>JAWWTY010000019.1:1281984-1318413 GCA_035222235.1 Margarornis squamiger | reverse complement strand
ACAGCCCCTGAGGGGCTGTGCTGGGGCCGGGTGTGGGGCTGAGGGAGGGCCGGGTGTGGGGCTGAGGGGCCGAGGGAGGGCCGGGTGTGGGGCTGAGGGGCCGAGGGAGGGCCGGGTGTGGGGCTGAGAGCTCCTGGACGCCCCAGGGCGTGTGCTGTGTTTGCTGTCCCCGAGCATCGCTGTCGAAAACAGCGGTGGCGGCGGAGCGAGGGGTTCGAGATGCAGCGGGCCGTGGTGGGAGGGTTAGTCAGCAGCTGAAAAGTGATGTTCTGCAGTAGCGTGGCCTCTCGCAGGGCCGGAGGACTTGAAACGCTGCTGCAGGTGTGTTAGAAACCATAAACACTCCTGTCAGAAGGCGCCGTGCCTTCGGTGTGTGCAAAGGCAGCCGGTCCCTGGCCGTGACAGCGCGGCCGGGCTGCAGCAGCAGCAGCAGCGCCAGGCCGGGGGTGTCTGTGCCCTGTGTCTGTGCTTGTATCTGTGTCTGTGCCGGGATAACGCCGCTCCTGCGCCGCTTTTCCAGGTCCTCCATCCTCAGCGAAGTCTCCACACGGTCCAGGTCGAAGCTGCCGTCGGGCAAGAACATCCTGGTTTTTGGTAAGTAACATGCGAGCATCTGGGTGTTGGTTTGTTGTGTTTGTTATTTGTAGGAACGAGGAGTGTTTAGAACAGTGATGTGAACAGACTGACACACGGGTTTGTTACAGCTATGTTATGTAATTTGATGTGTGGTTTTGTCTTCACTAGATTGACTTTCTTTTTGATTTCCACTGTTAGATTTGCAACATATTTAACAAATAATAATAGAGAATAAGTTAGTGCTTCATTCTTATGGTATAATCTATTGGATTTAGCTGAAATACTTGAAAGAGAACCACAAATAACTGTGATTCAGAAATGTACAGGGATGCTTCTGATTTATTAAGCAAGTTTTGAATAAATCTTTTCTACGAAGTTAAAAGTAATCCTAAAGGTGTCTTTTTTTTTCTTCTGTACAAACTTACTGGCAGGTGATGATGGTTCAGGCAAAACCACACTCATGGCTAAAATACAGGGAGCAGAGCATGGCAAGAAAGGAAGAGGACTGGAATACTTGTATCTCAATATCCACGACGAAGACAGAGATGGTAAGTTCATTTAGTATGTAATCTCTTCAGTGGAATTAAGTAGCTGCCATGCCACATTAATAACTGGTTTCATGAGCATGTTTTGGGTTCCACCCAGGCAGCTGGGTCAGCGTTGTACTGTGTTTTACAAGCTGTACCCGTGTCTGTGCAGTGAGATGTTCCCCAGGCAGGGTGATTTCTTCCCCTTGCCGTTCTGGCAGCTTCACCTGTGTGTGAGAAGGTGCCCCTGGGCAGCTCTCGGGATCCCTTCACTGGGAGGGGAGATACATTTGCTGATGTTGACTTTGTAGCAGCTCTAATGGCATTTGGTGTGGCTACTTAGTGACTGGAGAAAGTAAGTGATACATCTGTGAGAATTGAATTCTTGGTGTGGATTTCTGGGCACAGGGTGTGGGGGCTGTGTGTGGAGCTTTGGTTAACTGGAACAGGTATTTTGTTAAGAGTTGACTCACTGAAGAACAGACAGTCAGAATCAGTATTTCCTTTGCTCAAGTTGCAGCTTGTCTCTTTGCCCCTTGTCTTTTTGTTGCTGTTGGTCATTGCTTGTCTCTGTTGTATGGGAGGGAGGTGATTAGAGAACATTTAAAAGCAGGTCTAATGGTCAGAACAGTCCTGTTTTTGCAGAGGTTGGAGACAGAAGGAGATGGGGAGTGAGCTCCTAAATCTACCTCTGCTTGTCCCATTTTGGACAAGCTGCTGGAGACTTGACTCCTTGGGTTAGTTTGTCTTTAAAAATGGGGAATGACAGTTTTCCTCTTCATGACCTCCTTCTGAGTTTTGAGTGCAGAAGAGGGGAGCAGTGATGGAGGTTCATCCCTGTTCCTGAAAACAAGTGGACTAGGAAGATCCTATAATGATATTTTGAAACTGGAAGTGTACTGAGGCTTGCAGGAGTGATTAAGTGCCATATGTGACTGGTTGTTATGGAGATGGGTCCTGCTCTCACGTGGCAGGAAACTGTCTTTGGATGCTAAGTTAGGCACAATGAGAGGATGAGTACATTGCCTGTATCTCCCATGGCCTCCTGATCTTGCAGTTCCTAAAAATCTTTGGGGCTGTAATATAAGTGCTGAGCCACTCTTGGCTCCCTCAGGTTCTGGGTGTAAGTGCTTTCCCTCCTGCACAATCTGCTTTAGTTCTGCGTAAACACTTCAGGGGGAGAAAGCCCTGTGATGAGGAGTGTTAAGGCAGCCTGTGTCATCAGACTTATGGCAATTTCAAACAACGTGGTATTATAAGTAGAAAAACGTTTGTTGTGCTGTTTTTTCTGGTTTTATCTATCAAACCTCAAGTATATCCCTAGTTTGGAAATATTTTGTGGCTACTCCCGAGTACCTGAAAGTGATAAGTATTTGAGGTGACTGGGAGAGGCCTGTCATAAGAACTCAGGCAGCAGTAGCAGAGAAAAAGAGACCTTTTTGACTGACTGCAGACTCCGTTGGAGAATTCAGGTCTTCATGCATCCCTCTAATGGATGTGTTAGGATCTAATAATACATTCCTTTTTCTTTTCTGTCTCATTAGTGTCACCCGCAAGCAAAATAAATAGCAAAGTGGGTCAGGACCTCCCAGCAGGCTGAGATAACACCCTTCCTTCTCTAGGACAGGTTTGGATTTGGTTTTAAACTCTCTGTGTGCTTCAGATGTGTGTATGCTCAGGTGCAGATTTGGGAACAAAGCCTTTATAACTGACCCACAATTCTCGGAAGCCATGAGGGAATTCAGGACAGGCATTCAGGAGCTCCCTGCCAGATACGGGGTTTTGAGAGTGTCTGCTTTTTGTTATACCCCAGCCTATCCATGACCGGTCCATGAGGATTTCCAGGGGTGTCGGATCAAAACTGGTTGCTAAAACTCTGTAGGGGAGTGAGAGGATCTTCTCAACTTCTTTCCCAGGTGGTAGAAGATTTATTTGCTGTCTTTACTTTACACTCCTCTGAAGAAGAATGAATATTCACTTCAGGAGAAATATTTTGGTCATAGTGCTGTGTCATTATCTACCTCCCACCTCCCTTTGGAAATCTCTAGGAAAATCTCTGTTGTTTCTCACCCCATCACTCCCCTTCCTATGTAAGGGATATTTGAACTTGGTTTCTCCTACATTTAAAGTAGAATTTCTCTAGATTGCTTTGTGCACATCTTAGTTTACAGTTACTTTTCACCTAATGATTAAATTGTTCTTTTTAGTTTGTAGGAAAGTCAAACTAATGCACCTCTTTCTTGAAGGAGCCCTGTGGCTCTTGCAGGTGCTCCCTAAGTTTTTGCTGGTTTCTGGGCAAGTGACCACTGCCCAGCATGGGTGGCAGATGCATGTGGCCACTGTTGGCATCCAGCTGCTCCAGGTCTGTCTGGTGCTTGTCCTTCAGTGTAACATGCAGGGCTTTGGCCCCCAGAGCTCAGGGTAACTTAGAATCCAAGTCTGCTACTCAATCTCTGCCTGAAAACTCTATTTCCTAGGATATTGTCCCAAATTGTGCCTAGGCTAAGGTATTTGTTCGAGAAGAGGTTTGGAGGTGCCTGAAAAGCAATCCTGAGAGAGAGGATTCTCCTAAATCCCCAGGTGCATTATCCTTGGAGCATATGGCAGCTCCTGCTATGTTGCACTGTAGTTCATCTGGATGGAAGCACTTACAGCACTAGCTGGGAAGTTAACTGAGAGTATTAACTGACCTTGGAGCTCAGGCCCAAGAGCCCTCTGTTTTTTGGGTGGTGTGGCCAGTGTTAATTTTTTGCCTGTCTTTGTGATGAGCAGATGTTTGGTGTCTATGCTGGTTGATCTGCTTTTTGAGAACAGAGAATTTGAATTCGTAGGAGGTACAAGAGAAGCTCTGCATAATTTTCTTAAAAGATCTTTGTTTGTAGAGGAGCTTTCAGGGTCTCTTGCAGTGCAGGGCCGACTCACAGTGAGGATGTGCAGCAGAACAGTGAGCCAGCCTACAAGGACTGGCCTTACAGTAGTCCTGTTGGGTTAGCTGGCAATCACAAACACCTCAGGGCTTTCTGAGCTGCCTCAGACTGCAAATGCAGCACAGCTGCCCCGACTGGGCCAGGGAAGCAGAGCCATTCTGCTGTTGAATTCTTGCTTGTAACAAAATTGAGTAGTCTTGGGGTTTTGCCTCAGGTTTGGACTGGCCTCACTCATATCATATGCATATTCCAGTTGAACTGGTTGTTCCACACTGAGCCAAGTCTTGCTGGTACACTGGTTTCTAATGGGTAAATTGTCTGTTTTTGTCAACATCTTTAAAGTGGTTCTCTTGAAAGTTTTCTCCTTTTTTGCTTCTCTTTACAGCTTGGGCAAGGGGTATCTAATTGTACCTTTTGAATAAATGCAGATATAAGCCACACAATCAACCATCTGCAATAAAATTCATCAAAGCTGGCAAATCGTTTTCATGACTAAAGAAATAGTGGAATATTGACAGGATTTAGAAGTGTATTTTAGCAGTAATAAGTAGCACCTGCTTTTTCAGCAGGATCTGGTAATTGTTTACTCTGTTTTGGTGTCTCATGGCCACTGCAAAGGGCCCAGTTAATATTCATGATTAAGTAGGAGTTTGATGTGGTGCTGACAAAGCTGAATTTGCCATCAAGTCCTCGCCAAACTGTGAGCAACCAGTACCGCATTTTGAAGTGTGTTTTATGTTTTAGCAAATGTCAATCACAAGACATACCTCTTCCCTGTAAGAAAGGAGCAAAGCCTTTCCTTTGCATACGGTGTTACATTTTTTTGTTAAAGTACATTTGAGTGTGAAAGGCTTCCAGTTTTCCTGGCAGATTGATTTTATTAGTGATAGTTCCACATGCTTTCTAGTTCCAGTCTGCATTCCAGGTGTTAAGTAAAAATTAAATCCTTAAGGGGGACAAAGGTGTTTAGCAAACAAACTCTTAGATACTGGCTTTAAAAAGTGACTTAGAAGCAGTGAATTAGGATATTTATTCATTTTTTTTACTTGACAAGGTGTGAGAGTCTTTTCTGCAATCCAAGCACTCCCCACAGGAGAATCCATCAAAATCCTGGTCAGAGCTGTAAACTTTGAACCAGGTTAGTTAGGTTTTTAAAACTTCCATTCATGCTCCAAGGAGACAGTTGTGCACAGACATAGTTCATGTCTATTAATAGTCTTTAGCTCATAGAAAGCTCATGGGGTGTTTATTCACTGGCAGGTTGCTGCTGTTGGGAATGTACAAAGGATGTTTCTAGAATGCAGAGTGCAACAGTCCTGCCCAGATGTTTCATTTACTGTTGTGTAATAGGAAATGTGTAAATGTGTTCACATTGTGACCTACCTTCTTTTCTGTTTTTCCAAACTTTTACCAGACCTTCCCTCTGTCCTCAGAGCCTTCGACAGCCTTAGATTTGAACATCCAGTGCTGTGAGAATCCCGTGGGATACCAGTGGCATGTGTCCTCAAGTCGGGGAGGGAGGGTGAACAGTGCTGAGTATGCAGAGGTGCATTTCTTGGATGCACAGGGATTATCCTGACTGCTGCAGGGTGGGTCTGAGGTGTGCAGGTAAAAGGAAGAGCATCTCTAAGTTCAAAGGCTGTGGCCTGTTTGATGGCTGATGTTGGAATGTCTTAGGACACCCCAACAGAATTTAAGCAGGAGCATAACAGACACTGAATGAAGCCTGCCCACATGCAGCATCTTAATGTGATCTGTGTGTGACTTGGCTGCTCAGTAATTTTGCCCAAGACCCGATTAAAGGGGTAGTGTGTATATGTCTGTAATCTTATCCCCTTCCAGAGTTCTTAGGCAAGCTTTTGCCTTTTTGTGGAGCCAGAAAGGATCGTGATGGATTCCTTCCTAGAATTAAGTTATGATAGCCACAGTAACTGGATTTATTTTGAGAAGTTGAAAGATTCAGGACAGAGAAGTATAGTGAGGCAGCATAATCATGAAGCTCAGTAGCTGTTTTGAAAATCTGGGTTCTGCAGTGATAGGTTTGCAGACCTGTCTGTTCAAAAATTCACATATCTTGTGTGTAGTGCAAGAGAGACTCACTTCCTTCTGGATAGCTGGAGTAGAATAGGGAATACTTAGAAAGAGCCTAGAAGACAGAAACAATGGTCCTTTTCAGGAGGAAATTCTGAGGATAAAGTAATTTTTTAATTATTTTTTTTAATTTGGACAAAATTGGTTGTTTACGGTACCTGATACATCATTCCTGGAGGATGCTTCATTTTCAGTTTTTATTCTTGCCAAGAGCTCAGGTTTGGGGTAAAATGCCAGCTGATCTCCCCAGCACACCTTGCATTCCAACAAAGTGTCCAGCCACTATCACAGCACTTGAGAGAGAAACACAAAAGCTAAAATCCCAAGTCATTTCTCTAGAGCTAATCCTATGAGGAGCCTGCAAGTAGTAGCCAGTGTTAAGTCAGTATGAATTAAGAGCAGGGAGCACAACCTTGTTGGGTAGATTTGAGTTTGTCCTGTGTTTGCTCCTCCCACTGCTGTGCTGGAAGCCTAAGCTGCTTATTGCTTGTATCTTGTTTGCAGCTTATTTCTGCTGGGAGATGTCTTCAGTGTTAAACCAGCTTATGTGTCTGGGGGACACCTCAGGCAGGATTCCTGCTGGCCTGGGGCAGGTCCCCCCTTCAAACCCACATTACACGTGTCACAGGTCCTCTGGTTTCACTTGCAATGTGCATGGTTCCAGTTAAGGACTGTTGTGTCAGCTGTCCTTAGTAAAAGCCCAAGAACAAAAATTGTTTTTTGAAGGAAAATATTCTGAACCCAGAAATGAAAGCATTTGCTGAGTAATGTGGGCATTAACACATGAACCTGTGTCAGAAACAAAGAGGCTGTGAGGAGCTGGGCCTGGGCCTCCCACTGTCCACCAATGCACTGCTCAGTTTGCTCCTGGCAAAGCAAAGCCTTGGCATCTCTGAGTTACAACTGCACCTTTTCCTTGCAGATCACACTCGCTGTAACGTTTGGATCCTGGATGGAGACTTGTACCACAAAGGGCTGTTGAAGTTTGCAGTTTCTGCAGAATCCCTGCAAGACACCCTCGTAGTCTTTGTTGCAGATATGTCTAGACCTTGGACTGTTATGGAGTCTTTACAGAAATGGGCCAGTGTCTTGCAAGAACACATTGATAAGATGAAAATTCCTCCAGAAGAGATGAGACACATGGAGCAGAAGTGTAAGTCTTTGCATCTATGCGTTCTTGTTCTTTTTTTAATTAGCTCTCACAACTTTCTCTTGTAATGATAGATTTCTTTGGATTAGTGTTTTGAGAATGGATTGGATAAGAATTACTTTGAAGTTGTGGTTGCAACTCTAATTCAAATAGTCTGTTAAAACAACTCTTCCAGTTTTGCTGTGCTAGCAAAACATCTGGTGAATTGTTGGTCCATAATTGTTGGTCCATGCAATACTAAGAGTTTGATAATTTGCTTTTTAAAAAGGGCAATTTTTAAAAAATAATGAAATTACAATTCACTTTTTTTTTAAAATGGTGACAAAATTCAGTAAGGAAGTGTTTGCTTTCCTGAGGTATCTAAGCCAGGTCCCTTTCCCATCCTATGCTTGTCTTCCAGAAGGTCTCTTTGCCCTTGTATATCTCAGAGCTCAGACTGTGACCCTGGTACAGTTAATTGTCTCCCTCTACAGTCATTCCTGCCCTGTGACTTTAGGAATGTTGTATAAATTAACCTTCTTTCCTGGCATACCCATGGCAGGACAGAGTCTGGCACTGGCAAGCAGTCATTGTTGCAATATTGTTTCCTGCAGCTGCTTTTTTTTTTCCTAAAATAGTTCTGAATGCTTCTTGAGAATTTTTTCTGTTTTCCTATTGAATTACTCAGAAATAAATTCCTTCAGTGGAAAAGACCTTAGGAACACACATTCCTTTTCAGGTGAAGTACAGATTCAGACTGATCCCTGCTGGTTGGTGCTCTGGTTCTGGGCTGGCTCTCTGTGCTGGAGTGTATGAAACTTGCAAATAGTGTCTGGTAGTTTCCTGAGGATCCCTTTAGGGATCAGTGTGATCTGTTTGGCCTGTGAGCCTTCAGGTGTATTTGTATAACTAGTATTCTCTCTGAATGTTAAATAGTATGTTCCCAAAAGCCTTGTGCCTACAGCATATGAGCTAGAGTTTAAGCTTGAAACCCCCTGGGTTTGATCATCAGGTTATATTGGGGGGAAAAAAAGTAAAATATGACAGTTCTGAGTGGAGAAAGTTTTGCGTTTTTTATGTGTATGAGAGAGTTTTTGGGAACGGGAAATGGAAAGGCAGTTCTAGTATCAAAATACAACAGCTAACCCAATTTGCACTTTTCTGAGACACAGCAAGTTTTATGTAAATCAGACAAAGGTGGAGTTTGTGCACTTAAATTTTCATTTTGAGAAGTGTTTGAGCCTTCACTAAGAGTGCCCTCTGTGGAGGAGCCAGTTACACCTTGTCTGAGGAGCTTGGAAGACTTTCCAATAGTAGTATCTTAGAGATTTCTAAATTAAAGTATTGTAGGAACTCCTGGTTTCTCCTATGCTCTGGTGGAGTGGAGGGCAGAGGCAGGTTTCGGAGGAGCTGCGTTCCCCCACAGCTGGACTCTGTTCCTATCCCTGGATTTCGGGCCGGTGGCAGCACGTGGGTCACTCAGGGGCTGGGATGTGTCCATGCCCAAACTTCCACCTTGCTCCTGTTCTCCAGCACTGTGCAGGACACCTCTGTCACCTCAGGTACTTGTCTTCTGACTCCTTGCAGACAGTCCCTAAGGCCAGATCTGGGCTCAGAACTTTGGCCATCATGGGCATTCTCCTCACAGCCCATTACAGCTGTGGCTGTGCCAGTGCAAGTGCTCAGGCAGTGCCTGAAGAAGGTCTTGGGCCTACTGCCCATCCATAAAGCTACAGCAGCAAAGTGCACCTTGCTAAAGCCCTGCTGCCTGTGCGTCCTGAGGTAAACTGCCGCTTACAACATGGAGAATCATGGTGTTGCAATAGCCCAAGTATGTAAAAGCCAGGCTAATAAAGTACATGTGCAAAGCAGGCAGTCAAAACATAGCCACAGGGTGCAGAGTGCTGTGATGTGCTGAGCCCGCGCCAGTGACCCCTGCATCACAGCACCACTGGCTGCAGCTGGTTCTTGCCCTCAGCCTGCAGAGCCACATTCCATGGTCCTGCCCCTCCAGCCCCTGTGGCCCAGGCTGGGTGGCTGCAGAGCCTGATACACCTGGCACCAGTGACATGGGGAAACACTCTCCAGTATTAACCCCAAGTGCTTCTGGGTTGGTCTTTCTCCATTGCCAAGTCTGAAGAGCTTCCAGAAACCCTTTAGTTGGCTCACCACTCTCTGTGGAGCTGGACTTTGGACTGCTTGGCTCTGCTGTCAGGGGCTGTGGGGCCTTTCCCCACCCAGCCTTTGGTCCTGTGTTTGCTCTGAGATACTGACTCTTGGCTTTCCTGGGCTGGTGTTTGAGAAACTTCCCACATGAGCTAAAGAGCTTCCAGGATGGGAGCAGGACATACACGTGGAAGCAACAGGCTGCCTTGAAAGAAATTATGTTGTTCAGAATACACCAAGAGCATTGTCTGCGCTCCTGCTCTGGAAATTCCTTGCTTGGCTAATGTGAATTCAGATACAGAATGGCAAATGTTCTAATTTAATTCAGGCTTAATTATGATATATCATTATTTAAATAACACATTTGAATAATTATTTCAGGGAATATGTAAATATTGCCTTCCTATTTAAGACAGCAGAGCAGAAAAGACGACTGTCCAGAATCAAGAACTGCAGAAAGGAGGTGTACTGGTAAAATGACAATTATACCAATGTCCTCTGGAGTGTTTGAAGTTAAAGAATTGAAACACAATAACATTTTTCTGAAAACTAAGTAGTATCCCATTCAAGCTGAATTAGTTTCAGGGGGTTTTTTTCTTTTTCTGTTCTGACATACAGCTGAAAGATTTCTTAAGCTAAAAGATAAAAGAAACCTAGTTTGCCCAGGCATCTTTTGTCTAGGAGTTCTTTTCACAAGACTAAAATTCATGATCAGTAAAGGTAGGGCACAAAAAAGCTAAAAGTTGTGTGAATTGATGGTATAACTTAACAGAGTGTAAAGAGGGAGTGATTGTCTCAGAAAAATACTCTGCATTTCTCTCCTGCTGTTCAGGGCCTTTGGGACCTACCTAGTTGAGTTAAGTTATAGTGTTTGCCTTCCATTTCCATATTGTAGTTAAACAATACTTCAGGCCTGAGGATCTTATTGTTACTGGAACAGTCAAACCTAAGAATCATTGTAGTGCTTTCTGGTGGTGCTTCCAGTCATTGCATGTCATGAGTGATCAGCTGTTCTGTTGGAGGCAGCTGTAGTGAATAAGCAGTAACAGGGGAACAAAACAGGTTGCTGGAACCTTGCTGTGTTAAATGCAAAACTCTAAATAAAAGGCTTTTTACCTAGATAAGCCTCTAGTTTGGTAGATGAATCAGTGTGATTTCAGTGGCATGCCATCACCTGGGGATAGTTTCCCAAACCTAACAGGCCATCCTAGTGCTCAGCCTTACTGGTAAGGAGCAGAATATTACTGAACTGTCAAAGAAAACAGTTGCTTTTCTGGCTTCCTCTTTTGTGTGCATCATCTTTTATGTGTTTTCCTGTTTAAAAACCTTAAACCAAAGTCACTTTCTCCCAGTTCTTAATAAAGAGTTGTTTTCCATACCACATAGATGATTCCTTAATATGGATTATGTGGAGGAGCAAATATTCATAGCTTACTAGAAAAAAGGAAAAGGTTATACCAGTTGTTTGGGCACACAAGGGATGTTATATCCGTTGAAAGCTTGAGATTGGAGATCAAGGGAGAAATAGCTATGGGAGGTCTGGATAAAGTGTTAATTTGCTGGGTGTCCAAGAAACACTTTACCTGCAGTCGGTGCTTTATTAACTGCTTAGAGTGCAGTTGTTCCACAGCCCTTGGGGTACAGGTTTACTTGGATTTAACAAGACTCAATTTTGGATGAGAGTGGAGGTTGAATGAAGGTCTTGAAGTGTTTAAGAGCCCATTGCTAACGGGCACTTACACTTGTTTCTGAATTAAAGTGGTTTCTCTGTGCAAGGTGCAGGAGTTAGAGGTTCTTACTATGGCTTTTACCTTGCTTTAACTCTGGTAGTTATTTGTTCAGAGCATCAGCAGATGTCCTTGTTAACTAAAGCTGAGTGTTCTCTGTAGTGTTTCTCAGTCTCCATCAGTGATCAGTGCCAGACCATGTGCTTTATTGGCAATCCACACAGCAGTGCGGCTCCACAGGGAAGTTTTTTCTCCCTCCATGTGAGTGGATCACCCAGAGTGAGCTCTGGCCCTGATGGCTGCTCTGTGGTGGATGTGGTTTGGTACCCCTCTCTTGGGGAGAGGGAACAGCTGGGAGTCTTGGCTCTCTAAGATTGGGATCTTCATTCCCATTCAGCAGAAATCCATGAGGATATGCCATCAAACTTCTGAAGTTTCTATTATTTAAATTAGTAAAATTCTTGGGGCGTGTTGAATAATGGTTTGTGTTATGTTGTTAAGCCTTACTGTTTTCAGGAGATACTTTTATTTCCCAGATTTGAAGGGGTTAATGTTACTGAGTATCTGAGTAAAGAAAATATTTTTTTGCTTTGATATGAACAAAACATAGGAAATAAACATTGTCTGGTTATAATGCTGTAGTAAACTGAGACCAGTAATGTCAAATATTCTTTTACATGTGGTTAAGTCAGAGGGGCTTACTGAACCTTGTGGGAGTGGTAAATGATTCTTAAACTGCTGTGATGCACTTCTCTTCAATAGGATTTTTCCAACCTGAGCTAGAAAGAGTCTGAGTAATAGTAAAATAGGTACTTAAAAACATGGTTAAATGCCCTGGAATTGGTTTGCTTTTGGTGACACAGCCAGTACACACATGGAATGTCCAGAATGTGTAGTAGCACTGTGATTTGCCATTGCTGAGGGTCACACAGTCCTGGGGGAGAGCATCCCGTGAGCACTGCTGCTCCCTCTCCACCAGAAGGCACTGCCTCCCCACCTTTGAAAGTGACTGCAGTCCCTTGGTTTTGTTTCCTTGGAAATGGGATATACTGAATTGGTGATTGGAAGTCTTATGGTCTATATTTAGTTTGGGCTTTTTAAGCTTTTCTCTGGACCAGACCTCTCTTCTTTTCTACATGAATCACATGGTTTTATATTTCAACTAAAAACTGTAGATTGTGTACCTTTGAACAGGAGTGCTTTTCTGATTTGCTCTTCCTTTCACACCCCCATCTATTGCAGGAATGGTTCCTATTTTGAAAAGGTACAGTGGCTTAATTTTGCAAGGTTTGTATTAAAACTTCTCTGAGGTTTCACACTTCCTAGACCTCAGGCCTGCAGTACCTTTCAGCTCCTTCCCTGGCACAGGGAACTCAACAGACTTGGTGACTGGGCTGGGGAAGGGTGGCTTTTTGCAGTTTTCCTCACTCTACACACAGTCAGTCTGCTCCCACTCTTGCTAAAATAAAGATGCCTTCATGGGAGCAAATCCTGGAGTTTGCTTGGCTCGTTCTTTGAGGGTTTCTCAAGGCTGAGTGAGGAGGAGGAGGAGGCTGCAGGTGGGATTGTTGTGTGAGGGAGAGTCCAGTGCTGTGCCTGGACAGATTTAGCTGTTCTGGGGCTCTCACCCTGAAAAGGGATTTTAAAGCTGTAAATTCAGCCTGGATTTGATAAAGCATGTGTGGGGTCACAGTGCATTTCCAAATTGGTGTTAATACTACTTCTTGGGTGCTTTGGTATTTGACAATATTCAGTATTATTGGAGCACTCACTGTTGCCATAAAATTGAAATACTGAAAACATAGAAAGCATCTGTTTCACCTGGACCCCACTGCAGTTTTCCAGAGTACAACTGAGTTCAGGGAGGCTGTAGATGTCCTTGGGTCTGTATTTATGCAGTGGAGGTTTTGTATTTCTAGCACTGGATATGTGCAGCAGAAATGTAGAGTAAGAGAAACTTAAGTAATGGTTTAGAAGAAAAAGTGGCTGTTTCAGCTTGGTGTTTTCTGGGTGCATTTACATTTTCACTGCTCCTTCTGCCAAAATAGGTACAAATTGCACTAAGCAGAGGCTGTGTTGCTGAACTAAATTTATGTTTTCTTTTGTCAACTCCCTTGTAATGAAATGTTGAGGAAAATGCATTTGTAGGTGCTACAGCTCTTGCAGCTCACTCTGATTATTTGTAATGGCTCCAAGTTCCACCTGATTTAGTTTGCTGTAAGTTTGGATGGAGGAGACTTGTGTTTGAAGGGACACCAGGGGTTAACTTGCATTCAGTCCTCATGTAGTATAAAAATAAGAAAAAAAATTGACATTTCTAGTTAGTCGTAGATTAATTATGGTTTAAAAAGAACGAGTTCCTTTGTTGCACCTTAAGAAGATCTCTCTCCTAACAGTTATAAAGGAGTTTCAAGAGTATGTAGAACCTGAAGAAGGCTACCAGGGATCACCCCAGAGGAGAGGCCCTTCTTCTGGCCAGGAGGATGAACATGTTTCTTTGCCCCTTGGAGAAAACGTGCTGACCCACAACCTGGGGATTCCTGTGCTGGTCGTGTGTACAAAAGTGAGCTCCTACTTCTCTTGGCTACTATGGAAGAGTTTCATTCCTTTTCTTTTAGAAGGAATTCTACAGACAAGCAGAATGAATTCTGCATTACAGTAAAGGGATTTCTTTTACAAGTGAGCTTCTGCCATCAGTGTCAGCTTTTACTTTTATGAAATAGTAATAACCTTACCAATTATATGTTAATTAGTTTATATTTTTATTTAATGGTGGCATTTTAAAGGCTCAAAGTAGATGTGATGTGTTTGTGTAATATTAAAGATAATACTTTAAGGTGTGCTGGGATGAAATTATTGGTTTTTTCTGGTTTTATTTTCCTCCCTCCCAGTGTGATGCAGTGAGTGTACTAGAGAAGGAGCACGATTACAGGGAAGAACACTTTGACTTCATTCAGTCACACATTCGGAGATTCTGCTTACAGTGTATCCTTTCTGTGCTGGAGAGATTTGCTGGGGTCTGGAAGCAAGAAAATGGGTTTTAATGTTGAATTGCATGTAATGTTAATCCGAGAAATGGCACTTCAAGATTGCTGTGTAGCATTTGTTGTTTTGAAAATGTTGAGAGATGTATAAAGCTTTTTATAGTTTTTTAATCATGCATGGGATTCGGAGCTTTTGTTTCTTTGCAAAGGATTTGGTTTACATTTTGTGAGGTGGTGGGTTTTTTTTTGTTTTCCCCTCAGAATTTGCAATTTCCATGTAAACCTGAGATCTCAGCTGTCTCTTAAGTGTTTGACTTTTTCCAAGACAAGTCCCTGGGAGGATGAGTAACTTTGGTGTCTGTCAAAGAAAAACCTCATGAGTCTTGTCCTATTATACCCCCTTGCTCTCTCTGAATACTGAATGGCTCCAGGTTTTGCCTTGATCTACTTCTCAAAACTGAGTCTAGGAGATGCATGTCTATTAGCTGCTGCTTTCAAGTTCTTACTCTAATTTATTAGCTATATCCTACATAATTTTCCTTAAATAGATACTCAGATGGGGCTGCCTTGATTTATACATCAGTTAAGGAGGAAAAGAACCTTGACCTGCTGTATAAGTACATTGTACATAAAACATACGGTTTCCAGTTTACCACACCTGCCTTAGTGGTAGAAAAGGATGCAGTTTTTATGTAAGTCACTTGTGCAAGCAGCATGGTTTCACATTGTTTTCTTAAGCACTGCACTTCATGTGAGAGGTATATAAAAATAACCTGAATGGTTTGTGTTGTTCAAAAGCTTCATATGTGTCTTGTGGAATCCCCAACTGAAAAAACAACGCAGGGCCTATTCCTGGGGTTACTTGACTCAGTATTGTATCTTTGGAATTTAGCTGAGAATTAGGACTGACCTCGATGCAAACAGCCTTATTTAAATAGAGGGCAATGAGTAAATGGCCTCTCTAGAAGAGCTTTTTGTGACTGAAAAGGCAGAGTTTTCCTCCTTTTTATAGACCTGCTGGTTGGGACAATGAGAAGAAAATTGCCATTTTGCATGAAAACTTCACAACAGTAAAACCAGAAGATGCATATGAGGACTTCATTGTGAAACCTCCTGTAAGAAAGGTAAAAAGGAGTAAACTCTTCCCTGCCCCCCACAAATAAGTGCAGTTTGCTTGAATGGCTGCCAATGACTGTTAATATTGAAGAACTCCAAACAGAGGTGGAACTTTTTTATAAATCCTAATGTGTGCTTTCATTTTCTGGTTATTTAAAATACTGCAAGCAAATTCACCTTATTGAGTGAAAGGCAGTCCAGAAATACTGTATTTCAATTTATACCATTTTTGCACGTGTGGGGTGGAAACACTTTTGGAAAATGGAGAATTCTGTTGTGGGAATTCAGCAATTTACACCTGTACACACGTGGCACTGAGATTTCTGTGTGAAGGGAGAGCAGGGCAGTCTCAGGTCTTTGAAGAGATGCTGTTGAGATTAATATCTGACTTCAAAAGAATGTGGCTACTTCCCAAGTGCTCACCTTTCTGGGGCAGCACTCATAGCATCGATGTTAATCTGCTCCAATATTTTTTTACCTTACAATATCTTTTAAATGACAGTTTCTTTGATATTATTAATATTTTAAATGTGAAATAACTGGGTTTTTTTAAAAAAAAGTAAAAGATGGTCTTAAAGATTTGTCTCTTTCTCTTCCCTTTGGATCACCAAAACATAAAAAACCAGTTACAGTAATTTCAGTTTTCACTTCTAGTAACAAAATGTTTCATTCAACAGTTAGTCCATGATAAGGAGCTGGCAGCAGAAGATGAGCAGGTGTTTCTCATGAAGCAGCAGGTAAGAAGGGAAGAATGTAAATAAGTTCTTACTACATAAGATTTCACTTTAAGTTCTCCATGGCTATTGCCTTCAGTTTTTTATTCCTCATTTAAATCACTAGGTAGCTGTTTTTCAGCTGTGCAAATTCAGATGTAATTATGAAGTAAGGCTGTATTTTCACAAATAGAAGTAGGAAATATGGCCACTTTTCTTGGCAAGGTGAAAGGAAGATATGCTGAGAACAGAATAATTTACATGTCAGAAGGGAAGAGGACAACTGGGAATTTCACCACATAGTTGTATTGATCTGTAAAATAGAAATACTTTTCAAACCAACATCTGAATGTTGCAGTTTTCTTCCAGCCAGAGGCTTGAAAGGTGTCAAATTTGGCTATGGACCAACTTGGTTTTTTTTCTTTACTGCTCTGTTGTTTAAATACATACTAATACTTTCCTGTACAGTTGATTATAAATGTCCTAGAGGTTACAAAGTGGGGTGTCTGGTTCTGGCTGAGAGTTCTGGACTGGCTATAGAAGACAAGGGACCAAAGCAGACCTCCTCTAGAGGCAGTGTTGGGTAGTATGTAAATATCTGGGAAAAAATCAAGTAAAGTAATGGTTAGTCAGCTTCACTGTATTTTATTCCCTTACATTTTCTGAAATGTATTTAATCTTTTAATATGTTGGTTTTGCAGTCATTCCTTGCCAAACAGCCAGCAACGCCTACAAGAGCATCAGTAAGTAGATCCAAGGGAAAAGAGTAGGAGGTGTTTTGTTTCCTTGTGGGGAAAAGGGAATGATTCTAACTTGCAGAGGTTCATTTTGTAAATTTAAATGTAACCTACATAATCTGCTCAAACTGCAGAAAGCAAATAATTAATAAGGCAATATTTTAAAATGTTGCTTACAATTTGCTTCATTCTAATTCCCTGTGGGAACACAGAAATATCTGATAATTATTGAACTGAAATATTCCTGCAGTGATTCAGCCTTTCTTTTGGCGAGGCACATCCCCCACATAACTGGTGTTTGGGCTGTTTGTTTTCCTTCTCCAGTGTGCAGCCCTACAGTGCTAAGATAGAGATGGAAAAGGTCATTTGTATGTAATGTCACCTTTGCTTTATACAACTAATCCAAGTAAGTTCTTCTCTGATTTGTGTTATTTGGACTGTTTTTAAGGAATCTCCTGCAAGAGGCCCTGCAGGATCCCCGAGGACTCAAGGCAGAGCTGGTCCTGCCAACGTACCCAGTGCCTCCCCAATAACATCAGTTAAGAAACCAGACCCAAATATTAAAAGTATGAATAAACATTTTACTGTTCTAGCGTGTGATATTTCCCTTAAAAAAGAACCCCCTTTTGTAGAAAGTTTTCTGACTTTATTCACTGGTGATATAGTTTAGTAACAAGTGAATAGATGTCATAAATCAGGTTTGATTTTTTTTTTCTTGTCATTTGTATGTCTTGAATTAGAGTTCTGTTACTGCCAAGCAGTCAGAGGTCAAACACATTGTAATTTCCTTCAGTTACCTATGTTATGCATCAGTTGGATTATTAGAGTGGAGACTGCTTTAAACTCCATAGTTTTATGTCATATCACTTTTCTGGGACCCACAGTGACATCTGTTCTACCAAACCCCCTGTAGAATGTAATTTTCTGTGGCAGATGAAGTACCTTGGAAATGACACCGTTTCCCTGCCTCAGCCCTAAGATGCAGCTCCATGTTAGTGGGGGTTTGTTTCTCTGGGAACCCTGGCCAGAGCTGATTTTTGGTGTGCACTGTGGGGCAGTTCCTCACCTGCAGGGGTACAATGCACTCTGGGTCCTGTCTCGTTGCTGTATTGCCAACTTCTGATTTATGGAAAGGCTGCTCTGAAACATCTGTGCAGTTTGTTAATGGCCTTACCAACCTTTGACTTGCACATCCATACTTCATACTTTTGTTCTCAGCTTCTACATTTATGTAAAAACCCAAAAGCATTTAAATATTTATATTCAAGTTTTCAAGTGACACCCCCCATCGTTCCAGAAAAGCAGTACTGTGCTTTCAGTCATCTCTGGCTTTGCCAAATTTTGCAAAGGATCAGGGTCTTTAAACTGAGCAAAGACAGACTCATACCTGAGGTTTATTTTCTTGATTAGTGAGAGTTGTACGTATGTATATAAAAATAAGTGCTGTCATTTACCAGCTCTCAGTGTTCTGTGTGATATAAATATATTTGTTTTTTTACTTAGATAATGCTGCAAGTGAAGGTGTCTTGGCTAGTTTCTTTAACAGTCTCTTGAGCAAAAAGACTGGCTCTCCTGGAAGTCCTGGTGCTGGAGGAGTGCAAAGTACAGCCAAGAAATCAGGTATTGGACTTGGTATTTTAGCTTGTTTTGCATATTTGTAATATTTTATTTGGTCCACATTGCTCTACTGTGTGTATCTTTTGCACTGGTCAGTCAAGTGACAACCTTGACAGATGACAGTGTCAAAATGTGCAGTCTTTAAAAAGGAACTAAACTACTGCAACTTCACAACTCCAGGGCTTCTATTTAGTCTCTTAGAACTTAATTCTTTGAGTGAAGTTGTACTCCTGGAATATCAATAACATTTGAGTCTTGATCATACTCAGAAAGTGATAATTTCTTTTTCAACTTCAGAATTCCCTCCTTTCTTGACACTTTGCTGATGCTTAAAGGAGATGCAGTTTATTGGATCTGGACTGGAGTCAGCAGTGAAACTATTGAAATCTCCCCAGAGTTCAAGTTGAAATGAATTAGTTCTTATGATATCTTGAAGTTACTCTCTCATTCATTAGTGGTTTACTGTGATCCAGCACAGCTGATAACACTGATTCGGTGGATCCACTCTGTGCATGTATGAGATATGCACTGCCTGAGATATGTGGTGAGAACCAGTTGCACCAGTTTACGTGAAAAGAAAAGAACACTTGGTGTCTCTGCAGACCTCAGTGGTGTAAAATGCATGATTATTCCACCTGCAACTAGGAATGTGCTGCTTTGGTTATTTACCTGTTTCTTCTCAATGGCGGCATTGACATCACACAGAAGGGTCAGGAGCTTTCCTTCCAGAATTCTTCCACTGCTAAATGATTCATAGACCCAAGACTTGATCCCAGGCTGGTGAAATCATGCAAGGGTGATCCCAAACCCACTGTTCCTCCTGCTGGGAGGGGAGGGTAAGGCCCACACATTCTGAACTGGACATGAAAAATACTTGATGGTGTGTCAGTCAGAGACCCAGAGCAGCTGGAGTGTGGGCATTTCAACTGAAACTGTTCCTGGAGAGGGAAAGTAAGGATTTTTTTTTATTATTGGGAAGGGCTGTGTATAACATTCCGTGCTCTGAAAGCTCAAAAACTAGAATTTGACTTACAGCAAATCAGGTGGGGGTTTGTGTATTTTGTTTTAGCATGATGAATTCTGGAATTTTTGTCTTTATTAAATTTAATTATTATAACGATAGCAATAAAGTTTTTGTATTATATGTTATTTACATAATGTTATTATATTTGTTATAAAAATACTTCATTACTTCTTTCCTAGTCCAGAGCTCCCTCTTCAGTTAAACACTGAAAGGTCTCCTGTGTTCATCAAAGGCAGCCTTGTGTTGTCACTGACTACAATGTCAAATTAACTGTTTTTATAGAAATAGAATTAGAAATATTTTGTAGGTATTACTTCATCTATGCTTTTTATCTGAAGCAAAATCAGTTGGGGAGTACCTGGCTAGTGATCAAAAAGCAAACAAACTGTGAAATAAAAGCTGTAAAGTCATCTCTCCAGGAAGCTTATTCCAGTACTTCATAGGGGTTTTTCCTCTTGTACAGTCAGTGTTTCTTAAAGCCCGTACTGTTTGTCTTGTTTGAGTGGAGATGGAGATCAGTGTGACCCCTTTGTCTTTGCAGCCTCAGGCATTTGAAAGCTCTTCCCCTCTGCCTCTGACTTTTGTCTGGGCTGTAAAAATAGACTTTTGTGCAGGATGTGTTTTTGTGGCGCTGACAGATCTGGCTGTTCCCCCTGGGCTGTGCTCAGGTGACTGTTTGTTTTGGTGCTCAGAGGTGAGTGGCGTGTCAGACGGGGCTTTGTCTGCCCTGAGTAGGGGGGACTTAATCTGTGCTTCAGCTTGTGCTTCTCTTCAGACATCTCAGTGTGACGCTGGGTTTTTGTCATCTCTGTGATGCTGAGCAGGGTTTTTAGAACAGTTCAGCCAGTTGAGTACATTTTCTGTCTGTATCAAATTACCTGAGTGTTTCAAAGGGCTGTGTGTTTGCTTCATCATTGTTTTCCATTCTGTTATTATGCACCACTTTGATAATTTATATAAGTAAGGTTTTTCTTCCAATCCTATCCTTCAAAATCCTTTGTTGTCCCTTCATGCTGCTTACTTACAGATCTGATGTCTTCAACAGCTGGACAGGCTAGATTGCTGAATAAAAGTATTGACCAGTACTATGGATAACTAATGGGTAATTTCATGAACTAGAATACATTAATTTCCTCTGAAATATCTAGACTTTTTTCTTTGAAGTTTATTTGTATGAAGGTTGTGTGAGATGTGATATCGACCACTTCTCCCTTCTCCACAGGACCTGTTATCCCATCATAGAAAGAAACTTGGGTGGCTTGACAGAACTTGTTGGTAACAGATCCATGTTGATCCATGCTGTTTGTAAGCACCTAAAACTTAATTGTAATGTCTGGAAAAATCACTAGAGTAAAAACTAACTAGTCTGTCATGGGCTTTCCTCTTTCAGTCTTCTAGAACATCCTATGCCTTCCAGGAGTTTTCAAAGATAACAAGTGGCTTCACATACCCTTTATTTTTTTTCCCTTGTTGTCAGCATTAACTTCTAATTTAAATAGGTCATTTATTTCCAGAAACATCTAAAGACAGCAATCATACATCCTTAACCTTCTGGGTTTTGTTAGACTAAATTAGACAACTTAGACTTCTGCTAGAGGCTGAGCTCTCTTTTTCTTACTACTTTCTTCTTCATTAGTTCCCATCACTGGCTTATCTGTTCTTGAGCACGAGTGATGAGAGTGTTGCATGCAGCACTCCAGATACACCCCATTGCAGAGATACATAACTGCTGGAGCAGTTCTCTTTCTTGGGTGGACTTCTCCTGAGTGATCTCAAGGTCTCAGTTGGCTTTTCTGGGCTGCATCAGGTTGGCAGCTCACGCTCATTCCCTGACTCTGGGCACAGAACAGAGGCTTTGGCTCCCCAGCGTGCCTGTTCCCTGCCGGCTGCTATGCTCACATCTAAAGTGCAACCAGAGTAAGAGCAAACTTCCCTGAGAAGGTAAGGGCTTCTGATGGTGTGGGAAAAGCTCTTGTTGAGTTTGTGAGGCAGCTGTTCATCACTTATTCTCTTGTGGAGGAGCTGAGGAGAATATCCTGGAGAAAACTTTTACAGCAGCACCCTCTGGGTGAATAAATGTGCTAAAAGTGTCTTTGGAGGCTTTTTAAATGTCTAAACTCTTTAAAGAGCCTTACATTTTCAAAAGGTTGATGACAAAAGTATTTAGCTTTAAAGAGGCCATCTGTTTCTCTCAAAGCTGTGAATACCCTGAGGTTGAAATGTAGAGATTCTGTGACAGGATGAGAGAGACACTGTGCATCTCAGCATACTGGTCAGCCTAATTATTCTACTCTTTTACCTGAGAGAGCTCTCTCGTCTGGACAGGTGCTGCAGTGTCATGTCCCTTTTTCCTGCTGTGTAGTTCCTCAACCACCTTGTTTGCCTTTGTATTTCTGGCCTCTCTCTCTCTTTGATGTCTAGACCATGATATTTCAAAGAACTTCAGTTGGTGATTTCTGTGGTGGATTATTTTACTTCACATGGACTTCTAGACTTAAAAAGTTTTCATTTATATTTACAAGAAGAGTCTTGCAAATTCTGAGATTGCCTTCCCCCTCTATTCCTGTGCAGTAGCTGAAGAGCTGAAGCTCTCTGACCTAGCAGAGGGAATCCACTGAACTGTACAGGGCACATCTGACTGCCCAAGGCCTTCACCATCCTTCACAAATCTGTAGGAAACTGAAAGCCAGAGTCACTGATTCATAACTATGGGGCAATTTTTTATTTGCTTAGAAACAGCTCCTTGTATTCCTTTTCTGTGCAAGGTGCCCACCTGCAATGGTGGAAAAGAGGGGATTGTTATCCCACAGCTCCCTGAAGAGCCTGGCAATGCTCCTCCTGCCCAGCCTGAGGTATTTCAGGGCACAGCTGCTTGGTGTTATTTGGGAGCCTTAAGGTTCCAGTTCCTCCAGCATAAAAAAACCCTCCCAGTTCTTGTTTAAGCAAGAATTTTGTGTGGGTTGTATTGTCTTAGGGTTTAGGATTTTTTTAACTCCAAGGTACCAGTCTCCATGACAGTGTTTTGTATTTTGAGTTCTGTTACAGTTAATGTACTAATTCTTAAATTTTGCTGAAATAATCCTACTTTGAATAGATGCTGTTAAGGGTGCTATGGCTTATGACTAGTGCTTAAGTCTAAAGCCTTCATAGTGATTAAAGGTAACCTTTTAGCTTGGTTATGTCTTTGTACTTTGGAAAAAAACACTTAAATCTCTAACAGTCAAATCTTGCCTTCTTAATGTTTTCAACATGTACCCTGGAAAAAATCCACCTAATATTTCACACACATTTGAGCTGGAAAACAGATGCTTGTTAAATTCTTTGGCTATGTAAAGAAGCTGTACATGGTTATATAATCTACTTTTTGTCTAAAAATATGGCTCTTTAATCTTAAATGCTTGTATGCTCCTTGCATTAGGATATATTGTTCCAATTCTAGTGATGAATTTGTGGGTTTATAATTTTCAGAATCATAGAAGGAAGCTGATGGTTCAGCTAGGGAATTGTTCCAAAGTTTGGAGTCTAATATAAAAATGTAAGGTATGCCTTTCCATGAAATACTTCACAGTGTCTGTTTCCAATTGAGGAAGCCCTTTGAAATGACTGCTTGGAGATATTGCATGAATATGCAATTCATGTCCCCTTCTTAAGAGAAACATTGTCTGCAGATAGAAGAGTTCTTCCTGTTAGTTGTTTAATATTAAAATGCAGCAAGTACAAGTGCAACCAAAAGTGTTTTTTTTGTAGCAGGTGTCCTACATACCTTGTGGGTAAAACTTGGGTTTAAATGAAGTGCTGTCAGTGCTAATAATAGAATTGGGTATGGTTGATTTTTATGGAAGATTCTAAATGTGGTTATTTTTATAATGATAGTTGCTGTAAAACATATCAGAGGTGTTTCTGTGCTTTATGCTGCTGGATAATTCAGCATGTCATCTCCTTGAAGTGAATCAAACCTCAGTATTTATCAGTCTTTACACGGACAATGCCCTGCATTGTGCCAAGCTCCGTGGTCTTGGGAAGGTGGCAAAATAATAGAAATAAGGAATATATTGTCATATAAAAGTGATTTTTATGAATGAATGTTAAAACATTTAATTGAAATGTGACTGCTTTAACCGTATCCTTTTTCTTTTTAGGACAAAAGACAGTTTTGGCAAATGCTCAGGAAGAGCTGGACAGGATCACTCGGAAGCCAGACCCCATGGTAACAACAAACTCTCCTCCAACAGAGAATGAAGCTTGATAGCACGTCACAAATGCATCTGTAAATGACCAAATAACTATGTATAGTGATCTGATAAGACCAGGAATTTTCTGCTATGGCAGATGCTATCAGTTTTCTTGGGGCAGGGGAAATGAGCTTACTCCATCATTGCCTTGTCCCAGTAAAAAGTGCACATTCAGGAAGTTTGCATATAAAATCCCTCTGTATAAGATAACCATTTAGAGTTTATATAGGGCAATTCTTTTGGTTTGGAGGTAAAGCAGGTGCAGCTGCATTTCCTGTTGTGAAGAACACAGAGAAGCAAAATGGAGAATTCTTTTTAAAGTACTACTGACTGCACACGAGGCAAGAAAGAGAAGTGGAATCCTCTTTCAGAGTTACTGGAATTGGCTACTTGTATGTTTGCAAATGCATTGTATTCTTGGAGTGGTGGGGGTGGTGGTGTAAGAGCATTAATTAGGTGAAGGAAGCCCAGGTAGGGATGGAGCCCTAAAAGGGGGGAAACAGATTTGGGACAGCGAGAAACCAGAATGTTGGATTGACTGGAGAGGAGCAATGTTGTTAAATCCTGTGTTTCACAGGGGGTAAATAGTCACTGTTTTTAAAAGACTACTTTACATTGGAGAATTCCAGGCCAAACACTTGAGAACCATGGGAATTTATTCTTGTTATAAATCTTGTTTAGTTTTTAAAGAAGTCTTAAGAGTGTGGATGCCCTTTCTGGTGTAGCTGACAAAGGGAGAACTAAACTGTTTAGATCCAAGTGCCTGGCACAGTGTGTGATGTGTCTTTAGAAGGTGCTTGAACTTATTGTGCACTGTAGTACAAACAGTCACTGTTTGGTTTTATTTTAAAAAGAGTAGTTTGGCAATTTGTATTTAATTTTAAATCCTGTTTTCTGATAGCTTCTGCCTTTTTTTTATGCCAAGAGGCAAGCCTATGAAGAATGGTGGGTGACGGATCATTTTCCCATAATGAAATGGTAACATAATGAAAACAGAACACTCAGTATTTTTTTTCTTACTTTTTTTGTAACTAAATATTAGCTACCAAGCTAAATTTGATTCCTGCCTTACACCTGTGGAGGTTTTTAAAAAAAACTTTCAAGGCCCTAGTTCCAACCACATGTGCTGCAGGTGCAAGCCAACTCCAATTCTGAAGGTAACCTAAAAAGGATGAATGTGTACAGATGGACATGCTGAACAAGTTGGTCTGTATTTCTTTAATGTAGCATTTCATTTGGAAAGATGGGTTGTGGGTGTCCCCATTGCTGTAATGGAGCTCTGTCCATGGTCACATAACCATCATTCTGTCAAAGCAAACACCACTGCTCTGGTTACTGCAATGGCACTTTGATTTTGTACACGGAATGCTTGTTTTACATGTACACACTACCAGAAATGAAAGCTACCAAGCATATTCTGTGCTCTTAATGCTGAAGGGAAAAACCACAATTTGATTTATACAGAGTTTACTTTTTATTGATATGAACTTGTTGTACTAAATCCAATGTCTGGATATAACTTCCCTAATATATATTGTTACTTAAATATACAGAATTAGACTGACCACTAACACAGTGCTGGATGTTAACCTCGACTCCTATGTTACATCAAGAGGCTGTTCGTGTAAGTCTGTCTAAACACCTAGAAAGCTAAGAGTATTTACTTGCCTCTTACAAACATTAACATGAGTATGTTACCTGTGCCAGTTTTTTTGTTGAAAATACTATATTTTTCTTTTTTTTTTCCTTTTTTACTAAACGGTATGAGCTGAAGTTACACAGCTGTCTAGGTCAGTTAGACTAAGACTGGGGCTGGCTGCTCTAACAGGTGCCAGCTGCAAGTTCCAGCTCCGGAAGGAATTACACACTGTCCTCCTGACACTGAGAATTGGGATTGGAGACCATCAGAAATTCGAGAGGAAAAGGTGTGTGGCTGGAATGGGATGTAGTTTGAAAACCTCAGTCTGAAACTGCCTTTTTTGTCATCTAACCTGAGAAGCACTTTTCTAGCAATATGGCTAAAACTTAAAATTGAAGTACTTTCCAAATCTATAAAAATGTTAAGTGTACTAAAATGGATCCAAACTGTTAATGTATAACTTACCAGCTTTGCAGAGAGACAAAACAGAACCAGATTTCCAGTTTCTGATTGCAAGTGAATGCTCCTAGTTTATGGAAGAGAGTTGTAAGTAATGTAGCATCCTGTGGTTGCCAAGGTCTGTGGACTTTGGTGAGCTGCACAGTTGTGCACTGGTGTCTTCAAGCATTGGAACCAAAGGCCAAGTGCAAACAGCCTTTACATTTTCAAGTGAAACTTCATTTTATTTGCAGATACACTTGTATGGTAGACTGTTTAAACTATTATATGCCTATATTTATATGCATTATAGTGACTGCATCTACTGTTCATGTTTAAACTATGGAAACAAAAGATGAAAGCATTCAACTTGAAGCAAATAGAAAAGTTTAAAGATTGGCCCTCCATAAAAATGCTGTGGTTATGCTGCTTGATTTTAAGTTTGCACTTTTTTTATTGGCATTTTAAAAAAAACAACTGTTTAAACTGAACAGAATTTCGTATTTTATTTAATTTAACTATGTTGGAAGTGACTGCTCTGTACATCGTGAACTTACCAATATACATGCTGTAAATGAAAGTTCACTGTCCTGTATCCTAAGTTTATTGGGGTTTTTTTCCAACTTACAATTAGGACTGCAAATGTATGAACAAACTTAGTCCAGTTGTATGGCTTTAACCAGGTGCAGTATGCAGTCATGTGGAATCTTGCTTTCTAGTGCTGGCAAAACGAGGACGTCTTTAATTACTGGCTTCAATAAACATGAATCCAGACTGCTTCATGCTGTGTTGGTGTTGTCTTTGAGCTCCCCCTCTGGAGCTGGTTCTGTGGCAGCAGAGGATGGCTGGGCTCTGTCAACAGAGGCAGGTTGCCTTGTGCAGTTGTGCACCTTAGTACCAGTTTCCTTCACAGGGGTTTTGTCCCAGCCCTGGGCAGTGCAGGACTCACTTAGGGATCCCCTCTGGAGCTGGGGGGTGTGCCCTGTGCCAGGGAAGCAGAGGTGTGCTCCTGCCAGCACAACTGCTTGACAGGCAAAGCCATGGGTTTCCTGGGCATGGGGAAATGGCTGGGTTTTACCAGGTTCAGATGTAAACCTAAACCTGTATTTTGTGGAGTGCTGTTCCCAAGCAGAGCACTGGTCCTAAACTGGGTGGATTAAAATCCAGGTTATGAGAAGTTTAAGGAGTGAATAGCTTGAGAGTTGAAAATGCCTCTTCTCTGCCAATAGCCAAGCTGGGTGTTGTCTCAGCAAGTGCCTCCCAGGAAGCATGGAAAGCAGAGACATTTAATTAGGATTCTGCTTTAGAAAGAGGAGACATTTAATTAGGATTCTATTTGTTTACTTCATTGGTACTTCAGCTGGATGCTCTGTGTTCCCCTGCATAGACTGAAGCTGCAGATATTACTGTTTGTTCAGTCACCCTGCCCCTGAAACACAAATCAACTAAACTTTTGGTTTCTTATATACAATTTCTCCAGAAGGGAATCCTTATGAGGCCAGGAAACAATTACAATTTTAGAATTGCCATAATGTTTTAATTAGTTCATTAATGTGAAGAATTAATTTTAGTTAAGATGGGCTTTAGGAAGTATATTTTGACTATGTAAAGAGAATTACCTATGTTATTTTGAATCTTCATGTGGGTTTCTCCCAATCTTCAGCTGTGGTGAAGCTGAAAGTGACTTCAGATGGTAACAGTGGATTGAATTGGAAGAACACCCTGTATAATTCTTATCTTTACCTTGCTGATCTTCAACTGTAATTTTAAGTTTTTTTTCAAAGCAAAATGTCCCCAAATTAAAAAAAAATAATAATAATTGACATAAGGTTTTGGTGTGGAAAAGTCTTTCTGGAGGCTCTAAGCTATTCTGACAAGAGGAATCTTTCACTGCCTGTACTGTTCCAAATGGTGGTGTTGACCCCTCTGGCTTTTCAGGCACAGCAGGATTTTGTTAGAGAATGAACTTCTCAGGTAAGAACCTTTGTTTGAATAAAATAATCAGTTTCTGAGCCTTTGCAGTTCAAATAGGTGCACAGGAGAGGCTGTGGGTTATCAGGGGTTATGGATGACCTAAGCTCTGGGTGTCTGGGTCTGTGTGTAGAGCTGAGTGGAGTATTTAATACCTAATCAAAACTTGTCTGTTATTCAGTGTCTTTAATTTAAAAATAATGTATCCATAGGGTAGAGGCAGTTTAATTGCAAAATTAATTGCAATTAAAAAATTAATTAAAAATTTTTAATTGCAAAAGCACTGTTTTGCTGGAATTCAAGTTTCCCCTTCAAGGAAGCATTGACATGAAAATTCCAGCCTTTGTCACCATGAAGGAGTCACTGCTCCACTCAGGAGGTGTGGAGAAGGTCACACAAGCACAAATAATTACAACAGCCCACAATCCAAACCCCTGCTTTGGGGGGCACCACAGGACTCTGGTCCCACCAACACCTGAGACTTCTGAGGGTGTGACTCCTGTCTCTGGAAAAGGGAAAGGAAGCAAGCTCTGACTTGCACATGTACATCAAGGAAATGCAAATGGGTGAAAAAGCTCAAGGAAGTGAATGTTCTCAAACGAAGCTCTTTGCCAGAGGTGGTACAAATGTGCTGTTGGTGTGCTTCAACATCATGTACGTCTCTAACAATCAGAATAGGGCACCTAATTCTGCTTTAAAGGAAGAGACAGGCTGGTGGTGTTGGCACCATGGACATTACAGGTGGTGGTGTTGGCACCACGGGTGTTGCTGGTGCCAAGTGCAGCAGCACAAGCCTGGTGCTGACACTGTTGGAGGGTGGATGCCCAGGGTGGGACTGTGTGAGCTGAGAAGAGGAAAGAGTTGTGTGGTGTGGATTGATTCCTGCTCTTTGCTGGGATCCAGAGCCACATGCTCGAGTTCCTGAGGGTTCTGCCAGAGCCACGCGAGCTGTGACACAGGGGTGTCACAGGGAGGGGACATCAGAACCGAGGGACACAATTCGTGTGCTCTGTTGCCTTTCCTTGCAGACTTTGTGTGGCTGAACCAACGCTGCGAGCTGTAACTTTTTATCTGAAGCAAAAGATCCCTCACTCCCCTCTCCCTGAAGCTGAATTATTTCAGCACAACACTGCAGGCCCAGAAGGTGGCAGGCGTGGGATCTGTGCTTTGGGAGATGCTGGTGCCTTGCCAGCTTCCCCAGGCAGCTCTCTTGGGCAGGTTGTTGTTTTCAGCCAAGTCTTTCAGAGTGAGCGGCTGAATTTTTCCCAAAGAAAAGCAGTTTCACTCAGCTCTAAGAATTTTGTTAATCTGAGTTAAGCTGTTTTCCTTCTTAATTTCATGACACTGGTTTGTCTGTCAGAACAAAAGCTGGAATAGCAATGTTCAGCACAGAAAGCACTCAGTTGTAGCTGTCCACAAGAAGGCTGAATTAGCAGCGCTGGCTGCCTCTGAAAAACAGCTGAGTTTTCAACATGAACGTTCCCTACTGAGACTGATGGTCCTTGTTTGTACGTAACACCCAGTGCAGCTTTATGACACATGTAAAAATGTCATCTTTGTCTCAGACTTGCCAAATGCTTAAAACCAAAAAAATCCCTCAAAATAAGCCAAGAAGGTGGTTGCAACTGGGAGGTGCTGGGAATAGTCTGGCATGAGTATCTGCAAGAGCGTGCAGTAAAATATTGAAGTTCTTGGGGGAAGGAAAGGTGTGATTGCAGGTGCCTGGCACTGACCTTACCAGCCTGACAGCATTCCAAACCCCAGGGACTCGCCTGTCAGAGAGGCCTGGAATGACAGAGTGAGAACTGAGGGAACAGAGGGGGAAAGATCATGGGTGGAGAGATCATGGATGCTGAGACCAGGCCCACGCTGGGTTGTTGGTGGCCTCTGTGAGGGGCCGGGGACAGAGCTGGGCCCTGCATGGCCCACGGGACAGGCTGCAACTCCTCTATTGCCCCAGTAAATTCAAACCTCTCTTTTCCAGATGAGAAAAACCATTATCCAGGAAAGACTTGGTGTACTGAGGGTGCTTTGAAAATTATTAGAAAGTGAAATGTTCAAATTTTTCAGATGTTTTGAAAGAGTTTAGTAGGAAAAAATTCCATTTTAGGAAAGATCAGTCACTGACTGCACAGAAAATCTCTCGAATCCAAAACAAAGGCAAAAGGCTTTTTTTTTCTCTTTGGGGGAGAGCTCTGGCACTTCCAGCCAAGCGCAGAACTGGGGCTGTGTGGCTCAGGTGAGTGAGGAAGTGGTGGAGCTCTTACCAGCCGGGAGGAATTGCTCAGGGAGGAACTGGAAGTTCGGAAACAAGCAAGTGGAATATCAGCCTTTGATCCATGGGAGAGATCAGGGCTATGGGGTTCATACAGAAATTTGTTGATGTTGTGAACCTGAGTTGTTGCACACAGGTTTATTTTCCTGGGGAAAGCACACATGCCCCAGACAATCCGGGATGGTCAGGAGGAGACTATAATTAGCCGCGTTTAACGAGCTGTATTGGATGTTCTGACCAGTATCTTGTAATGCTGACTGAGAAACTGCCAGAGGAATTGGCAGGCTCTGAAACACAGCTTAGCAAAAGCTTTCAGAATCTCTCCAAGTCACCTTTCAGCTGCACAGAAGTGCAGCACAACTATTTAAGAGAATGCTGTCAGATTTGAAATATTTTTTGCATGGTTTCCACCCCTTTTGCATCTGTGCTCTGTCCTGCTCTACCCCCTCCTCAAAAATAACTTCAGTCTTTTGGCCAACTGCAGTGACAAGACAGATCTCCCAGACAGCTGAGTTAATCCCAGCTGCACGGAAATTAGTGGCTTGGTGGAGACGATAAATCCAAAGATTTCCTCTGCTTTAGGTGGGGATTGCCAAGGAAGTCTGGCTGGTTCCTGAGTGAGCCAGGCCAAAGGCAGGGCTGTGGGCTGCACACATGGAACCTGGCGCAGGATCTGCTTCCGTTGCTCAAGCAGTAGTTAGAGGACATAAATAGGAGCTAATCCTGCTGCCTGTGGAAGGGACCCCCGGGAGGGTGCCGGGGGGGCTCAGGGGAGGGGGAGCTGGGGAAGGTGGGAAGGGAAGACAGAAGTCTGCAAGGAATCAGGATTTATTAGTTCCGCTGGGTATGGGGCCATATGCCTGCCTTGGCTTTGTAGCCAGGGATGGAAGGCTTGAAATCATTTTTCCTCCAAAAAGGAAGAAAGGAGCGAAAAGTTTCCCTTGCATGTAGAAGACTCATGTAGCTAAAGAGCTCCTCTGTGAGGGAATGAGCCAAATTAGCTGAATACAAAGTCCTGTCTTATGGAGAAATTAAGTGCCGTTGAAAAAGGGACTATTCCTTGAGCTGCTGTTACATTGGCTGGTGTTAGCAATGAACTGCAGTTCAGCTGCAAGTAAATTCAGGAGGACAATTAAAGACTGGGCTTTTCTCCCAGGTGCAGGTCCCAGCAGAAGTGCAGGCTCTGCTGGGCTGTGGAGCAGCACACACAGGACTCCAGCACTTGAGGTCAGTTGTTTTCGCTGGCCCATCTTGGCCCTGGAAAGAAAGAATGTAGTGACTGTACTTCATCTTTTTTTTTTTAAAGCCTGCTCAGGGGCCTTTAAAACTTTGCTTATAAAACATGGTTTATACAATTTTTTCTTCCTCCCCTTCAGCTTCCCACCTCCTCAAAAAATAAAGATCAGCTCTTTCCCTGCAAAGGGCTGTTGTAGCCTGTGCTCCATGTCCTGCTGTCAAACTCTGGGATGCTGCAGGGACAGCAGCCCCTGCTCATGCAGAGGGAACGAGTTTTCTGGCCTTTTGCTCTAGGCCTGTGTGTTTTTATGGTATTATTGCAAGACCACCACCTTTTTTCTCAGTTCAGGGCTTTTTTCCTCACCCCCCTGTTCCCTGAATAAATGTAGTGCCATGAATAAAATAAACACTGCTGTCAGTCTCTCTGCATGTTTTTTCAGTGTACTTCATTATACAGGATTCTTTCAAAAGAAATATAACTCTCAGTCTTGGCTGGTTCCCAGCACCATTAAAGGTCTGCTGGCACTTTTCTTAAGAATCTGAGGTTTTGCTTCTATTTTTCATAGAAATCTGTTCCACCTCGCTGCTCTGCACAATGTCTGCCGCCCTCCAGCCCAGCTGTGGCTGCCAGGTGACCCCTCTCTGGCACTCGCACTTTGCAGATGCCCTTAGAAGTTTTTGGAGGTGAAAGGAGTCGGTGGCTGCTTCATCAGTGATGAAGGCAGGGGGGAAACAAACCCCAACAAGCTGGGCCAGTAGATGATACTGAATGAGATATCAGACTCTAATCCTGGAGTAAAAAAATAAAATTGCTGTGTGAATGGCTCATTGTTAAAAGCACATGAAGTCACAGTCGTGTGTGCAAGGCAAGGTACTCACTGCTTTGACTGGCAGTGTCGCTTTCCTTGGTTTTGTGTTGGGGGGGATTGTTTCCTTTTTGGTTTGTTTTTGAAGGGGAAATCCTGTTTTCTGACAGTCATGGTGCAATTCCAGGAGTGACACTTTTGCCTGTCCCCTCCAAGGTGAAGCTGCCACTGCCCCGTGGTCCCTGGCACAGCTGGGGCTGCCCGTGGGGCTGGGGCTGGAGCATCTGGCACAGGAGTGCCCACAGGAGTGTCCCAGGCCTCCAGCAGGGCTGCTCTGCTGGAATACAGGAGAAGGCACTGACAGTGTGCACGGGGCAGTGTCCTGGAGCTGAGGGGAGGAACAGGACTCACTGGCACCTCTGGTTACTGAGCTGCACTTCTGGAACGAGAGGAAAACCCCCTCTCTGAGCAGTGTCAGGCTGTGCCTCAGGGCCCCTGGCCAAGCCAGCCCATCTGAGCAGTGGCCATTGCCATCAGCCAGGGGGCTTGCGTGGATGTTCTGTGCAAGAAGCTCTTACTGGCTGGTTGCCCTTCACGTGGGTTTCTTTCTGATGCCCTCTCTGCTTCTGCCACACTCCCCTCAGTTGGTAGGGCTGTGCTTTGCATCCTGGCTGGGCACTCACTGCTGTCTGAGGTGCCTTTGGGAGCAGGAGGTGGCAGGTGCTGCCCCAGCTGTGGCTGGACGTGGTGACACAGGAATCCTCCCCCCAGCCGGGCAGAGCTCCCTGCTCCACTGCCCACCATTCCCCACAGCTTCCCTTCTGCTTCAAGTCCATGTCAGAGCTTGCAGCTTATTCTTGTTGTGTTAATTCCTAACTCTGACTCAGCAAAATGATTTGCCCACTTCCCATGGCTACAGACTCCAAGTTCGTGCCACACTGTGGGAAGGGACAATGCGCTGCACTGACGCACTCACAGCTGCCAGATGTTTTCCTAAAGCAAGGTCTTTAAGAGCTTTTTAGGGTGGGGTTTGGATTTTTTATTTTTCCCCAACCGAAAAAGCTGAGGAAAAGCTTCAGCGTTTTTTACATTCAGAAATTCAAGGGGGAAAAAAGCCTCCTCTGTAATGCCAAAGTTAAACTCTAATCACTGCTCAGCTCTCCCGGAATTTGGCAGCACACCAGCGCTCCTTCCCTTTGGTAGGTCATGTGGAAATACCCGAGCAGTTTCTTAGAGAACCTCTCAGCTCTTGTCAGGTACTTGCACAGATGGAACTCTCCCGTTAGGATTCTAATGCCTTTTACACTCTTAACTACATTTAAACACCATTCCTAATAAGCACCATTCAGATCTACAAAATTTTATGCATAAGCACTAAAATACTTTTAAGTGTGTTAAAACTACATAAATGGAGCTTTAAAAATCTGGTTTTAAGTTGATATTCCTATTCAGCTGGAATAGAATCACACGGTTTTATCTTGGAAATAACACTTAAATGTGTGCTTAATGAAACGAACACACAAGTAGTTCAGAAGTTTATTAGAGGCTGTTTATTAAAGGCTGTAGGAATTGCTGCAATGAAAGTTGAGAGTTCAGGGTCACTTTGTTCAGTTTGATCAGTGAGAATATTTGAGATTCTCTTTCCACTGCTTTTTTCAACTAAATCACCACTTGGTTTCAATTTCTGACCACTGTCCTGGAGATTCTTTCTGATGGGGAATTTTTATTTCTGTCAAAACTGGCCTAAGCCTTCTGTAAAAAACCAGAGCTTGGATTGTTTGATGTCCGTGTCTATGAACAGCGTACTTGGATTTCCCTCTGTGCTGTTCCTGCCCTGTTTTCACCCTTTAGCCATATCTTAGCTGGATGTGAAGCCCTCTGTGAGGAATTCCATGACCTGATTAGCTCGATGCTCTGCTGGCGATCACTGACCCGGTTCCCCACTTTCCCCGTCCGTGCAGACACACAATGGGAGGCGCTGGGAGAGCTCGGGAACCTGGAAAACCAAAGTTCTCTGCAAGCGATAGGATCTGCCTTGCCTGAACGCGGTGACCTTCCTACTGGATCAATACTTTTATTTACATGTTAAACTGAGACGTTTTTTTCCCCGGGAGCGCTACAGAGCTGAAAAGGTGCCGTAGCAGGCAGGAATGTGCGTGAAGGACTCCTTTGTTCAGGGCCGGCAGCCCCTCCCGGGGCCGTGCCAGGTGTGCCAGCCCACCCCGGGCCGGGAGGGTCCCGCAGCCCCCGCTGCGGACCGGGATGGAGCTGTGTCCTTCCCCCGGGTCCCTGGCTGTGTCCCCCCAGGGTCCCTGGCTGTGTCCTTCCCCCGGGGTCCCTGGCTGTGCCCCCGGTCCCACCGTGCTCTCCCCCGGGCACTGCCCGCCTCAGCCCTCGCAGGAGTCCGGACAGCTCGGCCCTCCTGGCTTTCCCTGCCCCGCAAAGAACGGGGCGCTCGGGGTGTCTGCGCTTCCCTCAAACTGCCCGGGGCATTTTAAATACAGCCAAACTTTGCCTCCTCCACGTCATGAGAAAGGAGGGAGAAAGGGAAGCTGAGAAAAGGAAGAGAAAGAAGAAGCCCAAGCTAAGAGGTTTGCTGGGAGCAGTGGCTGAGCCAAACCCCAGAGTCGAGATCTCTTATCACCTCGCCTTTTGTTTAAATCACTCAACCATCTCTCCCTTTGTCCTTCATTTGCCTCTTGCACCACCACCTTTTGATCTCTTTCAACACACCGATGTGCTGTGGTTAGAGCTGCAGATCAGCAAAATAGTATTCACTGGATGTTTTAAAAACCTTTTCCTTACTTTGCTCAGGATAGTTTTGTAGAAGAGCCACAGCAGTCCCTCAAAACAAATGCTAAGGGTCTCATAGGTAAGTATGCATAAGCTGTGCTCCTGAAACAGCTGTGGAGCTTAAATTACAATCCAGAGATGCTCTGTCAAATGGCTCCCACCTACCCACGATCCTTCCTGCAAGAAAAGGAGCTTTGTGAGGCTTCTGATTTCCCCAGTTATACAAGACCTGAAACAAGAGACTGTAAAACCTGTTAGTCCATCATGGCCAGCCCCGTGCCAATGCAGGATTTCCCCCTTACATTTATGATTTCATACTATTAGGCTGGTTTCATGTGTCCACCCCTCCTTCTCCATGCCTTGCTCATGTTTTCTTTTATTTATCTTTTCTTTCCCTGCCGCTCACCCTTCACCAAAGGAAAGTGGTTTCCTTTCCTTATGCGTGTCTCCTAACCCTTGCTTGACAGTATCAGCCTCTTCCAGCGCCAGGGGGTACCAGTGAAGGGACCTGTGCTGGCTGCACAGTCAGATGAGTCTCCGGATAATTTTCACGACTGGGAATGGTGAACAACCCCCAGCTCTGCCCCTGGTGTGCTCCCCCAGGCTGTGTCCTTGCCCTCACTTCTTAGGGATATTTTACACAGAGGCCAAAGGAAAGAAGAAAAGTATCTTGAAAATAAAAATCACATGTACGGGGCAGAACCTGTGAAAAGAAGGATTAAAGGAGCTTCAAGAGAACTGAAGGGGAGAGGTGAAGTAAAACACACTGGAAAGAAAATCCCAAGTCTGCTAATCCAATGGAAATCGAATGGAATCCAATGGAAAACAGAAGAACCACAGCAGTAGGGCAGACTCGGGGAGGTCAGAGGAAGGTGCTCCAAGAGTTAATACAAAGTCCTGTAACGGGGAAGAGAAAACGGAGCAGACTGTGAGGGACAAGGACACGAGTAGGGCTGTGGCTGACACAGATGGCAGGTGACAGGAGGGAACAGCAAGCACTCGAATTTCAGCTCGGTCTGTGCCACAGCTGCATTTCACTCACCTGGATTTGCCAGGTTATGTCGCAATTTCTCCTTACTTGTGGTGACACAGCAAGACAGAACACGTGCCTCCAAAAAGTGATTCAGAGCCAGTAAAGAGTAATCGTTTACTTGGAAAACGTCACTATTTAGAAACATTGAAAGCTTAATGGCAACACTGGTGGAAGAATTTCCTGGAGGTTTCTGCTGTTGGAAGTGCTGTGGGTGAGGTGTCAGTGTAGCAGCGAGGCAGTGCAGCCCAGGGCTGGGACTGGGGCTCGGGGCTGGGAATGGGGCTCGGGGCTGGGAATGGGGCTCGGGGCTGGGACTGGGGCTCGGGGCTGGGAATGGGGCTCGGGGCTGGGAATGGGGACTGGGGCTGGGAATGGGGCTCGGGGCAGGGACTGAGGCTCAGGGCTGTGCTCGGGCAGTGGGTGTAGCCCAGGGCAGAGGGTGTATCTATCTCAGCGCTGTGCCCAGGAGGAGCCGCGGGTGCATTTCGGGTGTGTGGGCAGCGCCGGTCCTGGTCCCGGTGCCCGGGGCAGGTGCGGTCCCTGTCCCGGTCCCCATCCCAGCCCAGGTGCACTCCCACCCCATCCCTGTCCCCACCCCAGCCCAGGTGCACTCCCACCCCAGCCCTGTCCCCAACCCAGCCCAGGTGCACTCCCACCCCAGCCCTGTCCCCA
>JAWWTY010000019.1:1261483-1281762 GCA_035222235.1 Margarornis squamiger | reverse complement strand
CCTGCGGGGAGCGCTGGGCAGGCTGAAGGTGGCCGAGGTGGGGAGTGCGGGCAGGGCCGGGCAGGGCCGGGCAGGGCAGGGCAGGGCAGGGGGTCGGGGCAGGGCCGGGCAGGGCAGGGGGTCGGGGCAGGGCAGGGCAGGGCAGGGGGTCGGGGCAGGGCAGGGCAGGGCAGGGGGTCGGCCCGTCCCGTCCCGGCCCCGCGGCGGGTGCGGGGCCAGGCCCGGGGTGCGGGGGCAGGAACGGGGCCGGGACCGGCCGGGTGTGCCCGCGGGGCACGGGCCGGGAGCGGCCCCGGGACGGGAGCCGAGGCAGCTCTCGGTGCCACACCCGGCATCGCGGGGCCCGGGGCCGCTCCGGACCCTCCCCAGGGCAGGATCCCCAGGTGAGGCTCCCCAGGTGAGGCTCCCCAGGACAGGAGCCCCAGGTGAGGCTCCCCAGGACAGGAGCCCCAGGACAGGAGCCCCAAGGCAGGATCCCCAGGGCAGGATCCCCAGGTGAGGCTCCCCAGGTGCCCTCGGCAGGCACGGGTTGTGCCAGGGATCCAGTCGGAGCTCACACAGCACTCTGTTGTTCCCTGCTGCTTTAACGGGCTGGAGTTCTCTCCAGGGCACCGAGCAAAAGGAAATAAACCCTCAAAACCCCCCAGCAAACACCAAACGTGCGTTTTTGTGTGGTGGGGTGGAACGTGAGCCGTGTTGGTTCGTGTGATTTGGGCTCCTGAGCCGGCCGGGCCGATGCAGCCCCTGCAAGCCCTGGAGCACCAGGGCAGTGCCGTGGGTGATAACACCCAAGTGTTTCAGCTGGTCTCCTGGTGCTGGCGCTGATGTTTGCCTTCATCTGATCCTCTTTACGAGTCACTCCAATATGAATATTTTTCAAATCAACGAATGTGTTTTTCAGGATATTTGAAAATAGGTGTCTTTATGAAAATGGCAGTAAGTTTGAAATAAGTTTTTAAGTAATTTCTTACAGGGTACTTCAAATTGTTTTAACTTAAGATGAATGAGTTCTTTGAGGACTGTGATGGCAGAAACATTTTAATATTTCATGTATGTAACTCCAGCATTTAAAACCACTGCTGATTAGCACAAGGCAAAGGTTGCACACACGGGTTTCATGTGAAACATGTTGAAAGTGTCCTTGCTTGAGCTGTGCCACAAGTTTCTAGGGGGCTGTGGAGATGAACGTGTGGTCATTTTTTATGAATGCCCAGTAAAATGTAAGATTTGGAAGGGTGGTTTGTTTTCTTCCCATCTCCTCAGTGTAGGGTAGAATCTGTGGTCTGCAAGTGGTAGCAGTGAGTGTGTTACCCCAGTAGTCAAACAACAGGGAGTAGCAGTGTTTGCATTGTGTGTGTTCAGGACTGGAGCCAAAGAATCTGTCATCACTGTGCAACATCTACCTGTCTTTGAACTGTGAAAAACTGGCCATGTGGTAGAGATCCTGGGGTGGTGCTGCCTAATACACTGAAATAATCTGCCCTCGGGATTTTTGTTTCACTTCCTACTGCTGATCCTTTCTGTAGTACACTAATAACTGTGGTAAGTCATGTTAAAAACTTGTCATTAAAATGAGCAATTACTGATTGTGAGTAAGTGAATCCTTTATTGTTAAACTCTGACTCGCTTGGAACAAATTTCAAAGATAGACCTCGTAAGTTTTTAAGTCATGCACAGAAAGATGAGGGGAAAACCACAGTGTGCTGGAGTTCTCTTGTCTTTGCACAAAGACTTTGCTGCTCCCAGTATGTTTTCAGGGGGATGTTAAGTGCAGCGTAGTGTCTTCAGGGTAACTGAGTCACGTTTTGTGCCTTTTCATTAAGAGTGACCTGAGCTATTGCATGTGGTTTCTACAGTGTGGGTGAGTCCAGAGGGTCAGAAGTTAACGAGAAATTAAATTAGGTACTGTAGGGTGAAAGTCTGTGTACCACAGCACACTGAGTTTCTTCACAGTTGTACTGAGCAACAGCTCCATCTCATTCCTGGTAATGACTGGTGGAGAAGCCTACTGAGATTTGCAAACCAGTGGAAAACTGAGCAGTGCTGGAAGAGAACAAAGAGGGAGCACATTCCACAGTGTACTGAAGTTGGCTTTTTTGCCAAGTATAATTATAATATTTAATAATACCTTTGCAAAAATACTGTGTAGGAACCGAAATGTATCAAAGTCCATTGTGTAGAACTCTGTCTCTTAAAAACAAGGAGGAACTCCCTTTGTTGCACACAAAAAAAAGACAAAGTATTGGTTGAGATGAAAGGGCTTTAAATATATGCTATCAGAAAGAATATTACAGGAAAGATCACAATGCGTGGGCTTCATTTAGCATCAGGATTTGTCTTAAAATACATACTTGATTGGCAGGCAGAAGTATCAGCTCAAGACAAACACTGCAGTTTGTTCTAATCTTGGGTTGAAGAGCTTTCCGCAGGCTGGCCAGTGGTGCTGTGTGTGAAGGATAACCCTTGGGCATTGTGGCTTGGATGGCTCTTCTTCCAAATGCCCACGTTTGACTGTCAAAGGTGGAAGTAAAAAGGAATGGAGAAAAAACTTCATCACTGAAAATAGGAAAATAGGTGTAGGGCTCTATTATTTTGTTGTAGATGTCTCTTTATTGATTCAAATAAGGGCATTGTTACAAGAGGGAAAGCAGTATGATGTTTTAGGCATATGGAGTAATTTAAGTGCTGCTAGAGGGGACAATAATTTTAACTCATTTGTTAACATTTCAGCAGAATATGCCCTAAAGTGTCCTTTAGAGGGGCACCAACATAATGGGTTATGATAGTGTCTCATGTGTAGTATGTGCAGCTTATTTCTGAGCCTTGTGTTGGCTTTCTTTCCCTTGACCCCCGGGAAGAGTTGAACAGCATTCTGTTTTTTGTTTAGACTGGATATGCAGACTTAAGAAAACCATATCATTTAGGGCTTCTTACTCCTCTTCGTGGGCAAGCGGAACAGTTCTTAGTGCTTGGCTCTGCCTGCCAGTGGTCAGGAATAGCAATGGGAGGAATACTGAGGGACTGAGGAACAGGGCCCATGTGGAACCAGCTTAGTGTTGAATGGATTTCCCTCTGTTTGCAAACGTTGTTGGGTAGGTGAGCTTTTTGGGAAGGAGCTTTTTTGCCTCTGTCTTATTGTTCTGTTGAAATTGTTGTGTGTGTATTTATTGGGGTCTGTGAGGAAACATCTTCTGTAACTGGGGATGCAGCCTCTTTTAAAGCAGCAGCCTGAAGGGAGATGGTGAGTGTTGGAGCATCTCAGAGGTGTTCAGGGCCCTGGGGTGGCTGAGACACCTGATGGGTGTCACTGGACAGGAGGGAAGTGAATGCTAAAAAGGGAAATGGGGGGAGGACTTAAAGTAGCTTGGAGCTCTCATGTTTGTTTGGTGCCTTCTCTTTTGTTTTAATGAGAGTCTGAGCTTGACATGAAAGTCGGGGAGAAGCCAGTACACTTGGGTGCTAACCAAAGGAATGTTTTTCCTGTGGGGAAATTGTGTCAGCTGACTTTCTGGCATTCAGGTGGAGCAGTACCTTGCCCTGTGGAAGGTGTGAGAGAGTAGACAGCTGTCCTTGGAGAGCAGAGCAGGAATGCCCTTTAGAGTTTATTGTCATTACTCTCTGGCATGCATTTGTTTCTTATGCTTTTGATGGCTTTAATACTTCCCATGGAGACAATAATCAAATGGGTATCACTGCAACTTTGCTATGAATATCCTCAAATGATTTCTTTTATTTCAGTACTTTTTCCCCATTCCCTTGAATTTCCTAAGGACAGTCTCTCCTTTTCCTGAGTGTTCTTGTTGAATAAAGGTGTTTACTGTGTAAGGAATAAGGAGTGGCCCATTGCTGACATCCAAAAGAGATGGGTTGACTGACAGGTACCACCTCTTTGCTGGGAATAGTTTCACTTTAGGTGAAATTGCCTGCTCTCTCTTTTTTTTCCTCTCCTCATTTTAGTTTTCTCTTCAGCTTTTCTAAATGCATTATTATGTTTCCTTAATTGTTGTAATTCTGCACCTTCAAGGATCTTACTGTCATTAAAGTTGGGTGTAGACCTATTTCCCACTGGAATTCCCGTGGTGAGTCATGGCTGCCTGTTTCCTGCTGTTCAGTTTCCCTGGGAGCTGTAGCTCCTGGCAGGCTGTTCCTCAGGACACTGGGTGAGTTATGAGGAAACCAGGCAGGATCTTGTTGGGTGCCGTGTTGGTTCTCCCTGGGATCCTGCCAGGTTTGCACAGGCACTTGGTTTAAAGTAACATGTATTACCTCCAACAGCTGGGCCAGTTGATATGAAAAGTTGTGCCTGGCCAGTTTTGCAGTGGTACTACTTAGGTTTAACTGGAGCACTAGCATCCTGGAGTAACCTCCTCGTGGAAGCAGCAAGAGATGGAAAACCCATAGCCTGTGCTACCTAGAGAGAGGATGGATGACGTTTGTGGTAGTTAGTGATGGCTTCTGTGGCTCAGACAGCCCCAGACACCGTTCTCTTCAAGTGTTTGTTCCAAATGCTGCAAAAATCCATGAGAGATTCCTTTTAAAGAAGATAATACTGCTTCCTGGGAGGTCTCCGAGCTGCGAGTGCTGAGCAGTGCCCTGGGAAGTGTCACTGCGTGCTTGCTCTCGTCCTGCTCTCTATAGCATATGATATTGCCTGTCAGAGGAGGCAGGATTTTGAGCTAAATGAAATCTGCTGGGAAAAACCGTTCATATGTTCGCAATTTTTGGAATAAAAAAGTTCCATCTTCATTGGTGGAGAGTAGCTGAACTTTGGAAAAAGTTGTTTTGTGGCTTACTGTCACTAGACATTTGCAGATTCAGAAGTTGGTTGCCGAGACCAGGGCTACAGTAAAACTCTTCGTTCTCAGGTTCTGTTGCAATGAAGAAGACAAAATTCAAAAGCCAGAAATATAGGCCTACGTGGCTAATAAGACTATTGAGAATTCTCATTGTTAATTATATTAGAAAATTAGAGTAATAACATTTATGTTCCAAGGAGTAAGCTAATTGCTCACTGGTAGAACCTGGTTGAAAGCTATTATGGGGTGTTCAGTAATCTCCTATTTAATTATCACTGCCTTCTGGTGCCTTCAGCTCAGCCTCTCATTCTGATCTCTTGTGGAGGGGAGGATTAGAGGGATCCCCCAAGCTCCCACCCATGTGTGATGTGTCACCTTTTAGGGCATGGGTGACTCCCCTGCTCCCTTCCCATGGCTCTCCCAGCAGTGACCCCCTGAGTGGGGAGTGGGGTTGGAGCAGGAGCTGGGTGCTCTGCAGGCAGTGGCATTCTGTATACCAGAGAAGTGTCCAGCTGGCCAGGGAATCAGTGTGCAGAAACTGAGATTGCTTTTGCACTGGTTGTTGAAAGTTTGGTGTTGTGTAAGTAGGGTGTTAACTAAGCTACAGGGGATTAGTGTATGTAACAGAGGGCAGTGGGTGATGTTCTGTGCATCCAGGCTGTGGGTCCTGCATGTGAAGCCCTGGTGAGAGGCAGAGCACTGCAGGACATGCCTGAGCCCTCCAGGGCAGCTTTGGGCCCTTCACCTGCCCTATATATCCCTATTTATCCACAGGTGAGAGTTTCACCTGAAAGTTAGCTTTTGTCCATTTATTCTGCACTTTGGAGGAACAGAAGCCTTCCTTCTTTTTGTTGTGAAGTTAGCTCTAGCAAATTTGTAGGCACTTGTGCAAACATTGCCCCTTCCATACCTACTCCTCGCTCCCTTGTGCATTTGAAGCAGCTGTTTGCCCTCAGCCTTGGTGTGGCTGCCCAAGGCAGGACAGTGCTGGGGGCTCTGCTGTGAGAGGGGCTCTCTCTCGGGACCAGCCACCCCTCCCTGCACCACCATCTGACTGAGGGGAGGGTCTCTCAGCAGGAGGGACCTTTCAGGGGTGTCTCACCAGTGCAGACAATGACATGTCACTTTTCAAGCCTCTGCTGGAGACACCTCTCCTGCTGCGCCCTAGGGTTGCGTTGGTAGTTTATAGTCATTCTGTGATTGACTGCATCATCCATGTTTTATTCTTTCATACTTTCCAAACAGTAAATGTGCATTTATATAAGCAATCCTTGTGATTTTTGTGTGTCATATATTGAACTTTGATTCTCAGTGATATTTGCAGCTGTCTGTCTAGAAGATGTTGAGTATGACAGCAGATACTGGTGATCTTTGGCATTTGGCCTTAGAAAAGGGCTGTTCTATTTCGTATTAAAAGGATAAAATTTGTAATGCACAAATATGCTTAGAAAGCCTTTTGGTCTCTTCAGTGTCTCTGAAACTCCTGATTTCCCTTCAGAAAGATTTGCCTTTAAAGGTTGTGGATCTGCATTGCTGTGTGGCGATATTTTTATGCTGACATTTGCCATGGAAGAATGATGAGATAACTCTGTGTACAACTAAAGAAATGACTGTGGTTGTCGTCCCACAGAAAGGTGAATAGGTTTTGGTTTCTTGCATGGTTTCTCTCAACTACCATCTGGCCATGGGCTGATGTCCTACTGTCAGTAAACTCCAAATTCCTGTTAGAAAATTCTCTCTAAGATGGTGGATAGTTTTAAATTCTGCTTTCAGAAGAAATTTCTATAATTTCTATACAAAGCATGCTGTGGTTTTTTCCTCCCATTATGAACCAGTGTAATCGTAATAGATGCACTACACTAATCTAGTCCAATGGTATTAATATTTGGAAAGCTCCCTTCATTGCTTCTAATCTCTCTGGTAATGTCCTCTGTTGATGAGCCTCCCCAGTGATTTAATCACCATCTTGAGATAAGAAGACAAGGACTAGAAATTTAAGAGGTGGTGTTTTTCCTGTAACATGACCAGTAGAGGAGGAGTCTGTGACTTCTGATGAGAGTTAATGCACTGTTTTGTCAAACTAACTTGCACACTTTACAATAGCAATCATCCTGTGCTCAAAATTGCATCTCAGAAAGACCTGCCTTGCTCTTAGACCTCAACAGATAATTTTATACTGAAATTCTGTATGCAAGAAAGAGACAACAGTGGGTCAGCTGCTGTTCTTCTGTAGCAACAGAAGTTGCTACTGCATTAAAAAAAATGCATTCTGATTTAAAACAAAAGTCACCTCATTCTTGGATGATTTGTGTAGTCAGTTGCTTCCAAAACATGGAATTAATGTTTAGGTTTCTCTGGAACTTGGACCATCAGCTCCAGGATAGGGTTATGAGGGAGGCAAAGGCTGGATAACACCAGCCTGATGTAGAATAGGTGTTAAGAATGTACAACAATGACTAGAGAAGAGATGGGTCAGAAATATGACTGACTATGGGCAAAGAGGTCCTAGAGCTGGTGTAGCCCAAAGAGTCTCCAGTGTGGGATCAGGTCAGCAGAGTAACTTCTGCTGTTCTAATCTCATGAGTGCAAATTAAATGGGGAGCTATAACTCAGAGGATCAGATTTCTGACTATGGTGTCTAATGAATTGTAATTAAGGCTCTGTTGTTTAATGCCTTAGCGTGAGAAAGAATATGGTGTGTTTTTACCCAGACAAGTGTTTCAGTATGATCTGCAAGTTAAGCTTTTTTTAATATGTAACATGATAACTCAGGTGTTGATGCTTGACGGGTCTTTAAATTTTGTCTGGTTTGTATGTGCAGTCACGGTGTTCAGGTTGCAGGTGGGCTGAAGTGGTGAGGTTGTGCCCTTCACTACAGGGCAGTGTAAAACCCAGCAGCCCCGTGCCCTGTGCTGTGTCTGGTGATGCTTCTGCAACTTCACTGAAGCCAAACAGGGTATTTTCAAATGCTGTAAACATGCCAGTGATACAGCACTGCTCATAACAGGTCTGGCAGGTTTTTTCCAAATTACTTTATGAATCGACTACAAGCATTTCCATATTAGGAATTTTCTGTACTTTTGTGCATTTTTAAACTGAAATGCTCATGCAAGAGAGCAACGAGCATGGTCATGAATATTATGAAATGCTTAAGCTCTACAAGTCTTTCATAACCTTGAGTAACTTCTGTCTTAGGAAATTATTTTCATGCCACTTGAATAATTGTGAATAAATGTAGTTGTTCGATCACATGCTCTTCTAAAAGAAAGTAAATTGTTGCAGTTAGAAACTTTATCTAATGTGCATGAAGCCTTTTATTAAGCAGCATGATACTTAAATTTTATCTGACGTTATGGCTTAGTAACATTTTTAAGTTTAGGAAGAAGTGCCTGGCTGGGTGCTCAGTCCCTGCAGCCACTGGGGCTGTGCAGGGAGAACATGCTGAGGAGGGGGAGGCAGAGTGTTCCCAGCATTTCCAGCCCCCAGTGCAGCCTGCCCCTGTGTCTGCAGCTGCAGGCAGGGCTGGGCTGCGCTTGTAACACCCCGAGGAGGTGGATTTGCAGTTGTGCAATGGGGGTTTGTGGGCTCTTTGCTCTGGTGGTTGGGTTCCTGCTGGATCCCCCTTCTAAGACAGTGTAAACAGGGCTGGAGTTTCACGCATTCCCTGGGACAGCTGGCAGGGCTCTTTCATGTCCTGGCCTACATCTCTTTTTTTAATGTTCTGTTTTACCAGCATGTCTAGACTCTTTTTGCCTTTTAAGGCATGGCATCTAAGGGGGCCTTTGGATTGCAATCTTGGGAACGTTGGGATTGCAAGGACATTTTGCACCATTTCTTTCCAACAAAAGTCCAAAAAACTTGAACAGATTCCTTAGGACTACTTGAAGTTCTTGATTGTTTTCTCATTAAAATTCCTTCCTTATTTTAGTATTTGTGGGATGTCTGATGTTTACTCATAATTGAGATTGAATGGGGTTTTAAAGGATACAGGCTGATTCTGATAGTGTTAAAACAGAACTTTCAGTTTTTAAAAGAGCCAAACAGGCTTGTTAAACTAGAGGCTGTGCAGATCAAACATTTTACAAATTGCATGAGTACACCGTTACTTCTTAAAACTAATACATCAGTTAATTTATCTGACTGTTTGCTACCAGATTTTCAGTACTGTGTTTTAACATTGTTTTGACTAGCCAGGTTTCCAGCACAGGCTGGACTGTGAATATGAATGGGAACACGAAGCCAGATCAAAAGTGTTATTTCTCTCCTTTTTTAAGAGCTGAGTAGAGAATTCTCATGAATGAAGCAATAGCTATTTTTTTACTTTGTTTAAAAATCATACAAACACAACCTCAGTAACTTGCTGTGTTCAGCAGAGAGCACGTGTGTGTTATACATAACATGTGTGTGCAGCCTCAAGACAAAAACAGAGTAACTCTATCTACCCATTTTGTTTAAATAGCAAAGATATGACGAGTTATGAGTTCTTACAACTTGATTTAATAGAAGATGCCAGGAAATGGACTGCAGGGGACACTTTACCCTTGCTGGAAGGTTGAGGATGGAAAGCTGGATGTTGTACTGAGAGGTACCTCTCCTGGACACGAGCATCCCACACAGCAGTTACCAACCAGCTCCTCAATGCTGATACAAACCTAGTGACTCCAATGCCTTCAGTGACACTACCCATTAAATCAGTCTGTAAGAGTAACAAGAATTGCCTTAATTAGATTTATTCCCCCGTATTGTTACCTATGGTCAGTTTTTAGTCTGTGTTGCTCTTGTAGTAAAACCTGCATAACTAGGACTGGTAGCAAATGGCACTAAAATGTTTTATTCTCTCTTCTGCCCCCACTACTTGCAGCTGGCCATGGCTGAGGAAGATGCAGAGGACTAAATGTATACAAAATTATATTCAGTGCAGCACCAAATCATGATGGGTTTTTTGCCCTGTTGTCTGAGAACATGATCTGCAAATGCTAATTGGATTGTGATAGAATTGGACTTGAACAAACTTAGTTGGGTTGCCTTGCTGTTTAAGATTCACTCTTGTGTTATGTGCATGGTTTAACTGTGGTTTTTACCAACACACCAGAGCACTGTTTTTGCTCTGTGGCCTTTGGGAGCTGCAGCTGCCTCTGAGGAACTGGCCGTGTCTCGCACCGGCAGCAGCCTGAGACACATGAGCTGGTGGGGCTGGGAATTGGAGATGGCTGGAAAAAGCTGTGCCTGCATATGCCTGTCAAAATCACTATGGGACAATGGATGGAGAATTGAGCTTCAAATACCAGGATAGGGTGAAAAGGGAGGGAAGAACCACCTGCCTCCTGTAGTTTTCTGTTTGATCACCACTCACTGTAGCTATTGGCTACACTCGGTGTCCTGTAGATACAGAATAAACCTTTCCATTTTTGAGTTCTTCATTTTATGGTTGCGTAGGACTGAAGTGATTAATACAGCATATGAATGGGAAAGTTAGAACTGTGGGACTCTGCATGTTGGGATTCTGTTCATTAGTGTCTTGAAGGGCCTGCTGCTTATGAAAATATTTTGATTTATGCTACACATGAATTGTAGTTTCTGGGGACTGGAGGCACAGGTTCCTGTGGAGAGGAGTTGGTGGGACAGACCAGTTTTGTTTTGCATGTTTTGCTTGCCTTTGTTTAATGCATGGCTCTGTATGGTCTTCAGAGGAACCTTCCTGTAGGATGGGCTTGCTGAAAACTGTTGGTGGGCTTTCGTTTATGGGACAGGTGGCATGTTACAGTCTTGTCTAATATGGAAGATATGTTTTAATGTCGTTCAGGATTCTGTGAGGAAATGTCATGTGTCTAAAGCAAATACCTCCGTGTAGTGTGCCTTGGCTACAGATTCTGTTCTGTGGTTCTTTTGGTCATCTGCTTGTTGGATAAAAGCTGAAACACATGTAAATCAGAGTGAGAGTGTGCTTGAATTTTGTTTGTTTGACTGAGTTTTGATTTTTTTTTCCTTAGGAAGAACTCTGTTTTTCCTGTAAAAATGTACTATGTGTTTCATGAGATTTGAAGTGGAATTGGTTTTACATTTATCTAGCAGATAAGAATGTTTGTTGTATAAGTGTGTCCAAGCAGTAAGTGACACACTGTGGTAGTGCACAGTTGGCAGGAAATAAGTCACCACCTCGTGTCTGTAGCTTTTTTTGCTCTAGATTCTATGATTAAGCTCAGTTTTAAAATTGATGCACTTCCGTTTCAGCCAGTTGAGAATCTCTTCTGTTCACTTTAGTTCAGTCCAGCTAATTATTTTGTTTTTTAGAGTAAAAGTTAGTTTTAGTTTCCTTAATGTTTCAAAACAACTATCACTCCATTGTGAGCTTTGAATGTTGATCACCCTCATTCTTAAATATGACCCTTTCTCCTAATGCCATCAAACTCTTTCTGGGCTCTGCATTGTGTTCTGTATTTAGAATTGGTCTTTTGCCTAACTGGAGAAGGGCAAGTCAGCAGTAGCTGAATATTTCAAGGATTATAGAAAACTGCTGGAGGTGACTAAAGATCAGCTGATTTAGTAAAGATTCCACAATATTTAATGTGCTGAAGCCTTACCATGTTACAACCCAAGGTGAACAAAGAAATAATGAAAACTTTGCAGCTCCACGTAAAACACCAGCCCTGCCTCGAGGACCTGAAATTCAAATTTTGTGCTGTTCTGCCGTGACCACCAAAGGCAGATCAGAGCTGAATTGGGAGGCCTGGTTGAATTTCCCTGGATTTGTTTAGTGTTTATTTGTGCCATTAGAGGACAATTTAGTTTATCCAGAGTGCTGAATGGGTGGTACTTAAGCTTCCCTCTCCGGTAAGCATTGTTTTCCTAAACTTTCTATCTTGTAAGGCAAGTTTAATGCTCCTTTGTGATTTAAGGCTCCTTGCAGCCCTATTGCCAGTTATGACACATTTCATTTAGTCCTGAGGACACAGCCTGGGAGCAGGCAGAATCACTCATTCTGCTGCCTGGCTAAGAGATGGTTTCCTGCTGCAGGAGCAGGCCTGTCTTGGAGCCAGATGATCCCAAGTATTCCTGTCGCTGCCAGCTGGTTTAGATGTGGGAAGTGCATGTGCTTTGCAAGGAATGAGACCCACTCGGCTTCATGCATAAAACTGGGACTGCTGGGCCAAGAAAATGAGAACAATAAATCTAGATTTTAATTCAAGAAAGTTCAGTGTCTTTAGATACTTTAAGTGGTGTAAAAGCAATATATTTCTTCCGTCTTTTCTGCATGTGTATTCTGCTGTACCATTAATTTAAACAGGCTGGATGTAAAAATGTCTCGGTAGTGCGACATTCTTACTAAAATTCTGTGGGTATTTTTCAGGCAGAAAAAATGCTGACCATTTTGTGGTTTTTTGGAAATCATGTGTAATTATGTCATTTAACCACACAATAAGGCTTTATGTGGTAATGTTTTAGATAAACAGGAAAACTAATTTTTTACTTTGTTTTCATTGCAGAACTGTCTTTTTTTATTTTTAGGGCAAAGTTCTTTGATTATTTTCTTCAAAAATATAACGCAACATATTCTGACAGGAAAAATACACCTCCTAAAAGCTCCTTTTCAGCGTTGGTGCCTGTCACAGCACATTTTCTCCCTTTTGGGGAAATGCAGTATTTTATGTCTGATGTGCCTGTGTTGCCAAGAAAGTGATGTAAATATGAGCCATTTACCTAGCCCTGAGGCAGATGATTTCTTCATTAAGGGCCCTTCTCCAGGGCAATTTGCAGGAAAGTTGAGATGGATACAGCAATGGTAGGAGGCTAATGTGGCTGCCTTTAAGGACATTGGATCCCAGTGCAGAGGCGCTTTCAGGAATTCCGTGGCCCCAAATTGTGGTCTCTTCCTCCCCTTGCAGTGAGGGGCTGTTTCTCTGGGAATGAGCTGCCCTGGGGGCTCGGTGCTGTTCAGTGCCAGTGCCAGAGCCTTGCCCTGTGCCTGAATTACCTTGGCAGTGCCAAACATCCCAAACAAAAACACTGCGGCACGGTTTGCCAATTTACTCAAGGCTAAAAGCACAGAAAGTCTTTATTGGGAAATACATCTCGTCCTTGATCCTCTCCTTGGAGATTTTTCCTTCTGTCTTGTGTCCTGTGGTGGTGGGAGGTGGGGCATGGCGGGCAGGGGGATGTGCTGTGGCACAGAGCTGGAGCTGCCCTGTGCACACGGGCACACCCAGACCTTTGCTCAGCTTACCCCGACCCTACCCACCCCTTCTGATCCTGCTTTGGGGACCAGACTCTTGCATCTTTGTTCAAGGAGAGGGTGACATTGCAGGTAGCCCAGGATGCCTCTCTGTGGACCTGAGCATCCAGTGCAGTGAGCAGATGTTTCCATTGTTACAAAATTGTGTTTTAACGCAATATCCACTGTGGTTACTTCAAGGAGAGTGGAAGCAACTGTTAAAAAAGGGAAAAACAGTAATAAAAGCATGCTATCCAAATCTCAGGGTATTGGAGGAGTTAGGGTGGAATAGAAAACTCCAAAGTACTCAAAGCAGAGAAAAACTGATGAAAAGGTTTGTTTCATCCATCAGAGGAAACCTTCCCTCTTGCCTTGGCCGGAGAAAGCTGTAGCTCTTATTTGTGGGAGAGAGCAGTAATTCATGTAAGAAGAGATCTCCACCACATTCAACTTCTCATTTTTCCTTGGTAAACCAACCTTGAAACTTCTGCTTGTGGAAAAACTTGTCAAATCTCATCACCCTAAACTATGAAAAGATGTGTGATTTGAAAGGGGGAGGGGGGTTGTGTGCTGTGTTGGACAAGTGTCAGCATTTTGTTGGCCGAGACCGTGCTCTGATACGATGCAGTTTCTGTGGTTTTCTGTTTTTTTCAGCTAGTGCTGGAACTGCACTTGTGGGAGGCAGATGAAGGATCCTGTATCCTGGTTTCCTGAGCCTTGCAAAGCAAGAGCAAAGCTTTAGCAGCTGGGAAGGACAGGGGAGGGTTCTCCCTGGTGTAGCTGTGTGCCTCAGTCACCCCGGGCAGTGCCCACTCAGGGTGGGCTGGAGCACCTTGGTCCTTCCTTCCTCTTCCCAGCAGTGTGTGTGTAGCCAACGTGGGAGGCAAAGCACCAGTTTCACCTTGATGTGTGGTGTGGCAGAGGGATGAGCGTAGGAAGCTCTGGAGAAGTGATTTTTAGGTCTTTGAGCCTTGGTAAGAGCTGTGTGTAGAAGAGCTCATCCAGTGGGCAGGGATGGGTGGTCAGGCAGGTAGTGGAGATAAACATAGGTGAGAAGGGCATTTCCATTCTAGTTACAGAGCTCTGTGAGGGAACAATTTGCCCTAAAGCTGCCCTGAAGCCCCCCAGAAGGGGCAGGGGGCTGAGCCCGATCTGGGTGCTGGTGTGACTGCAGTGGGACACTCTGGGCACTGTGTGCCCAGGTCATAGGGCTGTGCTTGGTGGCAGAACTGTGTTAATTCACTGCCTCGTTTATGTACCCTGTCTCATAAATTGCTTGTTTCATAAGTTTAAAAATGCAAAGAAAATGGATATTAACACATTCCTTTTTTCTTTAATGACCTTGATCACTGGATGAGCCGTGGCCTTTGATGAGCTGCTTTGGCTCGTGTTGCACATTTACACAATTCTTGCAAGTATTGCAGCTCTCTGAGTAAGTCATGGGTTTGTAGAATCAACCCTTGTGTTTCACATTCATTTTATGTGTTTAGAGTAGTTTGGTTTTTTATTAAAACCAAAATTAGATTTGTCTCTGAGGGAATGGCCAGTGAAAGTGGAACTGGTATGTTTTTATAGCAGATTCATATTACTTGTAGTTAATTGGAAGGATGCTGCTGGCAAGTTTATAATGTGTAGGAGAACAAGATTATCCTGATGTTTCAAAGACAAAGTATTTTGTATTGAAGACTTGAGGTTTTTCTTATGATTAGGAAAAGGGAAGTTTCTGAGGAAGGATAGCTTTTTTCTGATGTAGTGGTTAATTTAGATTTCATTTTTTGTCACAGCTTTGTTGTGAGAAACTTAATGGGCAGGTAACAGAAAGGTATTAATCTGCAGCCCTGGCTGGCTGGATAATCTGTGAGAAGGGTGAGGATTCTTTTTATTGCTCTGGAGTTTATTAATTCGGAGCTTGGGAATATGTAAATATCACATGATTATTAGAGTTCATTGCTTCAAGTGCCTCTTCAGTGTGTAATTAATTTATAATGCTGCATGTAAGAAACCCTGTGATGTTTTTTGAGCTTTGACAGCACAGATGGGTGTGTTGGCCTTGAAGAAGCAATGCTGTCTGGTGTGGAGGAGAGTCAGTGTGGGATTCCTGTCAGCAGAACAGCAGAGACTCCTCGTGCCAAGCTGCAGCTGCCCAGCACAGCACCTGGTGTGCCAGAGGTTTTGACTCTTTCAGCCTCATGTTGGTGGCACAATTCAGAGCTGTTCATGTTATAGAAAATGAGCCTGCTGTTGTCTGGGCTTGTCCTGCTGTATTTCTAGTGAATATTACAGAACTATTTTTTAAAAAGAATAAAACAAGTGTCGATAAAACACTCAAAAATCGAATGTCAAGAAAAATAGAGACTTTATTATATTGGAACATCTAAAAGTTAAAGTTTTGCTGGCTAATATTTAGCCTTAATACATGATATTGATTCTGCTTGGAGCAGCCAAGATTGTTTTTTAAAGGTTTTCTTTTTTAAAAAAAGTTTTATTTTGTGTCATCTTCAGTTATGAGCTTGTGTTCACAGCCAAGGTGAACTTCATGATGTGCCAGTGCTGTAAAATCAGGCTGTGTTCTGGACAGGAGGTTTTTTTTTGGTATGTGCGTCATTGCTGAAATCATAGTTTGACTTTAATTCTGCTTTTCTGAATATTCCACTTCGCTGCATGATCTTTCTTTTTCTCCTCGACTATTCAGTGTCAAAGATAAAATCTAAAGTATTTAGTCACTGGGTATCCATTCAGAATTTGTCTGATGTGACTTGCCCTGCTCTGGTAGCTGACAGAAATGAGTATGGCATGTGCTCTCGTAATGAGCACGTGCCAAGTGAACTGTGAGAGACTTTCCAACCAAGTGTAAGGTTTTCTATTAAAATAGTTTTGCTTTGTTTGAATCCATTTTTAAACTTAAATTTGCTACTGTATTCTGAAATGGCAAATAAAGCATGAGGGATGTCATGCTTTAATTAGAATTACTGCTGATGTTGGGGACAAAAATTGTAACTTCTTTCAAAATCCTTAATTTTGTTAGTTTTGTTGTAGGAAACAAAGGCAAACTAATGGATGAGGCATAAAAAGTACTAGAAAAAAGTGTAAAACATTGAAATTGGCCAAGAGGGATTTAGCAGAAACTGATTTTTATTATGATTTTTGTCAATCTTTTAAACTTTTGTTTCGCAAAACATTTGAATTATGGAATATTTAGTTCTGAGGAAACCATCTCCCTTGGTTTCTCATCCTTAATCTGAAGTGACTTTTACAGTCTCAGAATGTTGTGGGCAGAGCAAGAAGAGAATTCTTTCTGAAAAATGTAAGTAAGTGGGTGGGTGGGGGTGGTTGTCCTGAAAACCAAAGCAAAACAGTCTTAAGGCCTTGCTTGCCCTGGAAAATTAAAAAAAAAACCAAACAACGCAACAAAGCCATCCCTGCCACTGGTTTTGTCTTACCAGTTGTATTTAAGGAGGGCTCGGTCTGACCCAACTTGGCATGTGAGGGTGGTGTGCTCTGTGGTAGCTGTCAGTGGGATCTGGTGGGATCTGTGGGCTGGGAGCTCATACTGAGGTTTCATTTTTAGATATTATTTTATATATTTTAGTTTTGTCCACTGGGCAGACTTTTTTAAAGTATAGTGAGTTGCAGTGTTTCATCCTAAGTGGTGAATTAAACTCTCCTCTTATCAGAGTCTGCATGTTCAGCTCTGCTAAGATATCTCCTGAATTGAGTGTCACTACCCATTATCCCAGTTACAGGTTTGTGTTTACAGCCCCAGGAAGTTTTCCTTCATCTATGAGCTACTTGTTTTAATGTTGTATAAGGGAATGATAAAATAGGTTTTTATATGAAATACAGCATTCTCATGATGATAAATATGAAAAAGGCAGGTATTTTTGGGGACTGGTAAAGATCCTGAATGTATTTTACTTGGAATTGATTTAGATCTTAATCGGTTGTGAGTTTTAAGTAATGTCTTTAGTGAAATGTCTTTCACAATCATATGACATTAATATTATGTAATTGTGCTTGAGGTTGGCCTGGTAGACAAATGCATTCCATCTTCTAGTTTGGGAAGAGCATATAATGAGTGAAAAGTGAAATAAGAAGTTTGAGGTGCTGTTTGCATATTGAGCCAGTGGCCTGAAGGGGTTTCATGCTTTTTGGCGTGTCTTGGTCGTTTTGATGTTGGACTCCCTGTAATTTTGCTAAAATGCACTTTTTGAACAGGACAAATCCAAAAGTCGTGCATTAATTTGCTTTTGTTTCTGCTCCTTAGACAGTGCCTTGCTGTAAACTAAAATCACACATTCCTGAGTGTAAACTGATCATGTTCCCAATGGAAATTTCAGGAATACTTGTGGCTACTTTCAAAATGTGGAAATCTATTTATTTTTTTTCCCCACTTGTTTTTCTTCCTAGGTTTTGGCACTGACTGCCTTCATCTGCATAGAGACCATCATGGAATGCTCCCCTTGCGAAGGCCTTTATTTCTTTGAGTTTGTGAGCTGCAGTGCACTCGTGGTTACCGGCGCTCTCCTGCTTCTGTTCAGTCTAAATCTTCACACAAGAATACCACAGATCAACTGGAATCTCACTGTAAGTTCCTGCACTTCACTCTGTTAAAAGTAGCTGCAAATCTGGCTTAAGTTTGGTCTGTGAACTTTACTTTCTCTTGTTGCTTAAGATCGTGTACGAGTGTTCTTTGTGCTGAGTAAAGTGTGCATTTTACTTTTATTTATTTTGAATGCCAAGAGCAGAATGAACTTTGAAATGTAGCAAGATTAAACCACACTAAATAGAACTAAAATTGTCTTCGGGTAGATTCTCTTTGGGAGAAAAAAACTTCCTGCTAATGCCAGCAATTACTCTTTGTGGATGAAGTGGATGAAAATGCAGCCTGTGGTTATTTAACTTTGACAGATGCTGTATTTACAGTACCCCGTTGTTCTCTCTTAACCTGGGGTTTTTTATATTAGGGCAAATGTGCTACATACATTTTCTTACACAGACTAATACAGTTGTTGGGTAGTTGTGTAGAAAATTACGTGCTCTCTGTGAAAATCAGATGTTTTGAATTGCTTACACACAGAACTATTAAACATTGACTGGCAGTGCTTAATGTGTTCTCAGACCCGAGGAGTCTGAGGAAGAGAACTGCTGGCAGTGCACATTCCTTTGGTACAAGTCTCTATTTTCATGCTGTATTACGAGTTAAACGTTAGATTGGGTTGCATAAACACAGGTCACAAAATCAACATGTTAAGTCACTCTAGCAAAAAGTCTGTCAGCTTCAAGGACAATATTTATATCAACTTCTTTGGACGGCATAGTTACAGTTGTGCCAATGTTCTGTTTTACTTTGAAACAGTGATTTTATAAATACTGTTGGAGTCCCAGAGGTTTTTAGGCTTCTGTGTGATTTTATGCAATTTATTAATTTTGCAATTTGCTTAGTTTCTAAGCCTAAATGACTTGTCTAGAGTGAGAGTGGAACGTGGATGATCCTTTTGCTGTGGGGCTGCATAATCTATTGATGAACTCCTTCTAAGAGTCCTTGGTATATAGATGAGATGGACTGAGAGCTGTGACTGGTACCTGTAGGTGGGGCAGAGCCAGGTGGCTTGCAAAGCAAAACTAGTGGAACCCCTAGAATGTTACTGGGTTGTCTTGCCCTTGTTCCTTTTGTTCCCATTCTGCCTCTGTTGTCACCACAGATCTTTGCAGCCAAGATTAAGAGCAGCTGGGAGAAGGTGGTCTGTGTTTCTGCTGCCAGCCTGGGTGTGTCCTGAGCACCACAACAGCCCAACAGCATCTGCAGGCCACCTTTGTATGGCACACTATTCTGTACATGCTGGTGGGATGCACAGGAGCATGACAAGTGTGTGTAGGTGCATCAGTGTCACACAAAATAGCGGTGGTTTTGGTGGTGTGGTGTGAGTGGTTCCACAGGGAATGTTAGATCTGGCTTCTGTGCAAAGGAAGTTTGACCAAGACTTTTCAGTGTCCCCAGGAGTGGTGTGTGTACTGTCCTTGCTCTGTCTCTGGATGGGCAATTACTTCTCATACCCTTGGTTCTGTGTTTGTACCTGTGGCACAGTTACTGCCCACCAGACCCCTGGGCAATAGTGGGACGGGTGAGTACAGAAGCCCCAGTGCAGCTCTGTGCCTTTCCCCTCTGAGGCTGCAGGAGGTGTCTGTGTGGGACTGTAGGTCCTTCCAGCCACTCTGACTTCCTAAGGCATTTGAGAGACAAGAATTGTCACCTTGAGGCAGTTACTTGTCTCTGCACAGCACTCTGTTAGGAGATTTGTAGGAAAAGCAGGGCTTAAAAATCCAACCAGTTGTGGTGTGGTGTTTTTTTGTTTGTTTGGGTTGGGTTTTTGTTTTGTTTTCAAGAAGTATTTAAAGAAGAATTTTGGTTTTTGGGCAGTGGTCACACTCTGCCTAAACAGTGTTGAAGACCATGATGTGGTCAGAGTTCAGCCCAAAGGGCACATGGAACACACTGCAAATGCCTTTGCTTTAGTTCCCAGATCCACAGAGAAGGAAATAGTCATGATCTCACAAGTCTCAATCTTTTTTTAAGTCCTGAAGATGAAGTGCTGCTTCCATCATGATAGCAGAGCTCTCCAGCAGCAGTGAGAAGGGAACTGGAAGCTCCAGGCACTGATGAGACCATCCCTCCTGCTGGTATCCCTTCCTGACTGCCCGTCACTGCTCTGAGAGGGCTGTTCTCTGACAGCAGTGCGGGAACCGAGCAGTGCTCGGGACCCTTCTGGCCTTCGGCAGCAGCTGCTGTTGCACGTCCAGAGTGTGGGATCCAGGGGTGCTGCTCAAACAGTGGCGGGCATCACTTTGGCCAGGTTAGCAGGACATTGAAGAATGGAGGATTGTGGCTGAATTTTTTTTGGTTTTGCTTATTTTGACATTTTATTCTTTACAATGTAGATGCATATTCATACATTATTTGCCTCTTTCAATGTTTATCACTTTCCTGTGTTTGAGGGTTATTTTGATCCATTTGCAGCCTCTGTATAAGGCATAGTTACTACAGGAGCTGCTTCCTGAACAAGTCTCTGACACTCCTGAATGTTGTAGGAGGAAGGCACTCCTGCTTATATATAAATTCATCAACATACATGCTTTTAAAAATATGCATGACTTTATAATGCATATTTCCCATATGGAAAGTCTCAAATGTTGCTTTTAGAAGCTATGTGAGAAGAGGCTGTTCCAGTGCTTGAAGGAATTTAAGAGTCTTGAATTTAGGAAGAAGTATTTCTTCA
>JAWWTY010000019.1:1225969-1261383 GCA_035222235.1 Margarornis squamiger | reverse complement strand
GAAGCTATGTGAGAAGAGGCTGTTCCAGTGCTTGAAGGAATTTAAGAGTCTTGAATTTAGGAAGAAGTATTTCTTCAAAAGCAGCACTTCTTCCTAGGAACCGTTAGAAACCATTTGCTTTCAAATGATCCTGCATATCAGAAAGTACCTGGCCATCAACTGCTGTTGTCCAACACACGATTCTTCCCTTTAAAAGTTTATTAAAATTATAATTCTTTCTAATGCCTTGTGGATATTTGTCTGATGTCCATTGTTGGAATGAAAATAAGGATCTGTACGTGATCCTCTAACAGATATGCACATTTGCTATTTTTAAAAAAATATCTCTTTTTAGCCATTTGGGAAAAAGAGGTTTGTTTTGATTCTGATTAGAGACTTGCCGATGATTTTCCTGTTTTCCTGAAGTAAACAAGCAAGAAACCTGGAGGTGCTGAGGCCAGAAAGAGCTTGGGTGTGTTGGGAGGAGGCTGGTTTGTTCCAGGAGGATGAAAGAACAGTCCCTTGTCTGTTGTGCAGCACTATCAACATTATGCAAAAATGCAAAAGCTGGGGAACCTGTCAGTGGAAATTTCCATTTCCTTTATGCCTCACAGCTCAAAGGGAGCCTCTTCTGCAGGGAGACAAGCAAGGGAATGGAGAGCACAGCACAGGCTCCTGCTTAACCAGTTAGTCAGTCATGAACTAACAACTGAATGTTTGATATCATGTTGGGTTTGGCTAAATTATCATATTTTCCTACAGTTCGTTATGAGAATCTCATGTGATCTGCAGGGAGATCTGAAGATGTGGCAGCCAAGCTGTGTGCACGAGCTGGCCCTGCAGGATCAGCCAGTGGAATGAACTATTTATGTCTCTGTGCAGGGAAAAAAATCTTCCAAGAGATTTTTGACCACTGATTTTTTTATTTTTTAATTTTTAAAAACTTTTCTATTTTTGAAGCACTCGCTGGAGCGCTGGTAGTGTATGTGGTGTGAATGCAGAGAATTTCAGCCCAGAGCAGCCTCAAAAGTGAGGCCCAGACCTGGGCACAGCACAAAATTAGGGTTCCACTGGGCTTGTTGGGCTCCCTTGGTTCCAGGGAAGCACAAGGGAGGGAACGCACAGGGACCCAGGTGTGTGTTTAGAATACACTGATCAGCCCTTGTGTTTTGTGCTGCCTGAAAACTGATTTCATCATCTCTGCAGGGTTGTTTTTTCAGTTGTTGCAGCAGTGAAAGTTGAATGCAAGAACTGACACTTGGAGGAGTTGGCAGAAAATGGCTTGTGGTGCCACAATGCCAGACTCTTCTACCAGCCTTGGTTGGCTCTGAAGAGTGTCATTACAAAGCTGTGGTTCAAAGGCCTTCACAAAGGGCGATCTTGAGTTTGACTTCTTTATTTATTTTTTCTTTCCCTTCTGTTTCGAAAAAAAATAAATCCTAAAGCCAATTTCTTTGGCTTGCTTAGTTGTTGAATGAAAAATTAAGTCAGTCATCCTTGACCTTTATGTTTACTGCTGTCAAAATAGCAGTACCTATTAAGGGTAAAGATGAATATTTTATAAATGAAAAGAATTCTCAGAATTAATTTCCTCTGGGTTAATGCTGCTCATGGAGTGTTCTCATTTGGTGCAGTGTGATGTAAATGATACATTATTCTGCAATAAATGCAATCTCAGGCTTTAAATACAAGAAATATGACATGTTTTTGTAGTTATTGCAAGTATGGTCTGTGGCTTTGTGACAACATCTGCTGGTCCTGTCCATGTGCAGGGCTGTTTCTTGGAAAAACATGCAGGGAAAGCAGTGAGGAACTGAGAGGGAGAGAGGGACGGGATCTTCAGGAAACCAGAATGAAGTGGGGATTGTAGGAGCATTCATTCAGGAATGTGTTTTGTCATTCACAGCACCTGACAGAGCCTGTACTCCAAAAATAGAAATAAGAATAGAATTATACAAATACTGGGTTTGAGGCCACCTCTTCCATTTCTTCAAAATCACAGCTCATTCCTTAGCTTTTGGAGAGCTGAGTAAGGTTTTTGAAACTCTTTTGGGTTAATTCAGGGTGTTTTGTGTGCTCATTTTGAGATGCTGGGAGTAGAACTGATTCCCAGCAGGTGCCAGACACCTGAGACTGCATCAAAACACCTGAGCAAGAGGATCTTCACAGGACTCCAGCCTGGGATCACTGACATGGGCTGCAAATTGCTGCTCATGGACTGTTTATTGGGGGAATCACTGCTTATGGCTACCTTATTTCAATACAGGCTCCCTGGAAACAGGGATAAGTAAGGAAAAAAGAAGATGGGAATTCATGCTCGTACTGTTAATTTTGTTCTTTCCACCTACACCTTATTTTTGCGTGAGGAACGCCGTTTCCATTTTTAATTGTGTTGCAAAACACTCAAAAAGTGTTTAATAATATGATTGCAGAGCAAAATGATGAGAGTTTGACCAGAGGTGCTTGGTTTGGAGGACTGACTGGTGTGTTTGTAACCCTCAACCTGATGGCTTCACATAGGAGGGGGAAGTTCCAAAACCTAGCAAGTGAAGTAGTGGTTGGAGGAAAAATTAAGGGCATTGTACAGAAAAAAAAATGCTAACAAGCACACTCCCCCTTCCTTCCCCTGCCAACTGAAAAACAAACCACCAAACCCAAACAGAACTAAAAGGAAATGTTGCTTTGAGCTCTCCTGTGGAAGATAACCTGGACAGCTCTTGTGGCACAGTCAGGCTGTGGAAATGTGCAGGCTGCTTTTCCAGATTACAGTAATTTATCTGCTTTAAACCCCATCTAAATGTAAACTTTTGGATTTCAGAAAGCATGTGACAACAGCAACCACCATTTTAAATATCATATTTTTGTTTCTACAAATTGCAGTTGCAATATGGCACTCTCTGCCTTTTAAATAGTACCTGGTCACTTATTTCACCATGAAACACAGAACAAAAAGGCAGAACATTTTGATTGAATGTTTCTTAAAAGTTTGCATGTGTGAAGTCATGTGAGAGCTGTGGATAAAGGATGTGGGTGTTACTGGAGCCTCTGAGCAAGAGGCACCCCCTGGTGAAGCACCAGCCTGGAACACTGAGCAGGAGCTTTCGGAGCTCATGTGCCTTGCAGCTTTCAGGAGTCACTCCATGGGACTTTTCAGGTCTGTTAAATTCTTAGCACCAATTCCTCTTTTCCATCCTCATTAATCCAGGAACCAAAGCTGCCCAGACCCCTAGAAATGAAAGAGTGCAGGATGACCATAGAATCATAGAATGGAATTTCCCATCTTTACAGCAGAGTGAGCAGAACAAAAAGCATCACCTTTTTAGCATAAAACGCTTATCTCGGCATAAGCCCATCTTCACCCACATCTCCTCTGCCTTGGGCTCCTTCTGAGTGGGACAGACCCCAAATGTGGCCTTGGACACTCTCCTTTGGGCTAACAGGCCCTTGGTGACTGAACACAATGACTTGGACTGGACTCGATGACCTCGAGGTCTTTGCCAGCCTCTTTGATTCTGTGTCTTGCAAACACCCAGCAAATGACCCGAAGTCAGTTGTCCATTTTAGCTCCTTTTGGAAAGGAGAAGGGGAGCAGCAGCAGCCTGGAGTGGCTCTGATGCAGCTCCTAGGTTTGATTCTGCTAGGGAGGTGCAGTGTTTTATGGCACAGCATACTGTCTCATGAGGTTGCTGTAATTTCAGCAGAAATTCTTTTACCTCTGTGATGTGGTTTTACTTTGTCTATAAATATAACAGCAAGAACTTCAGCTACATCATGGCCAGATTTGAAGCAGCTCATCTTTTTTCAATTAGTTTATTCTTCTTATTGTCATGATTATTCATTTTCTCTTTCATGGAAAAAAAAGCTACATTATTTTAGGAGTGTCCTTTCCTTCTTGAATTCTTGCTGTAGTTTGTTTTCTTTTGTTTCTGCTCTGACTTTGTTCAAAACCGTTGGGTTGGTTTTTTTGTCTTTTCTTACGCCTCTGCTCCTAGTCTGGATTAAAACCCTCCACTGACATTTGCATCTCTGTTGTTACCATTATATATCTGTATGACAGTGGTACTGGTGTCAGTGCTCCTTGAACTCTAAACAATCTCATCTGTGGATATAAAAGATCATATTACTTTTAGCTTTTTAAGAAACCAGCCTTATTGTACAAATGTGAATCAATTAATTGCATTAAAAACATTTGACCTAAACAGGAAAAATGGAATTGCAGAGATGAATAAATTGGAGCCTCAAGATGGAATCAGTTCTTTAGATTTGAATTGTTGAATTCTTTGCAAGGACAAACTTCATTCATTGTAAAAAGTACAATAAAGTACAATGCGGCGATACAATGGCAGTTTCTAATGTACTTATATTAAAGTACATTGGAAAAAGCATTTTATATTCTGAATTTTATAGCCAGTATTTTATTTGACATATTTTATATCGTGCAGTATGTCAGACTTCTGAAAGAAGCCTTGAGGCCAATTTGTAGCATGGAGATAGGTGATAATGTGTGTTGGGTTGTGGCTTGGCCTGGTCATCCTGCTTAGACTTTGCAAAGATCAGACTGACAGTCTCAAACAGTCAGAGGTCATCAGGATTAATTGATAAGCACATCTGACCCCATAAATCATACAGCATGGTGTGTCATCCACGTGGTCTGTAAACATGATACTAAGGAAGTACAAAATGTGTGGCTGAAAAAGCACCATCTGGATTATAAGAAGTGAAAAGGTAGAATATGAAGCATGTATTTGGCTGGCTGTTCTGATGGATATCCCCCTTACAATTAAAACTCTCTTCATTTTGAGCATGACTTCTGCCTTAACTTTGCAGCTCTTAATTTTGTCATGTTGTTCATTTGGTTGTGCTCTTTGATGTTAAGCTTTTAAAACAGCTCATATTTTTGGATTATTTGAACACTGGATTCTTCATGTACACAGCTCAATCTTTTTAATATTCAAAGCAGTTCAGGTTCTTTTGATTCATATTGTGAGAATTTTTCTCCTCTTTTCAAATAACTTCTGTGGCTTTTCTCTGTACCCTGTCCAATTTTTCACCATCTCTTTAAAGCTGTGGGTGCTGGAGCAGGATGCAGCATTCAGTGTCCCTTGCAGAGGTGGGATTGCCACTGCACACCCTTCGTGTCCACGTGTCCAAAGGAGTGTGCAAGTGCTTTTCTCCCCATTTTTGGTCATGGCAACACAGCTCGAGGTGCTTGCCTACTGTAATTACCAAGTTCTGAGGTATTTCTTCTAGGATTTTATCTGTGTTCTGTTGGTCCTTCCTGCAGATGCCAAATGTACTCTGATTGTAAAATACTCAACTTGACCTTGAGTTGAACTAATTGATTTTTTTTTTTTAATTATCCAGGAGCACAGCTGCCCTCTCCTCAGTATTTAGTTTCAGAATTCTTGGTGAGATACACAGAGACGTGATGGAAATGTTAAGTACTGTTGTGTCTGCATCTGTTGTCATGTATAGAGACTTGCCCTCCAGTGCAAAAAAAGGTCTGTGCAGATGAGAAGCACAGCTCTTGTTGGCAACTGCAGAAACACACTTGGAACTGTAAACTCAGAGCTGGAGAGGGGATACTTGGAGAAATGGTGAAGTGCCCTTATTTTCTAATACATTAGCTATAGAAAGGCTTTATCTCTGCAAAGCAAGGAGTGATACAATTAAAACTGCAATGACTAGTTAATAGAATTCCAGTTTAGTTTGTTTAAGTACTAGATAACATCTGTCTCAGTAATCTTGAGAAAGGGTAAAAGGTTGCTTGGAGTTTCTGAGTCCCACAATTTGCTTTTTTTCCCTTACTATTTGCTGAGACAATTTGGTCTTACTGGGCTCATGACATCTGGACCTGGGAGTGGAAATAGCAATGAGCAGTGGAAGCCTCTCTGATTTATGGTGAGGACCAGCCCCAGTGACACAGCCCAGCCCCCAGGTACAACCCATTGTGATAACCAGCTCTTGCTGAGTCAGTACCTCAGGTGGTTCTCTCTGTGAATAGCACAGCACCAGGAACTTCCAGTTTTTTCAGTTCCTTACTAAAGCATTTTGTAGTCATGGCTAGAAAAGCTGATGTTTTGGGGGTGGCTGGATGACATTGGTCTCTTGGAAGTCTTTGTGCCATGTAACTGGGACACAGTCATGGGATTCATACCCAGGGAGTAAGTTCAGACTTATGTCTTCAGTTTTCTAAGCCTGACTTCTAAAATTATAAAAAAAACCCACTAGTAAATGAAGGAGCAGGATCAGGAAGTGAGCCTGCCTTGCCTGTGGAAAAAGGGAGTCAAGTAGGACAGTTTGTCCTTGGATTCTAATTAATGTGATTTTTTTTTATGTTATGGTGGGAGTTGGTATGTTCAGTGTGGCTTTGTTGTGTGTTTGGGTTTTTTTCTTTAACTCAAGCCTGGCAGTTGCACAGGTTTTCTTTCCATCACTTTTGGCTCTGCTGGTATTCACTTCTCACTGATTCCATGTTCCTGCAGGATATTTGTGCTGAGCTGCCATTCCTTGGTTCCTCCAGCCCGACCTCCCCTGTTGTTCAGTTCCATGGTTTGGGAATGGTATTCCCTGAATTAATGGTGTTGTGAAGATAGAGCAGTGTCCATACAGATCAGATGTTTTAAACTTGTGAAAGATGCCCTGAGTAACACACTCAACATTCCCTAACGAATCTCCACTTTGTTTCTTCTACTATTTTAAACCCTTGAATTTTGTTTCCTTCAGTCTGATCAGGCAGTTTTGTGTTGCTATAATTATTATTCTGCCGTGCAGAATTCTTCTGTTGATGCCCCTGTTGTATGGAAGGCATGGCAGCACCACCACCTGCACACCACTGACTTGTGCAGTGCATGTGTAAATGCACTGTGTGTAGGAAGTCACTTTTCTCTCTTGAGAACAAAGCAGGAGTTTTCTGAACGTGTTGCTGTTCATATGTTCTAAAATATCTGCTTGAAACATGAGTTTTATGCAATAAATAGGTAAACCCCTGTGTATTCTTACAATACAGGCAGCTGTTGCTCATAGGAATGGCACAGGACATGCAGTTTTATCCAGTGAAGGCCTCAAAGAATTTGTGGAAGAGCTGCTGATGTGAGAGAACAAGGGGTTCCTGCAGTTTGATGGTCAAAACTTGGGTGGTGTGTGCAGAGGCTGCCCTGGTGCTCTGTGTTTGAGCTCCCAGCTCATCCTGGGCAGTGATCTTGGCCTTGTGTTGTGCAAGGGAGCAACCTGGATGTAGGGAATGTTGCTGCAGTTCTTGTTCCCACCTTCTGTGTCATCACTTCTGAGAAAAGAAGCAAAGAATCATCATTTAGTAATGCCAATGAATTTATTTTTTAGGATCTGGTCAACACTGGACTCAGCACTTTCTTCTTTTTCATTGCCTCTGTAGTACTTGCTGCTTTAAACCATAAAACTGGAGCAGAAATTGCTGCTGTGGTAAGAATTTAAACTTCTTTACATCTGACTCTTATTAAAACTAAAAATTAACTTTTACTCATTCATTGAATACACCTGTTGCCTTTGCCATCACAGTTTACCTCTAATTGTACAGTTTGCTATAAGATAATTCTTGTTTTGAGAGCATTTACATCCTTTGAGCTGTTTGTCTTAAGGCTTGAGGCAGGAACAAACAGAAAAATGGCTTGCAGAGAACACTTTGCAGTTGAACTGGCCGTGCTTCTCTCTCTGTAGCCAGCTCTGTGTTGCAAGCCTATGGATGATAGACCCAAAAATTCAGAAGAAATTGAGACTGTTCACACACCATTTGCTGAGTTCTTGCTCACTGCAGGTGATGTTTTTGTTCTGTAAAGTGACATGGTAGCATGTCAAGGTTTTAAATCTACAACAGCAAGTTCCAGCAAATTAATTTTGTGCTTGAGTTTGAAACCTTTTTAATTTTCATTTAAAACCTGGTTTTGAAAATCACACATCAGTTCTGCAAAGCGTAGAGGAGGAACTGCAGAGTAGCTCCTTCTCCAGGCTGGTGGCCTGGATGTGTCACCTCCTGTCAGTCATTCCCTCGGCGCTGTGCACCCTGAGCAAGCAGCTCCTGGAGGAGGGGCTGTTTCCTTCACAAGAGGGTCTTCCTGCAGGATTGAATTGTCATGTTGGTAGTCAGAGAGCCTTCTCTTTGGGACAGTTGATCTTAGTCACTTTTGCAAATTCTCTAGTTGATTGAAGAAAAAACCCGTCATCTACCAGCCCACGATGATTTGTCAGTGCCAGTAATGTAGCAAACTAAACTTCTGAGGACTTTGTTGGGAAAATACTTTTTGTCTTGTTTCCAGAACCTGTCTGTGACCATTCTTTGTGCTTGCTGTAGGTGTTTGGTTTCTTGGCAATGGCAGTGTATGCTGTGAACACGTACCTGGCTGTCAGGAAGTGGCGAGTGAACAGCAGGCAGCAGAACAGCCGGCAGAGCAGCGATTACATCCGTGCTCGGACAGAATCCCGGGAAGTCGTGCATCGCCCCGAGATCCAGCGCCTGGACGCGTGAAGGACCTTCAGAGGGCACTGCAAAGGGAAAAGAAGTGCTTAATTCCCTCCTGGAATAAGGGTTTTTTCTTTATTTACAGAGGAAAAAGATCAGAGGGTGGCGAAGGATGGCCAGCCCTGTGTGTGCAGAGGGTGTTGGGTCGGAAGCTGTTGGCGTGGAGGCAGGAAATGCTCCTTCAAAAGGAAGCTCCATTCAAGATCTCTACATATGTATATGCATATATTATATAGCTTATATAATATATTTTATATATATGTTTTGAAGTATGTTACTGTTCTGGATGAACTGCACAGTCGTTTCTTCCCTCGCTGAAGATCCATGTTCCTCGCCTGCAGTGAACACTGAAACCAGCACAACCAGCACGACCTTGGTTGGTGAATGAGGAGAGAAATCCCGCTGAAGGAATTCCATGCACACAGGAAGGAAGTGAGGGGCAAACAGCAATAACTTCAGCCACGTACCCTGTCCAGCAAACTGTGTCTGTCCATCCCCACGCAGTGTCTTCTGCAGTTCCACCCTTGGCACATCCCCCTTGGCTGGGACAGATCCCCAGACCCCTGGCTGGGATGGATCCCCAAAGCCCTGGCAGGATGGTGCAGTGTTGGGGTGGTCGCTGTCTCTGGAGCTGCCGCATCCAGTTCATGCACGGCCGTGGCCAGGGCTGGACTCGTCTGAAGTGCCGTGGTTGCTGGGTGGCCACGGGGATGCAGCAGGTGGGATATGTTCTATTTTTCATTCCAAAATGGGAAAATAAATGTGCTTGGGAGACAGGGTGGAGAAAAGGGGGTGGAGTGGCACAGTAGAGAAAGAAAAGGGGCGTCATCCAATAGACTTCATTCCTGCCATGGCTTCCTTTTCTCGATTTTATTTTAAGGTTCAGCATTTCTAGAAGTTCTTGCTAGAACTTGCTTTCCCTCCAAGCCCAGGGTAAGCAAGAGCTAGCAAAAAATGATGTTGTACTTATAAAGTGTTTCTAAGGTCACAATGTTGTGATTCATGTAACATAAATATTTCCTTTTGGAAGGCTGGTGGTTCTAAAATTAAAACCATTGGTAGTAGGTAAACCTGATTTAATTTTTTTTTTTTAACTGGATGTTTCTGCAGATTTTTTTCCCCTAATGTTTCTTTGGAAAATGAACGTAGCTAATTGAAGGGTAATATGGTTTTATTGATTTGTTTAGAAATAGTTTTACCTAACTGAAGTTTTCTTACTTTAATTGTACTTCCAGTGAATAAATTACATTTTTCTTTACTCAGAACTCAAATTCTGCAGTAATTGGCTAGACAAGATCATAATATTATTATGAAGATGTCTCTTGATATTTTTCTGTTTCTTTGATTAGTGTTTTTATCTCTGTAACTCATTGTTTGGCATTTTTGTGACTGCGTGTCACATGAAGACAACGTGGGGGAGGAGATCTCTGGAGCTGAATTCCTTTGTGATGTGAGGAAAATGAAATTCCATGGGATTAGTGGGACTGTGTGCCACGTCTGCCTGAGTTTGTGTTCTGATGTGGGTGTGCTCTGCAGTGGGTGAGTGCAGGCACCTGCAGCCTTACACCAAGCAGGGATCAGGAGAAGTGCCTGGGCTTTTGTCATCCCGGAGGGAACTGGGGTCGTGCTGGGTGTGAATCCAATGCTGCAACTGAGAGCACAGAATTACTGAGATGTGTGAGAAAAAGGTGGCAAAGGTGATGTCTTTTCATTTTCAATGTGGTGTCATCTGCCATGCTTTCCACTTGGTGGCTAAGATGGAGATCAAGATTCAGAGTTACTGCTGAGGTTAAAGAAAATTTGCATTTTCTTAGCGAGTGATGGTTTATGAGTTCCTGTAGTAACACTTCTTTATGCTGCTTTGGAGGTTGATGCCAAAGGGAGCAGCAGTGTAAAAGAGGATTGAACCATGCAGGCCAGCTCCTGGTGCTGGGTTTAGAGCCATTTCCTTGAGGAGTCTCCCCAGGGTTGCTGGGCATCCCTGGAGCAGTAAATGCAGTTCCACGCTCCGGGCAGGTTGTTGCCAGTGCAGTAGTTACAGCCCAGCTCTGGGTCAGCCCTGCCTGGTGCTGGCACAGCTTGCAAGGGCAGCTTGGAGATGCTTTTGGGCAGAGATTTTGTCAGTTTTTAGTAACTGACAGTAAAAACCCTAAAAGAACTTTTTAAAAGTAGCATGAGAATACTTAGACTGGAAATGTAAACTGGCATTAAAGCAGTTTGTATGAAGACTGTAAAAAAACCCAAACAAAACAAAAACCCAGCGCAAAACCTCCCACACCAAACCCAAACCCACCTACAAAAATACAAAATATTCTCCAGAAGATCCATGTGTTTAGAGTACAAGTCCCCCCTGAAACCAGGGAGCAGAAGTTGGGTGATGTGTGGCACAGGCAGGGATGGGATGGTGCAAAGGCAGGAGGATCCCTGATCCTGCCCTGGGCTGATCCTGCTTGGGGCAGAGCTGTGGGAAGCCTCGTCCCTCTATAAATTTGACTTGGATTTCTTACAAATCCCTCCACATTTCCTTGCCTAGAAAAAGGGTGACTTCACTAAGTTTCTTCTGGAGTGAGATCCCAGTTACCTTTTAGCTGCAGTGACGGATGCAGAGTGAGAGTGGTACAGTTACACTTCCAATCAAGTGAATCCTTGGACATCTATTATAATACTCTGGGATGGCTTTGACATGTGGAATAAGTTTTCCTCATCTGAAAATGCCATTATTTATTACTTGCATTATGACTTGAGCTTAGCACAGCTTTCAGGGTAGAATTCAAAACAGAACATTAATTTAAAAATTACTGATTCACTTTGTAAAACAAAAGCAAATGTAAATTTGTAATTTCCTTATATTTGGGACCAAAGATGATTTTAGTATTGCACAGTATATACTTTCAAAAAAATCTTAAGCCCTTATTACTCTGCAGAGACGTTATTTACTGTTTATGTAGAAGGGAAATAAAGTAGCCATGAGAGACAACTGAATTTGAAGTATTAAGATCATTTGATGTGTACATGGTTCATTCCCCACAATTTGATTTTACTCAGTGAACTGAAGAGGTACTATTTTAAGACTGTTACCCAAACTGCAGTCATCACAAAGAATCTGATAAGAAGAAAATAGGGTAGAAAGTTTGAATTTTTTTGAAACTTGCTTAGAAAAGTGACATTAAATTGCTTCTCTCTGCCAGTTAGGCTTGCTCATAATTGCTAGCACATAGGGGTAGCTTCTTTTAGTCCTTAAGGGTGCTGTTTAGCTCCATAAAGGGACTCAGAACCCAGTGTAAGTAGAACTAACTGAGAGCTAAACAGCTGAACCTTGTAGGAATGAGATGCTTGAGACTGTAGCGGTTCAGATTGATCCTCTTTGGTCCAAGAGAGCCCTCAGACACGGAATCTGCCCCTGTTTGTGGGTGCAGAAATGACTAAATTTTGCAAGCTGTGCACAGACATCAAAATATTAATGAGATCTGACTGGAGCAAGACTTGGTGTATGGTGTTGTAGGGATCTGTGTTTTGCTGCTCAGTTTTGTCAGGCTCAGATCACATTGTCACATTGTCGTGCTGTGCAAAGGGCCCCAGCAGGAATTCCTAAAACCACAGTCAGGAACTGAGTTATGTTTCTTAGTAAAGCTGATTCCTTCTTACTGTCCCCTCGTTCCTTTAATTTTGTACATTCGTGCCTCATGCTTTAATATTTAATGTTTGCCAAGCCTTGGTTGTTGGTGTGTGTACAGTCTGTCAGTGCAGGGAGGATCAGAACGGTGTCCATGTCCCTTGCCTTTGACTCTGGTGCTCTTTCCTTTCCTGATGCTTTGGGAGGCTTGGCCTGGGTGACTGTTCTTCATTGCCCTGGCTCTGTGCAGGGGCGCTGGTGTTCGGCACATGCCCAAGCTCTCTGTAGGAGCCACGTGCTTGGAGGTGCAGGGGGTTGGAGATTCATGTCCCTCTGCCTGGTTTGAGAGGCAAGGTACCAGTCCCAGAGGTCTGAGGTCTGTATTTCATCAGGGCTTCGCATGGGGAAGCACAACATCTGTGCCTTGGAAGCAGCTCCTCATCTTTCACTTCTAAGATGCCTCTCACAAAGAGTTTCAGTAAAAGGCTCAGTGTGTGGTGCTGCTCCATAGGCTTTGTCCCCCGTGTTGCACTGGGCATCTCCCACTTGTTTCATGTGTCTGGAATTCATTGGTGATTCTAGAAAGAGCAGGGGAAGTTTCCACTCTTCCCTATGATCACAGTTTATTTTTTCCCCATATGATGATTGTCTCTCCCTAACCCTCAGTGGTTCCTGCCGTGCTGTGGGACACAGCAGGAGGACTGAGCTGATCTGCTCCAGGCTGCAGTGGGGCTGTTGCCACTGAACTAACCACTACTTTTTCATGAATTTTAAGGTCCCTAAACAAATTTGGTATTTGTCTCCTCTGTGCTGTTTTGGGCATGTGCAGGCACAGCAAATGCTTACCTAATGTATGGTTTTATTAATGCAGCCTTTTTTCCACTCGCTCTTTCTTAGTCCTTGTTTTGTATCTGTTATTTTCTCGTCTCATGGGAACTTTGTAGACATTTCTACTTGTTTTCTTCTGTGAGGAAAAAACCTCACCAAAAATCTAAAATAAGGAACTTTTTAGGGCACAATTAAAAAACAAACCCAAACTTAATAGCAATTCAGATAGAAAATATTGTCCTCTGTCCTGCTCAGCTGAGATACTGAACAGCTTTGTGCATGGAGGAGCATAAAGATCAGTTCTTGTGCTGGAAGCTCTGGAGCCAAACATCCTCAGGAGGTGTTTGGGATAAATGAGAAGGTGGGCACAGTGTGGTCGTGAATTTGAGGTGTGATGAAGGGTGAGAAGGGCTCTTAACAATCCAGTCCTTTCAAAGTGATACATGAACTGTAATAATCCCCAGCCACAGAAGGAAAGATGTTTCTGCACTTCATGAAGGGGAGACACCCCTTGGACCAGAGGTGCTTGCTCAGGAGAGCTCTGTTTAGAGCTTGAAATAATGGATTGTTGTTGTTTGGAGGCTCAACAAAGCTCAGAAATTCTGTGCAGATAGAGGTGTCCTGTGCATGAATTTGAATGGCAACAAAAGCATTTTAAGATTATACCAAAAACAGTACAAAAATCAGTGAAATGTTTGAAAATACTTTGTAGGAATTATGCCATATTCCTCTCTGTGTTTTTGGTTAAAATGAGTTTACACAAATACTCAGGAAATCTCTGAATGAGTTTTTTCCTGGGATATTATTTTCCCCATTAGCCACCTCCATGGATCTGTTGACCAAGTCAGAATGGTGCTGTCCAACCTGCAAGGGTTCCCTTGTTTTGGTTCTTACTTTTGTGTTGTCTTTTAAAAATCTGTCTATAATTTAACCATTTGTATGCTAAAAAGAATCTTAAAAAAATCTGCTTACACTGTGATTTCTGATAGCCTTTTCTTTAGTCAACACAATCTAATTTTCTTTCGGGATATGCAGCTTTCAAAAGTGTTCTTATATATGCCCAGAAATGGAAGTTGTCTATTTATCATAGGAATGTGATTAGATAAAGTTACCTATCCAAAATCCCAGTACAGCTCTTTCCTGTGTGCTGGATAGAGGAGTTAGTAAAATTGCCTTTTAATCTCTATGGGTTAATAAATATTTTTTTATAACTTGCCACAGATATTCCTTTTTAAATTATACTTGGCAAACAGAATATATTTAATTTTATATACAATATACATAGTGACCATGATTGACATATTTATAACATAGAGCTTTGTGTTTACTATGAAGGTTTTATCTGTATACCATGGACTTCATGGGTAGAACTTTAAAAGCCAGTTAGCATTTATGGGAGGATATGGGAACTGTCCTCATGGGCTCAGGATGAGGACAGGGAGCATTTGAAAAAGCAATGGCCAGATTGTAGTGACAGAGATCTGGGGAGTTGCTTATTTTGTGATTTGGGCTGGTCCCTACAGCTGTTTTAGTAACATCTGGATGTGAGCAACAGAATGGAATACGACCATCTGCCTCTTCTGACTGTCCCAGGCTATTGCGTGGAGTACAGGAAATTTCAGGGTATTGTGTTGCTTTGCTTTGGACAAATGTCTCAATAGACATATTTAATTAAACCTTCATGTGTTTGAAAGGAACCGCCCTCTCTTAACTAGGCTGATTTACCACTTTTGGTAACCTTATAATCCCAAAAGTAGTATTGTCTAAATATTTTTAGTAATGTCACATCTGTCCTGATGTCTACAGGTTAAAGTGGTTCTGGCACCCTTTTATTACAACAATTGCTACCTTCATTTTTCTACTGTTTATACTTTAATCTTGAATGTTTACTGGTTTCTACTTGTTGGATATTGTGGAGGGAGAGTGTATCTTAGCACTACAAATCATCAGCTTTAACTCATTCAGCACAGTTCTGGAGTCAGAAAATATTTTGATTTATATATTGTGGCCAATCTATTGCATTGTAAAATGATTTCTATACTTTAGGCACAACATTTATGACCTAATATAACAAATGACTTAGGTAATCATTATATCTGTGTAGCCTTAGTCTCTTCTGTGTTAGTGTCATTTGGAAACTATTTGTATATGTTGAAGTTTGTAAGGGTTCAGGAACCCACAATAAAATAGTAAAGTATGTATTTATTTCTCATTATAATGCTTGATTTTGATTTGAAAGTTGACACTTTGTATGTCTTTTCACAGAATTGTAAACAAATACCGAAAAACTGCTTCACCTGGGGTGCCTTTCATGTGTGGTGTAAACACTTGTCACTCACAGAAATAGAGGTGTAAATTTATTAAACCAGTAAACACTATTTTTGTAATGTGAGTCACTGATGCATCTCTGGCCTTGTTGTGCTTTGTTCCCACCACCTCCAGTTCTATGGCTGCTGTCCTTGCCTTCCCTTTGTGCACTAACAGTGATGCTGATCTCGTGGTCCATCCCAGGGCTGTGGTCCATCCCAGGGCTGTGCCCCCGATCTCGTGGTCCATCTCAGGGCTGTGCCCCCGATCTCATGGTCCATCCCAGGGCTGTGCCCCCTTTGCTCTGCCCTGCCCTGCCCATGGAGATGTTGCTGGAGGAGCTGGGAGCTGCTCCAGAGTCCTGTCCCCCAGCCCTGTGGGAGATGCTCAGTGTGGGGTATCTGAGTCCTCAGGGTTGATCCTGGGTCCTCCACAGAAACACTGCGGGCCCAGCCTAAACATTCTGGTTCTGCTCACAGTTCATGATTTACGGCATCTGAGGAGCACCCAGGCCTGACCAGAAGATTTAATCCCAGGGATACAGGTCCTCTACTGACAGATTTGGGGTTGGAACAGCTCTGAAGTACCAGCTGAAATAGCAGCTCCCAGTTCCATCCGGGCTGAGCGAAGGGGATGCACTTTGCCCTTTGTCATGTGAGCAGTGCCCTGTGTGACACCCTTGCTGTGTGACACCCTCGGTGCTTTGCCCTGGGGACACACCTGTCCTGTGCAGTCACAGGAGGTCTCTCGAGCACCTTCTGTGTGCACAAGCAGTTCCTGCCTCCTGCCTGTCCCCGGGCAGTCCCTTTGCCTCGGGGTCCCTTGGTCCCCAATTCCCGAGCGAGGATTTGGGGATATCACAAGTCAGCACATGTTCACGTAGAGACAGTTCACAGCCATGAACAATTTCACGTTTTTGGTAAGTTCCTGAGGTTCTCAAGGAGCACTTGGGCAGCTGGTGAAGTAGCTGTTTTCCATAGTGGTACCTCCAGCTGTGCCCAGTGTAAGTGCAGCATCTTCCAGCTCTGTGTGTGTGTAAAGCTGTTCTCTTAATGCTTGACCAATGTCAAAGGTACTCTCCAGGAAAACAGAACCTCCACCTTGGTCCTCCACCAGGAACAATTTTGCAGTATGTTGTGTTTCTTCTCTTGCTGTCTCTGCTAATCAAAAACACGAGCTGAAGAACTGTAATGTCTTGCAATACAAAAAGCAGTCCTGTTTTTAAAATCCATTCTGTTATAGCATAATTTAAATGGTGTATTTATCAGTTTTAAAATGTCATTTTGATTTCCCAGTCTTTTGTATATGGGCACAATACTTTTTGTAATTTTTTTTTTTTTAATTGTCTTTGTCTTTTCCTTCTGGTATTTGAAGATTTGAGCTCTCTGGGTTTTCATGGTACTCTTCTGATCATTCTTCATAGTGGTAAAAGTCTGTATTTTTGTATGTAGGGCAAATGGTAGTTTTCTAACACGTAGCCCAATCAATATAGTATGGAATCATTTGTGAAGGACTTCCTGTTTAATAAATGGACATATTAAAGTACTAAAACATCATCTTCATCTGTAAAGGTGGGCTGGGCTGGGCTGGAGGTAATTTCCTTCCCAGTGGCTGGTGTGGGGCTGGGTTGGAGTTGGAGATGTTTTTGTTAGGGCTGAGCAGGGATTGCCACCCTGGGCAGGGGCTGGGGGTGTGGGGGAGGTTGGGAGGGGACACAGAGGGACAGGTGACCCCAGCTGAGCACAGGGATATTCCAGACCATGAGACATCGTGCTTGGGATATCAGTGGGGGGAGAAGAAGAAAACAGGGACGTTTGGAGTGATGGAGTTTGTCTTCCCAAGTCACCTGCTCTCCTGGAGGTGCTGAACACCTGCCCAGCCACGGGAATGAGTGAATTCCTTGTTTTGCTTTGATTGTGTGCACAGCTTTGGCTCCACATTACACTGTCTTTATCCCAACCCACAGGTTTTCCAGCTTGTACCCTCCCCATTCTCTCCTGATCCCACTGAGTGAGCAAGTGGCTGGCTGTGAGGGGCTTGGGGACTGCTGGGGTTAAAGCACGTCAAAAGGCAACACAAGAGCCTCAGTGGAGCAGCTGTTGTGGGTGGGCTGGAACCCCCCGAGCAGCTGCTGAATGCACGTCCATGCAGGGCTGGGCAGGGGTCACACCCCCAGCACAGCAGCCCCGCTGCAGGGTCTGTCACTGGGCCAGCACAGCCCACATGGGTTAAGGAACAAGCCTGTAGGAGCCCTTGGTGAGAGGTCAGGTGGAACAGGCAGCATGTGGAACTCCTTTATTGCTCAAGGGGTTGTGGTGGCATCGCTCTTGGAGCACTTCTCCATCTGGGATGCTCCAACAGGCTGGAATTCTCTGTCTTGTGGTTTGTAGCACGTTCAGGACTGGGCAGGGATTTTGGGGCTGAAATGCCACCATGAGTGGGTAATCCCTGCCACCCCAGGGGCTGTAGGTTTCAAGTTCTATCTTGATGCTGATGAGATTTTTGGTCTCCAGGTGCTTTGGTGTGAGGTGAAAGCACTGAGTCAATAAAGGTAAGAACTGGGGGAACACACGGATGGTTGAAGGAGTATTGTGAGATTTGGGAAGACGGATGATGCCCTCGAAACACTGGTCAGGGATGATGTGTGGGGAGGTGGCCAGAGGGGGTAGCATCACTGAATTTGTACAGGATTCATGTGCTTGTCCAACAAGGGGGGTCAGTTCTCTCTGCCTGTGGGGAGCTCTCAGCACCAACATGGCATTATCCTGCTGTTCCTTGGCCCAGAGCAGCTTTGTCAGTTGTCACATTTAAAATAGTTTATCCTGTCTAACTTTTAAATACTGGGTCTTCTTCAGTCTCCTGGGAAGACTGAAATTGATTTCTTATTCATGGATCAGGCTTACAAAATGCGATGGACTGTATTCAAAATTTATGAAATAAAAGCACAAGTATTTCCTGGCCAAAATTAACACTGGAATTAGTATTTTCCTCTTCAAGGAAATAGATTTAAAAATTGACTTCTTTAAAAAGAAAAAAAACCAAAGCCCCAAGCAAAACCACACTTAAAATTTAAAATTTCTGGGTAGCATTGCTTTATCTTTCGACCTGGATGTTTTACAGAACATTGAGTACTGTGAATTCCTCCAGTAAGGGAGGACTCTGTTGCAGTGTGGACTTTCTGACACAGTCCTGTTTATTTCAGGGGTGACTTAAAGATCCTGACTTTTAAACCAATACTCTATGCAAAAAGGTGTCTTGAGCATCTTGGTACAGGATTCACATTCTCAGTGCTTGCCCAAATTTTTTCTGCTCCCTTGTTACATTCTCTCTCTTCTCTCCACACTCAAGAGATGAAAGGATGAGCAGCTGGAGCTGCTGTGTGTGTTTGCTGACACGTATCTTGCATTTGCTCTTGCAGAGCAGTTTGTATCCTGGTCCAAACGTGGAATGAATCCTACCTGTATTACTTTGAATCTCCCTGAGGTCAGTCCACGCTGCCAGCCCAGAGTTCAGCTCAGCAGCAATGTGGGTGTTTGCTCAGTTTGTGTTTGAGAGGTGCAGGTATGAGGAACATCTCTTGGGGTTTGTTTGGTGGCAGAGGCTGCTGCTCCCCCAGCAGGGGCATGTGCAGCTGTAAAATTCAGGCTCAGAGACTTGCACAGGGAACACTTAGAACCTTAATGACTGAAACCATCTGCTTGCTCTGCATAGCATTAAATTGTGTGCTGCTCTCCAGCACACCAGGCTGGTGGGAGCGTCCTCTCCAATACCACAGGGGCTGGGTGTGCTGCTTTTCCCTTGGTATCCTGGGAAAGGCTGTCGCTGGGAAATGTGAGACTTGGAGAACTTTGAAGGGTATCAAGGGAAAAGCAAAATTAAGTGGAGTAATGGACAGAGTGTTCAAAGCACAACAAGGCCTTTTATTTCAGTCAGAATCTAAAAAAGCTGCTTGGAAAGGTCTTTTGAATTCCTTAATGTCACCTGTCCAAAAAACACCACACAAGACTGAACAAGTCCACAGATGAATACAAAAGGTTTTGGAGAGCAGGAGGGAGAGCCCTTCAGCCAGTGGGAGCTGCGTGGAACCCACCGGGGGTGCCAGGCGGGCACTTGCCCCGTCCCTGGCTTTGGGACACAGCGTTTGGATCACACAACCCCTGGCACTGTGCCCACATGGGTTTCTCCACCCTTGGTGTCGGGAGCTCTGTGGAGTGCTGAGTGCTCAGCAAGCCCAGCAGCTCCCAGGGCAGTGACTGCTGCAGGGAAGGCATGGATTGGGCTGTGCTGGTTGGGGAAGCGGCTCCGGAACAGGAGGGTGCTGGGACTGAGGAGATGCTGCTGAGGCCACTGGAACAGGAGGGTGCTGGGACTGAGGAGATGCTGCTGAGGCCACTGGTGGCACACTGGGATAAGGACTGGGTTAAGGGCTCCGTGCTGCAGGTGCAGTGTTGTGCTTGTCTCAGGAAACCTGAGCTGCAGAGAAACCAGCGCTCCCAGCACTGTTTTCATCTTGTCAGTTGAGAAAAACAAGCAAATGAACATGAAAGCCAAAAAACCAGGGTGATTTTCCCACTGCCCTGCACTGCTCTGAGCTCGGTGCAACACTGCTGGCAGGAAATGAACAGCAGACTGAGTCAGCCCTCACCTCCCCCAGTCAAAACTGCCTTTAAAGCAATTATTTTTAATTTAACGTTCTGAAATGACAGTGGGAAAATACAGAACTGTGTTTTACTTCAGTCATGGGAACAGATCTTTTTAAATAAAAGGTTGGACTCTCACACAAGTGCTTGACCCTGGGAGCAAACTGCTTAGCAATGGATGAAATCATCAAGTACTTCAAAGCCAATAAGGAGTTCTCTGGGCAGACTTTCACTGCAGGATTGCTAAAGCAGTCCTGAAGTAACTAATGAGCCACTTTGTTTGCTGCCTCTGCTGACTTTAGGAGTGACCCAACCTGAAAAAAGGACTCAGTATATTTTGGGTTATCAGGTGTGTGAAGGGTGAACCCAAAGGGGACTGTTTTCTACAGTGTTATTTGTTGCCAGGTGAGAGCTCTGTATTTCCAACGTCTAAATAAGTGAAAAATAATTCTTGGTTAAATTCTTTCATGCCCTAAAGATGAAGTCCCCCTGTGCTCTGCCCAACCTCTCCAACTCACCGTGATGGAGTTTCTGGAATCACTGATCCTTGTGCTGGACAGAGCTAAGGCAGTAAAATCAGGGCTTAAAATAAATAAATAAAGACACCCAACCCTTCTATTAAAAGAGGTTTAATCCAGCATGGTTTCTAAATATTAACCATGCACTGGTTTCCAGATGTGACATGCAGTACATTTTTTTAATTAAAAAAAAAAGAGAAATACAAAATGAGTATAAAATGAGCCCAGGTCCCCTGGTATCACAGTGTGTGCCAGTACAATAGGACAACAGAAGAGAAGGAAACATGGGGTTTCATCCAGGAAAAGGCCCAAAGAGGTCTTCCTCATAAAAACAGTTATTTGTCACATTTAGAAGCAGCCACTTGTTTTGCTTTTATTGTCTCAGTGGTCAGGACACAGGAGATGCAGGAGCTGCCTGAGGGCAACTCAGACTGGACCAGCACCTTCCCAAGAGAGCTCCCTGCAGGTCCCTGTGCTCCTGTCAGCAGCCAGCTGCTGCCAGGGAACTGGAACCCAAGTGGCAATTCTATTCCAGAGGAAATCTGCCCTTATTGTTTGATCCCTGTTTTTCATTTACTCTGTTAGTACCATCTGCTCTTGTTTTAATTTTTGTTAAGGCCACCTGTTCTGGTACTATATTAATTTTTTTTAAAATATATACAGGTTTCTTTGGCAGAGCTGTGTGATGCCATCTGTAAGGAGCATGCCATGCTTTTCCCAAGCAGCATGTGTTTAGAGGTGGATACAAATATTTCAAGGTAGGTTGTGCTTACTTGTGAAAATACCTTGTAAATTCACAAGACTTTTTCCCTGGAATGCTGCACCACAAGATAAATCCTGTCCTAGGGGAGAGAAACCCAACCCAACCCCCAGACACACTGAACAAAGGGGCCTGGGAAAATGAATTCCTTGCAGTTTGGAGATTGGTTTCTTTGCCTTTTCACAGTGGGGAGGATGCTCTGCTGTCCTGGGGCTCAGGTATCCTCGGGGTGGCAGAACCAGTTGCCTGTTTTGCAAAGCCACGGACCAGGTCCAGTGCTGGTCTCAGGGGAGCACCAGTGCCCCCAGCACAGAGCAGAGCAGGCAGAGGTATCTTGGGCACAAAGACTTGCAGGGTGTTTGGCAAGGCTGCCTTCCCTGGCTGAGCAAACACACAAAGGGCAGGAGAGGGGCTGGGAAGAGGCTGCTCACCTGTCCTGCCTCGGATCTGTGGTGAAATTGCAGCAGATGGGCTGTGACTCCACCCAAGCATCTTTAAAAACGTGATGCTGAATGTTTGATGAGCCAGCTGCCCTGCAGCACAGTTATACTTTGAGGTTTGCTCTTGCTGCAGATTTCCAGTTGTCACTTCTTGTCACAGATAGGCAGCAGAGAAAAATGGATTGAAACCAACACGGTAATGATAATCCAGGCCTTCAGTGCTTGAGAGTGGAACACTCAGACTTCACACAAAGAAATACTGTTAGTTAAAAAGAAAAATACAACTAGAGGCATTCGGACCTCTCTTCTTTGGCACGTCAAGAAGTATAGAAGTTGTAATATTAAAGATTTGGAAGTAAGAAAGCAGGTTAAAAGCTCTGGTTATACATTAAAAATGCTGCTCCTGTTTACTCAGGATGTTGTAGAGCTGAGTAAGGAGGGGCAGAGGAGGATTGGGCTGTGTTTGGACACACAGCATCTGTAGTTCTGACAGTCTCTGATGGCACTGGGAATAGTCTCCTTTTCCACATCACTGCCCTGTCCGTGCCTTGGTGATTCCATGAACAATGAGGTGGAAAAAGGATCCTGAGGCTGAAATAAGGGAGATATTTCACTTGGCAGTACATTCAGCAACAAGGAAAGTGCTTGATCATCTTCCCTTCACGCTTGGCTGGTGTTTGGTTCTTCAGTCTGAGTCAGAATCCGAGTCCTCATCTGAGGGGTAAAACAAGGAAAAGTGAAGAGGAGAGCTGGAGAGCCCCACCCCTGCCCAGACACACTGCTGCTGCTGCCCCTCTGGGACAGACACACTGCTGCTGCTGCCCTGAGGGGACAGACACACTGCTGCTGCTGCCCTGGGGGGACAGACACACCGCTGCTGCTGCTGGCAGGAGCTGCTCCAAAGGACACACAGTGTGCTGGGGAGGGGCTGCTGGGAGGATATTCCTGCTGCCAGAATGGAACGTGGTGTTTCAGAGGAACAGGGAAATGCTGCTGAGGGGCACGGAGAGCACGATGCTGTGGGTGATGCCCAGAGGAGGGAAGGGATGCTGTTGTTGGCAGGACCCCAAGGGGAGGCCCGTGGTGGCATCCTGTCCTCGAGGGCTGCCTGGGGTCACTCCTGCACTGCCAGCTCAGCGTGGCTGCGAGCCACAAGATGCAGGATGCTGAGAAACCCCAGCAGGCCTGCAGAGGGACATCCTTCTGATCTCACTCTGCAGGTGGGAGCCCCAGCACGAGTCTGGTGCGAGGGGAACAGTCAAGGCAAAGCCCTCCTTGCACAGTCAAACATCCACACAGAGATGCCTGACTGCACGTCTGAGAGTTTATGTATTTCCGTCTCCATCTCCAGGGAAATGAGATTGCATCGTTATCCTAATTGTGCACCCTCGTCACCTGATCATCTTCTGAGGTCAGTTCAGGTTTTAGTCTTTATAGTCTGTTTCCTGTGATCTGTTCCATTAACTCTTTTTACTTTGTCTCTCTTTTTGGCCTAAACCTTGCAATACATTTAACAGTCTACTGAAATGCCTAGAAAAGACCATTAGTGCTCCTGTACACCTTCTTGGATTCTATGTACATCCTGGGTGTTTGTTTTTGAGGGGGTCTGTGGGTTTTGGTTTTGTGGAGGTTGGTTTTTTAGGTTTGGGGATTTTTAAAATTTTTTTTTAAGCATGGAACAGTCTTTTTCCTCTGTGTGGGTGCAGTGAGCAGTGTCACAGGGACATGATGCCCAGTTTGGGCTCCTGGGTGTCCTGACTTGACCTGAATTTGATTTGAACACCTAGCAGTGGGTCTGGTTCCCCTTTTTAATATTTGTCTAAGTGGATCTGTCTGATCTAGACTGTACCTCCTGTAATAGAAGAAAACTTGATAACAATATTGTTAATTTTCTGCTGTTTAGCTCTGGGATTTCAAGGCCGTTTGTCCACAGATGGTCAAAGCTGATCATAAGAGGCAATCATGGTAAGGAGATGATAAAGACAAAAGCACTACTGGACATAAAAGACTGTGGACTGATGGATGTTAACTATTAAGTTACCAAGAAAAAAAGGAAGCTGTTTGCTTGTTTTCTTAGTAAGACATTTTGATGGGAGAAGAAAGTCTGTGCTGCATGGTAATTTCTATAATTGGATTTGGGGCCTTTCACACTGAGATGTTGTGAAACTCCGAGAAACTTCACAATCCTGGCTTGTTCATTATCTTCCTAAGTCACTGGAATTCCAGTTGTGTATTCAAGGGCTAAGCAGCTTCCTCCCTGAGCATACAAACCAAGGCAGCCAAGAGCAGAAACTGTTCTTACTGAGTGAGTGCTCTTGCTCCCCTCCAAGGGTGGAATGGAGAAGCAAATCTCACATTACCTGCTCATATAACAAAAGAGGGAATTTTACCCACCTTCTGACTTGCGCCCTTCGGGGGGATCAGAACTGCCTTGCTTGAGGAAAGTAACCAGGTCATTGAAGGTTATGTAGAAATCAATGGCAAATACTATCGTGGCTATGAACCCAAACACCTAAAAAGGCAAAATAACACTCTCTTTAACAGCAGGTCACGTCCATCAATGACAACCCAAAATAAGCTGAACCAATGCGAGAAAAACTCTTAAAGCTTGAGCTTGTTTTTTTGGCCTGTGCCTTTCCAAAAAGACAGGGAAGGGAAATGGCTTTGACCCCTTGGCATCAACTAAAATACGGCTAATTTGGGTGCCTGAGAAGTGATCAGATGTGTCCTTATCCCTTTCCCAGGCTACATCCCACTCTGGGAGCATTCTGGGCATCAGCACTGCCTGGAGCTACAGGAGAGCAAAACCTGCAGCTCCACCATCCCAGGGCATCTCTTGGCCACCAAGAAATCACCTCAGTCTCTCTGGAAATAATTCCTTATGGGTTTGCAAGGAGACATTATTGCAGAGTGAACTAGACTGAGATGAAAATGATTCTGGAGTTCCCCCTTCAGTGTCAGAGCAGCAGCAGTGCCAAGAACAGGCTGGCTGTGGGTCTGAGACCCCAGGGTGAACACACTTCCCTTGCTCCACCTCTAAATGGAGGGACAAAGATTAAAACAAGCTTTCTGTTTGAACTGTGTGTGATTTGGGATGGTTTGGTAAGGGCTCCTGGTCAGCACTACTGGGTGTTGTTCTTCTCTGTCTTTAAAAATGATGATGCAGATTTTATTTATGTTGCATATATTATTGATATGACTTAGAGTCAGGTTGCAGGTGGAGGGGCTGTATTGTATTTCTGAACACAAAATGCTGACGGCAAAGGCTCTCTCCTGGGCAGTCCTTTTACTGGAGGGTAAAATGACACTGCTCTTGTTTCAACTCATCCAAGTAAAATTGAGCAGTAGAGGCAGAAGGTTGAAATTACTTTAATTTAGACTGGCCTTAGCAGCTACAGGTTTGATTTCCTTTTTTTATCATTATTATAATTCCCTCCATTCCCAGATCTTGATACTCTGCAGGAAGAGTTTATCTTCCCTGTACAGCTGGGGAAATTAAAAAGCAGAATAGGTGCCTTCCTAAGGAGCACAGTTAACACTGAGCAGCACTATCAGCATGAAAAAACATTCACTGATTCAAAACATGTTTTTCTGAATAACTGACCATTTGCATTAGGCAAAGTAATTATCAGTTAATTGAGGAAACTTCTGTTACTTGCAATGGGGTCATAATTGCACTGTTTCTGAAGTACATCTATAGGCAGTCCACCAAAATACTCCTGTGGAAAGCTCATGTCTACTCACCCCTGCTGCTTTAGACGCTCCATCGTTGTACTTTGAGACAGCAGCAATTGAAATGGCAAAGTAAATAATGGCAGCAGTGACACAGCGCAAGAAATCCTGTGAAATAAGCAATGTTGCATTCTCAGTTTAGTCGCGGAGTTCGAACATACAAACCCCTCTAGAAATGGCTGTAAACCCCCCTGTTCCTGCCCCGAGCCTCCCTGACGGGCCCTGCGAGCACAGCCCGCAGGAGCTGCTCCTCTGGGGACGCTCCCAGAGAGGAGGTGACAGGAATCTTCTGCTCTCAGCCATGCTGCAGAACTCCTGCCTTTAACCTGGGTGGGCACACCTTCCTTCGGGCTGAGGAGGGCTGTCCTGTGCTGGTTGCCCTGGGGCACAGCATCATTTGGAACGCCTTAAGGTCTCCTTGTCAAGCAGAACTGCTGTGGTACCAGAGGCTCAGGAGGAGGGTACAGCTCCCATGGGAACAGCCCCACCATGTGCTTGTCTCTAATGGATGCAGGTCTACATGAGGATCTCTGCCTGTAGGAACTCCTCAGTCAGGAGCTGAACACTTTGTTTAGAGTTGATTTATGCTCAGTATGTCCAGCTGACTCCAGCAGCCTTCTGTGGCTGAGCTGGGGCTCTGCAGGGCAGGGCCATGCCCTGTGACACCGGCACTGATGTCCCTGAAGTGGGTGTCGAGAGCTGTGATCTCCATGTGCCAATCATGGGAGCTGCACTAATGGTATCTTGAGCTCAGGTCACAATTAGCTCTTCTGCCTTTTCAGAACAGATGGATGATGTCTCAAAACACAAATCCTGCAGGAAACTTGACTCTTCAGAAGTCAGGACAGGGTCAGCTATCTACATTCTGTGGTTGCAGTATATTATGGTAATGGCCATAATAAGCACCCAAATGCCTTTTTTGTCTGAGTTCTGGAATCAGATGCATGTAGAGAATGAGAAAATGATGGAACTGAGATTACCAACTGAAAACTGTGCACAGTCAGTCAAAGCCACTGATACTGTTTTATCCACCTGTGGCCTCACTGAAGTCATCTTTATGCATTGAGAGCTCTTGTTCAAATCCCGCTACGATGAACTATTGCTGCCAGCAAAAGAGACTCCAGGCTGATTAGATTAGTGGGATTTTTTGAAGTATTTGTACTGCGAGGCAGCTGCTCTCTGTGCAGGGATCTCTGAGGCAGCAGGGACATCCAGTGGCCAGGCATTGCCTGCAGCCCCAGCACTGGACTCCCGGCTGGGCAGGAACTGGCAGGAGCTGCAGGAATCTCCCTTTCCAGAAGCAGCTGTCTGTCTGTGGTATGACTCTGCCCCTCAGCCGTGCTGACTGAGACTTTAAACCATCCTAGTAAAGTCCATCCAGCACCAACAGTATGCCTGTGTCCCAGTTTGTAAGGATGGCAATGTAAGGGGCCCCCAGCAGTGGTCACACTGACTTAGGCTGATGCTGCTCTGAAGATGCAGCCCTAAGCCATGTGCCTGGAAACAGGCATAAATTCTCTGCTTTGAGAAAGCCAAGCTTTGTGCCAGCACCAAAAAAGTCATCGTGTAGAGTATAGCATGGTTTAAAGAGTGCTGTGGGACTTGAACAAGAGTCAACACAGACAAGTTTCTAATAAGGGGGTGAACTTGTGAACAGTCACCCCAAGCCCCTGGCCAGTCCCTTCTCCCTCTATTACATTGCACACAAACCTGGTCTGTAGAGCACAGCTAAAGCTGGTCTGTAGAGCACAGTTAGAGCTGGTCTGTAGTGCACAGCTAAAGCTGGTCTGTAGAGCACAGCTAAAGCTGGTCTGTAGAGCACAGCTAAAGCTGGTCTGTAGTGCACACTTCACTTACCGCCAAAGGCCAGTAGAGTCCTTTAAACTTCTCATTAAGTTTGGAGGCGTAGGCAAAAAAAAGGAACAGTGCCAGCAGAAACTCTAGGAGTGGTGCCATCATGAAAGAAGCTGCTAGAGACGCAATATAGCAGATAAAGATGATAAATGACAGCACCTGGAGTAAAGGGAAAACTCGTTACTCGCGTGGAACGGCAGAGCCGCAGGCGGCCGAGCAGCTTTGAAGTGCTGCTCTCCCTGTGTGTCTGCCAGTGCTGCTGCTGCTGCTGCTGCTGCTGGCATTGCCTGCTTTCTGCCTTTTTTTTTTTTCTCCATTGGGCCAAATGAATTTTCTTGTTTAGCATGGAATAAATCTAAAGTAATGGTGTTTATTTCCCTGCGTGCGAAATCGCTTTTCCGGAGAGCTGGGTGGATTGGCACCTCTCTGAGACAGTAATTTGCTCTGGATTGTAAACAGATCTGACAACATAATTCTGAAAATAGAGTGGGGCACTGCCAGGCAAGCTGAGCTTTAAGCTTTCAGCCGTGACAGTTCTCATTTGAAACTCAAATCAGTGCTCAGACAACTCAAAGTAACTCAGCGTTTATAATCTCCTTAGAGCTGAAAGGAAAAAGTCTGCTGCTGATGGATAGAAAAGGGCCAAGAATTAATTGTTCTGTGGTTTCTGGAAGGCTCTGCTTCTAGTTTTCCAGTGTAGAAAGTTGTTTTAGAGACTAATGGGAAAGATAACTCCCACAGACTTATCTCCATGATGTTTCCTAACTCTACAAAATAATAAAAATGGCATTTGTTTTCCCATTCAATTAAAAAACCTTTGGAACGTAGTTTATGGCTCAGAATAGAAAGTTTCACAATGGGCAAATGGCTAAAGAAAATGCATTTTTACCCAAAGCAGACAGTACCAGATGCTGTCCCACCCTTCTGGCCTTGGAGCTGCTGTTTGTGCGGGTGGGAGGAGAGGGAACCACGGAGGAACTTCAGAGCACTTTCAAATGATGCACTGGGAGTTGGTCACCTCTGGAAGAGGCTCCAGCCCCTCTGATTTCCTTCCCTGCTGTTTCCATCAAATCAGCTCAAAGCAACCAAGGGAGATAAGATACTGAATTACACCTTTTGTGTGAGTATTGTCAGTTTGCACCTGGCTGCTCCATCCAACCTCTCCTCTAGGAGACAAATCCCTGCCTTCCTTCCCAGTGCTAGAGTCGCTTTGGGTACTGCCTGAGCGTCAGATTACATGGAGTTTTTGAACTTCTCAATTGGGACAGACATTCCCACTCACACAGGACTGAAAAGAAATGTATTATTTTCCCCCAGATGGCCCATCTGAAGGCAGATGTAGCTTCCTGCAAAGCCAATCAATGCATTTGCCTCATTAAATTTCAGCTCTCTGGATTTCTTTGCTTGCTGCTATCATGTGTACCTGGGGTTCACCTGGACCTCAGAAAAAAATCATTATTATACTTGAATAATGCTCCTATAATTAATTATTAATTAATAATTATTCCTATGAAACATCACTCAACCCTCAAATACATTTATCAAAAGAGCCTGTTTAGGTTTAGAGGGCAACTAAGCAGTTCAATCCCAGTGAAGTAATTTTTTGATGTAATGAATTAAGAAGCCTCTATTCTAAGCCTGTTAGAAAAGCAGTCAGTTCTTGACCAGGATGCTAATAGCTGGAGAATATTGTTTTAATCCATTAGGAGTGGGTGGTGAAGTTAGAGAGGATGTGCCATTTTTAGTAAGTGACTATATTTATCTTAAAATGCCTATGCATTGTTCTTGTTTCACTGGGTTCTAAGAAGCTGATCTGGTACAGCACAGGCCTGTTGCCTGTTAATATTTACCTTATTTGTTGCTGTTTATTCTGTTATTATTTGCTTACACAGCCTCTTTGTGGGTCTTTCAAGTTTTCAGATAGCTGAGGAAACTCATTCACTGTATCTCATCCCTCTTGTGGTATTTTCTTTCAGTGAATGGAAAGTGCTAAGTACTCTTTGATGAGAAGCAGATATAACAGAGCTTGAAAACTACTAAGAGGAGAGAGGATTTCTTCCTCCTTCCTATCACACCTACTCCCTTCCCACCTCCAAGAACAAAGACTGGACTTTTTGTGTGAATCCAGCTCACTTGCATTTGTGGAATATAATTTAGGCACGGTTTAATGTTTTCTTGGATTAAAAAGAAATCACCATGTATATAGGCCATTTTTTTCTTCTGGTGTTGAGAAAATATCTCTCTTTTTCTGGCTGAAGGAAAGTGTGTGATGGGTGAGCTGCAGGGACGACCAGCAGCAGGGAGATGTTCAGGACAGGTCCCACCAACCAAAACCCTTCCAACGGCAGAACATTAGACCTGAACTAAACCCACTCATCTCTTATGAAAGGATTAAATGCAGTGTTAAATAATTCATCACACTGCAGCAGCGAGGGGAGGTAGAGAGGCACATCTGAGATATGTAAGTTGATGGTGCACAGTAGAGATCCCTTTGATCTCGATTCTGTTTGATACAGTAAGTCCTGTGCTCTGTCTGCCTTTGTACAGAAAAAAGGTTTTCCTGTCAGAAAAGTTGGTAGGTCAAAGGAAGAGCCTTTGAGTTCTTTTATTACCAGCTTTATGGGAACTTGTGCAAGGTAAGGTTCCCAGTGTCTCCCCCTCACCCAGACATGGGCTGGAAGAGGAGCCCAAGTCCTGCTGTGACACAGCCCAGGGTGCTTGTTTTGTGGCAAGAAAGAGCCAAGGAGCTGCTTCTCCAGTGTGCTGTGTGCCAGCATTGTGTGCCAGCAGCCATTGCTGCCTCTGTGCCAGGTAAGCTGCTGAAGGCACAAAAGATCAGTTCAACTTTCTAACTCAGTCTGATCCAGAGAAGCTGGGCAAATACTGTTCAACTCTGGCCAGTGACTTGTTCAAACAGAGCCCTCTGTTACTGGTAGGTCACAGCAGAGCCCTGCTGCCTGTCCCTCAGCCCTGAAGGACAGCATCTGTATCCCACCATCACCACCTGGGAGGTGGGATGGGTCCAGCCTGGCCCGTTCTCCCCTCCTGACCCCACTCCTCAGCCCCTCCTTGTGCAGGGGAAGTGCATGTCAAGGCACAGTGAAAAAAGGGCACCCTTGATTCACAAGAAGTCCCTTGATTTTAACAGATTACTGATTATGTTAGAAAAGGGGAAAGAATCTGACCTGAAGTGTGAGAATTGCTCTCCAGTTAAGCGTCTTTCCTCATTTTGGGGACATTCAGAGCTGAAAAGGCCCAAGGAGGATTTTATGTGAAAACCCCACCTATAAAATAGTGGACCAGATTATGAGAAGGAGGGTTTGAAGGATGGTATTTTTAGATGCTCCAGCCTTGACTGGGGGAAGGCTGGAAGGTGCAGGAAGGGGAGGAAGGCAAAGAAGAAGCATGAGAAACAAAGGGAAGGAGGTGCCTGAGGGCTCTGCCAGGTGATGGGTACCATGCTACACCTGGGTCTTGGTTTTCTTCTTTTTTGCCTCATGTTGCAGCCCTGACATGGATTTTAATGCCAAACCTACTTGGTAGCTTGGGGACAGCCCTGTGTAATCCAAGAGCCCACAAATTGTAGGTTTCTGATGGTTTCTCATTTCTCTTTGTATAGAGTCATTTCCCCTTCTCACAAGGGAATGCTCGGACTCCCTGAGCAATATTGGATATTTTCTATGACTGTCTTTTCTGAATTATAAAAGTGAGTAGTTATCTTGTTACCTTGTCTGACCGTTTAATTGCACTGCCACTAACCCAAGCATTTGATGTTATCTTAAAATGTGGAAATTTTAAAAACACACCTCTCCTCCCACAACACAAACAAGGAAGTGCCAGTCTGTACCCAGAAACAATGACACCTACTGACTTACTTCTCCAGACTTCAAGTCTTTGAGACAAACATCTGCCAAAGTGAAAGTTGCTCTAAAACTCAAAAGCAACCTTCAGAATACAGCCTGACCCCTCTAAAGACTGTCAAATGTTCCACTGCACTTCACACTTGTTTTGCACCTCTTCTGAAGCTGCGTGTTTAGGGGTGATTTCAGAAAAAGGTCAAGCAAAGGGACCTTCTGTTTTTTCCACCAGCTCTGTGTCTATACTGAAAAAACCAGGCAGCTAAGAGAGGAAGTTTGTGAGGCTCAGTGCAGTGCAAGTTTATTTCTTGCATTCTCAGAAAGCACTGCTGCTTCTGGGAGAAAATAAGTGTGTTTTATCAGTTTTGTTCATTTGTGGGTGTTTTTCTTTCCCCCCTTGGGATTACATCCTCAGCACTGATAGCAGCTCACAGTCTGAGCTGTTCCTGTGCTCCTGCTGCTGCTGAAAGGTTGGTGTGGCTGTTGCCAGCTTCACTGTGGAGGAATATTGGGATGCAGAAAGCTCTAATGCAGCAAAGAGCAGGACAGGATCCTTTCACAGCTTAGCAATGGCAAGAGTAAAGAGGTAAGGCAAAAGGAAGCCTGGCTTTTCATTAGGCACTTTTTTATGTACATTCCCATTCCAAAAAGAAAAAGAAAAATATTACATATTACTTTTTCTTTTTTAAAGGGACTTCTTTGGCATTGTGTTTCAGAAAGTAATTTTCTCCCATGTAATTATTACCTAATATTGTGTTGCTGGGCTTCTTAAACTGGCCAGGCATTACAAAGTTACACTTTATTGTATAACCAGTTTGCAATTTAAGGTCTAAAAAATAATGAGTTACACTGGTTAGAGAGCACAGTGTCCCTTAAGGGAGGGAGGACTGCTGGAGTCTGAGGTCATGGCAGATGAGAAGGTGTTTGTCTGCTCTGAGCAGGGAACAGCCCCAGTGCAGCCCCTGGGGACAGGCTGGGATGCAGCTGAACCACTGCAGGCTGCTCCTCATCTCCCCTCCACAGAAAAGAACAGGTTTGTTTAAAGTTCTAAAAATGGCTAGTGGTGCTATCTTTTGGACAAGAGTGCACTTTGTTATTATTTTTTGGCAGAGAGACAAAGTACATCACTTAGTGGGCTCTGCAATTCAATTATTTCTCCATCATACTTGTCGAGCAGGTGAAGTTCCTGGTCCCCCAGAATTAGCTGCAGGGGTTGCCTTCTGGCTACAGACCCTGAGAAAGGCACAGGAGTCTTCTTCAAAGGAGACTTTACACCCAGTAGCTGGAAGTTTCAGTTCAGAGAGACTGAAAAGACAGAAGACAGGAAAAGAGGAGAGAAGCAGGCACAATGAATTCTCCACAAAGGTGACACAACTTTACATATTCATACTGCATTTTTATAGGAAAATAAAATGTAGTGCACTGCATACTGGCTTGAGTAGACTAAGGAGATGCCAATTAAAACAGTCACCAGGGCAAACACAAAAGCTTGACTGAAGCAGCCAGGCTGAGCAGCAGAATGCATAAATGGTGGCAGGTATGACAGTGGCCCTTACATGGTTCCAACACAGGACAGAGGGAACTGAAAACTGCATCTCTTGAAGGGCAGAAAAGAGCATGGATGAGGTGCTGACCTTCCAGAGAGCAACTTGAGTATTTAGGAAAAAGGAGTAGCTTAAGAAAAGTGTTAGAATATATGGAAGAAATAATGGTATGGGGGAGAATAGAAAGAAAAAAATTAACCTGGGAGGTATAGAATGGGGATTAATTAGAAAGTGGAGGAGCAATGCAGTGAGAATAAACAGGATCAGAAGACAGCAAAGCTTATATATGTACTTGATGTTGCTGCTTCTTTCTGGCTCTGTAGGTAATCCAGGTAGAATAAAAAATTAATAAGGTGGGGGGGTGGACTAGATGTTCCCCAGAGGTCCCTTCCAACCCCAGCCATTCCGGGATTCTGTGGAGATCGAACAAAAAAGGAGCAGGGGGCAGGGGGAGGATAACTTCCTTATTTGAATAAAATTTGAGATTATAGTTAAACTTCTGGCCATAATCAGCTCCATCTCCAGCCTGACTTTTTCTAGGAAAAGCACCAGGATGCCCAGACCTGACAGCCCGTGGAGCAGTTTACAGGCCAATGTGAAAATGACACCCCAACACCGTAAAGATCCATCCTCCTCCACGTGGAAATGTGTGGAAACGTTATTTAAAAAGTGGCTGTAGCAGTTTCCTTCCATCTGAACCAAGCAGTCCTGGCGTGGGGCTCCCGGTGCAGCTGCCCTGGGACACCCTGGCACCCCCAGGTCCCTGCAGCTTCCAGCACTGCAAGGAGAGGGAATGTGGCACTTGTCTCAGTTCAGTCTGGGGCAGCTGATGACAGGTGGACTGCTCATCTGGCAGCCACTTCTGCTGGGCACAGCAAGGTTTCTCACCAGTTCCTCCCAGCGAGCAGGGCCAGCGCGGGGCCGGGGCAGGGTGTGCTGAGCCTGCTCAGGTTCACCCCCTGCCACAGCCCACAGGGCAGAAGTGAAACCCTCTGTGCAGTCAGGGTTTGCCTGGGAGTCACTGCGGGGCTCCGGTGGCAAAGCACTGTGCGGGCTGTGCTGGCTTCGAACGCTGCAAACCTGCCGTGGTGTCTCCTGCAGCAGATCCACCCGCAGTGATGCTGCTGCGTGCATGGCTGGAAAGCCAAGAAAGAAAGTGCATTTCTGGGGAATTGCCAAGCTACTGAGTAACAACGGGACATTCGGTAACAGTAAGGAGGACCCCACTTTGTTTCTGGACAAAAGACACTGTTCAAAATGTGTATCCCATAAATATTAATTACATACGTTTTTACAGAACCCCAACCCACATTAGCACTGTGCCACAGAGGGAAAACGAAACATTCAAGACAAGAAATACAAAGATAAAGACGAAACACAGATTTAAACTGTGATAGATTTAACTTGGACTCATCTTCAATTATTTGGCACTGCACTTTTAATTGTATACAGACTGCATTTATTCTGGGGCCTGTTTTGTCTTCAAGGATTTCTTCTGGCAAGGCTGAGACAACTGGAGAGAAACTACTGCTGCCTCCCCTCTGCCAGGAAACGAGTCCTAACTCATGGGCTGGCCTGCAAGAGCACACAGACAGATTTCAGCAGATGGGCTTTTAGAGCTGCTTTCAGCCAGCCAAACCCTTGGGAAGCCCTGAGTGGCCTTACAAAGGATAAACCCCTGTTTTGTCAAGACAGAGCAGTTTTTATTACCCCAAGGAAGCATAATCAGTACTTCTCTATGACAACAAAAGGGTGAGTCTGATCCCATGACCAAAACAGTACTCCTCCAATATGTCATCATTCCGAGATGCTAAAAGCCAGGCTGCCTGAAAGCTGTCTTTTACTGGCTGTAAGCTTGTAAAGGAAATTCCAGTGTATGTTATAGTATGTAACAAAAATACGGGCCAAAGGAGCCAAGGGATCTGGGCTTTGCTATCTTCTACGTGTGTGTTTTTGTAAACTATGGTGTATGAGTGATGGGGTACCTGGGATTTTTTCAGTGGAGCTCATACAGCTCATGGCCTGCTGTCATGAGGTTTTCCCCACAACAGAAGTCATCTTCACCTCCTGGATGGAAGTTTTTCCTCTCAAAGCCATCCTCACACCTCCCTGTGCTCTCTGCCACTGTGCTCTCTGCCTGCAGCCTCACAAACTCCCAGTGCTGGTCCACACCACCTGGCCATGGATATTCTGCCTCCTCCTGCCTCTTCCTTCCCTTTCTCTTGCTTGAATTTCCTTGTTTCCTTCCCTGAGCTCGCACAGTGGGTACCCAGACACACCTTGCACTAAACAGCACTCCATGGGCTTCACTACTAGTTTGGGCTGCCCTGATATTTGACTGATGCCCAAACTCCAGCTAAAATTACAGAAAATTTACTCTTTATCATTATTCTAGCAAAAATGATGCTGAAGATCTAATTTCAAACAACTAGCTTTCTCCTCAAAAGTTAATTCTTATTGTGAAATATCCACTCCCCACGGGGTATGTGATCTCTTTCCATACCACGTGGGTTTCAGCTGTCAGGCTTTGAGCCTTTACAAGTAAAATTCCAGAAAGTGTCACCCCAAAACCCAGAGGCCTCTAATTACCACCAGCACTGACCTCAGAACCTGCACCTAAAGGAAAGCCCTGATGTATTTCTGGGGGAGCACTGTTTGCATCATTGTTTCTACTTGATTATTATTTGCTCATTATTTGGCATTTTCTCAGTATGGATCATTCAGGTTGGAAAAGCTGTCCCAGCCCACCCTGTGCCCGATGCCCACCTTGACCCCAGCCCAGAGCTCTGAGTGCCACGGCCAGTCCTGCCTTGGGCACCTCCAGCCCTGGGCACTCCAACCCTCCCTG
>JAWWTY010000019.1:1186135-1218677 GCA_035222235.1 Margarornis squamiger | reverse complement strand
GATGGGATGGGGGGGGATGGGGGGGGATGGGGGGGGATGGGCGGCCGGCCGGCCTTGAGCGGCACCGCGGGATGGGCTGGGGAGGGTCAGACCCTCTGTAGGGGGGCAGGATCAGACCAGCCTCTGGGGAAGCAGGACCGGGGTCAGACCCTCGGCGGGGGCAGGATCAGCTCAGACTCTGTAGGGGAGCAGGACTGGGGTCAGTCCCTCTGTAGGAACAGCACCAGTGTCCCCGTGGGAACAGCACCAGCCCCTCTGTAGGAACAGCACCAGTGTCCCTCTGGGAACAGCACCAGTGTCCCTATGGGAACAGCACCAGTGTCCCTGTGGGAACAGCACCAGTGTCCCTGTAGGAACAGCACCAGTGTCCCTGTGGGAACAGCACCAGCCCCCCGGCTCCCATCACGGCCCGCTCCGTGCTCTGCGGGATGAGGGGTCGGTCCGGTCCCCAGCGGGGCTCCCGCAGGTTTTACACCGCAGCTGGGAGGTGCGGGGCACCTGAGCTGCTTGTGCTGCAGCTGCCCTGGAACCCCCACCCTTCCCGTGCCCTGCGGCCCGCCCTTGGAGCCGGCGGGGGCTGCGCCCTCGGGGCCTCCCAAATTGTCTGTTCCCCACTCTGAGCAGCAGCAGGGTCACTGCGGGGTCACTGCGGGGTCACTGCGGTGTGGTGACAGTGGGACACTCACCTTCGGCTGTCGGTGGTATCAAGGACAGTGGTGAACTTCAGCTGCAGCTGTGTCAGCCTGTGCCACAGGGTGTCTGTTACCTAACAATAATGACCTAACACCTGGAAGGTTGTTTGATATACATATATATCTATATATATCTACAAGTAGTCATGTGAACAACAGAGAACTTCAAAACTTCATGAAGGGACTCACACTGGGAAGCTCAGTGTAACTAAGTTATGAAGACCTCTTTGATTTTAACTGTTGTTTATTTCCGTTCTAGATAAACTTCTCATAAAGAAAGATGATAGAAAGAGAGTTGTAAGTATTTTCAATTTGTTCAGTAAACAATGTAAAATGTGCAGCCTCTTTCATTGTAATTTCATTATAATCTGGACATTTGTATATTGGCAGTTGTGGCCGTGTCACTGTGTGGTGCTGGGTCTGGCACTGGGTCATACTCAGTGCAAGGCTATGCTTGTCTAGTTCTGTAAATTCCCTAATTGTGAGGGATTTGTACAAAAATTGTGAGGAATAAAATCATGCGGGATTGTGTCAGGACAGGTGTCAGCTGGGGTCAGTGTTGTGTGTGTAGCCTTGGCGTTGCCCCGTTTACCATCCTCTCTGGGGAGGGTACACTTGCACACACACTGTTCACTGCTCTTCTCACAGTGACTCTGTTTTTCATCAGATATGTATCGAGGGGAACATTGCAAGTGGAAAAACAACATGCTTGGATTATTTTGCACAAACTACCAACATTGAGGTACTGGATGTACAGTTCTTTGTCAGTATTTCCATCATTCAACAATGGCTTGTCCTGGACAGAACTGGCAGTATAGTAGTGTTGTCCTCGGGTGCAAGAGAAAGGAGCAGCAGGTTGTGAGCCAGGGGCTTACTGAGGTACTCCCTATCCCTCAACTTTTTATAGTCAAATTGCAGAAAAAGTAATAAAGTACTGGATGCCAAAATATCAGTAAAACCTGTGTATCAGAGTTTGTACCTCTAAAGTAACAGCAAGCCCCAGGAGTTGGACATGCTTGGACATGCCTGTTTGCCATTTCATGTCACTGAAATCTGAGGTGTGTCTTGTAATAAGCAAAGGAAAGATAATGATGTCACATAACTGAGATTCCAGTGAATAAGTGGCTTTTTTTAAAAATGGAAAATCTGTTAGGACTGTTTCTGGAGATTTCTTAGACTGACATAGTATTTGATTTCATGTCGCTTAGAACAAGCTTAGGGGAAGAGCAGGCTTGTATTCTAAACAAAAGATCAAACCTCAGTGAACAATTGTTTCTGTGTACAAAGTGAACAATTGGTTTTATGTACAACAGATATTAATCCTTTTCCCAGCAGACCTGGCAATACATTTGATAGTTTTAGGAGCCCTCATGGAAATGCTGGGTTGCCAGATGTTATTTGGTAATTTAACAGGAAAGATCCTTATGGAGTAATTAACTGTTAACCCAAAGGATAGCAGACTTTAATTTGCATATAGTTCAACATTTTCTAAGTTACTAGTTAACTCCCTTAGGCCTCGCTCTACAGTGTGGTTGGAGTTTTAGACCCTGCTAGAACCAGGTAAGTCTCTTGATTTTACCTATTCAGGACAGAAGCTTTTCTGAGTAAAAGTTTTGAATACATTTTGTTTGTTAGAACACAAAAATAAAATTAAAACTAACATGATAGCTGTCTGATCCTCTTTCTGCCAAGTGTTACTTTCTGAGAAATGAATTTGTGAGGCAACGGGCAGGTCATTGAAATGCAGTCAGTACTCTGCTAAGCTATTCCTTCACTTACATGGGACTGATTCTGACTCAGAAAACTGAAATTCTATCCAGACTCATTAGGTGTTTCACTTTGGCAGTTTAAAAGTGCTAAGATGATGTGGAATATTGATATTTTTCTATTTTTAGAGGTTTTGTTATTACCTTTTGTGTTATATGATTCAGTGCTGTTTTTTAGAGGGATGAGCTTTCCAATACAAGTTGTGAATACTCTGTCTTACTGAATGACTATTCCTTAAAAGTAGTGGTGGACTTGTAGAATGACATAAAGTATTTTGCATCTAAAACATGTTTAACATGGGGTAATTCTTTTTAACAAGGTTTTGAAAGAACCCTTGACCAAGTGGAGGAATGTTCGTGGTCATAATATCCTGGTAAGTGGCAGAAATTATTTCTGCAACTACAGTGACTATTCTTTTAGAAAGACATGTGTGATAACCTTATTACCAACCAGCAAAACTCTTAGGAAAGGTGTGGGCAGAATCTCACACAGCAAAAAATAAAAATCCAGGAATCAAAGATTTTTTTTTTTATTGTGATTAAGACATGCATATAATAGAAACAGGTCATATAAAATGTGGTTTCAGCAAGGACTGGGTCTCTTACAGGGTGTGAACTAAAGAAATTCCCAGAAAGGTAAGCCCTGAGTCCCTGAGTGTGACAGTTGTTTCTTTAGAACTTAGACCTGTTTCAAAGAATGTCTCTCAGAGCGAGGGGTAGATCTGATCAGTTAACATTGTTTGACTGGAGCCCTGTGCACAGCTTTGGTGTCCCCAACGTAAGAAGGACATGGAACTGTTGGATCAAGTCCAGAGAAGGCCACAAAGTTGGTAACAGGACTGGAGCACCTTCCCTATGGAGACAGACTGGGAGAGCTGGGGCTGCTCATCCTGGAGAAGAGAAGGTTGTGCGGAGACCTCAGAGCACCTTCCAGTGTTTGAAGGGGCAAACAAGGAGAGAATGGGTTCAAACTGACAGAGAGCAGGGTTAGATTAGATGTTAGGAAGAAATTGTTCCTCTGTGAGTGTGGGCAGGCCCTGGCACAGGTTGCCCAGAGAAGCTGTGGCTGCCCCATCCCTGGAAGTGTCCAAGGCCAGGTTGGATGGGGCTTGGAGCAACCTGGGCTAGTGGAAGGTGTCCATGCCCATGGCAGGGAGACTGGGAGTAGATGAGCTTTAAGATCTCTTCCAACCCCTTAACATTCTATGACTGCTGAAGACTCAACCCAGTGAGGTGTTGAGCCCTTCTGTTGTCTTTTAGCTCCTTGGAACTGTTCCCCACAAGGACATCCCTGGGTCAGAGATGCACTCGGAGGCAGCAGCCAGGGCTCTGCACCTGCACACTGGCTTTGCTGGGCTGGTGGGAGTGGTTCCTGATGTCAGTGCTCTGCTTGGGGATCCCCTGCTCTGCAGGAACCTCATCACTGGCTGAGGAGGGGGTTGTGCTCAGGCTGGTGGGATTTACTGCCAACTCCGCGGTGTGGACACACCCCACAGCACACATGCCCAAAGGTGTTTTTGATCTCATCAGTGCTACTACAGGTCCTGGAAAAGTAAATTCTCCCTGCTAGGAGTTACTGATGCTTTACTTTCTTATTGTTAGTAGAGGGGTGAGGCATGCTTGGCATCATGACAGCAGTCTGTGTGTTTTGGAACACTTTGAGAAAGTTTGATCTTGGGCAGGGAGAGGAGGAGGTCAGATCTGTGGGCTCAAGCTGTGCTGCTGGCTTAAAACTTGTCACCTCACCAAACAGACACTGAATGATGTTTTATTTTGAGTAAGATCTTTTCTCTGCTTTGCAGGATAGACTGTTGCTTGTAAGTGTATGTGTGTGTGGAATTGCAGGAATCAGAAAGAGTGGAGGAGCTACCTGAGAACTGCTTTGAGGATCCTGTAGGAAGAACAGTTGTCTGTGTTCAAGGACACTTTTTCTGAGGCCCAGACCATACATCCTGGAACCATATATAATTTGTGGATGGGCTGGGGATACTGAGAGTCTGTCAGTGCACAAAAATAAAGTAGTAGATACGGTTTTTTAATTACTAAACATATTTGAACTGTCCCACATGAGCTGTGCCTTGGTTCTGAGTGTTCCATGTGCAGAGTACTTCATTCTTGCTGACTTCAGCAAGCGTTCCACTTAGGACCAGAGCCATAATTCTTATATCTGCATTGTGGAGAGCAAATGCTCACTTAATTCTTGTCAAAGCTGGTGTCAGCTGTATAAGTGCCCTTCTCTTAGCAATGCTGCTGTACTGCAAGAGCTTGCTAAATACCAACTTCACTGTGTTGCTGTTTGACCTAAAAAATGTCTCTGTCTTCCTTCCACCTCTGATCTCAGGGCTTAATGTACCAAGATGCTTCAAGATGGGGGATAACGTTACAGACATATGTCCAGCTGACCATGTTGGAGCAGCACACCAGACCCATGGTAAAGAAACATTTCTAATTTAAAAAATTATTTATGAGTGCTAAAACCTTTCTGCCTTGTATCCAAGAGTTAGGATGCTGTTGTGTTTGTTCTTGTGCTTGCAGTGAGTAGGAATTTTTGTGGTGCAAAGATGTGTGCTAGGGGGCAAAACATCTGCCTGCTCAGAACTTTTACTTCCCCAAACTAGTACTGCTGGTTTGGCACCAGCCTTAGGAGCTAGAAATCTCTTCCTCATTTCGTGTCAATGACTTGTCTGTAATTTTGCTATTTAGTCTCTGGCAAACATTAAGTAATCTTGTGTTATAGTTCCTTTAGCCATTGCTTTTTGTGTTTATTCCAAGTACATCTAACATTTTCTACTGCTTTTTTTTCAGATGGTTTACATCCTTTTTTTCTTGCAATATTTTCTTTTTCTATATTCATGTTTTAATTTTCTATTAAGATTTGTTTATTCTCTTTCCTTCAAACACCTTTCATTGCTTTCTATGCTGTCTTCCATTCCCTGGTTACAAGAGCTGATCTTAGATGCCATGCTTATATCTCAATGATTGTTCTTCTCTTTTATTTTCTGGGTTTGTGTCAGGGCAAACTTTCAGCAGTACCACATACGAGAGTCAACATATATTTGAAGAGGTGTTTTTTCCAAGACAATAGAAGTCCTGTTCTATTGCAGAAAAGGTTCATTCAAAAATTCCTGAGGATTTCTCTGCATTTCAGTCTGAGCCTTGCTGTCATTTGCCATCTGAGCCTTCTGCAGCCATTTTTGCTTCCATGGTCATTAAGGTGCAGAAACCCTGCTTGGAAAGAGCTCTGCCAGGCTGGTTTGCTCTGCAGGGGCCAAGAGTGTCAGAGGGTCTCCCTGCTCCAGAATGAAATGCTGGTTGAACACATGCAGGACTGGCTGAGGCCAGGGCTGTCAGGTGTAATTACTTCTTTTAAAATTTCTGTTTTCTTGTTTGAGTTTGTCTGATGTTACTCCTGTGCTGGTGTGACCCAGTAACACACCTGAAGGGGCAACAATTCAGGCAGCAATAGTTCCCATTGCTCTGCAGATTACAAGTGGATTCCTGCTTTTTTGTACCCTGAGTTATCTCCAGCTGCTCACCTGAATGCTGAAAATTGTGTATGATTAACAAATTAGTGATGTACCTGCTTAATAATGCAGTGATCATAAGAAGGATCAGGAGTCCTTGTTTATTTGTGGTTCCCATGCTCCCATAAGTTTGCTTATCACAAGATCTGAAAGAAAGATCTGAAAATCATGTGTTTCATATAATTGCAATATGACTCTGAAGAGATAACAAGCAAGCTGAGAGCTGTACACTGCCAAGTTCTGTTTTGTAGATTTCCCCAGTACGAATGATGGAGAGATCAATTCACAGTGCAAAACACATCTTTGTGGAAAACTTGTATCGGAGGTATGGTGTATGGTTTTCTACTTTGCTGTCTTGGATTATTTAATTTTTACACACATATATATATAAATCAACTGATAATTTGTTTGGTAATGTGCATCTAAGTAGCTTGTGAATCTGTCAATTCTGTGTTGGGGCAGGATGTGCTGCCCACTGGTAGAATCAAACCTGTAGGACATGGAGAACCTTTTCGAGCCCTGCTCCTCTGTACTTAGCACACAGTATTGTTTAGACACCATCTACTGAATGCTTTCCAGCTGAATACAAAAATCTTGCTTAAATCAAAGCAAACATGTGCTGAACAGGTAAAAACCCATGAGGATATAGAGAATAGCACTGTGGGAAGGAGGGAACTAGATAGTGTTATCCAACCCAGCACCCAGGACTGGTGTTTCTTGCAAGCAGGAAGTCGAGGGAGAAGCAGGAGTTGAAGTCACATGCTCTTGCTGAGAATCAGGATTCACAGGAGCAAAACAGGCTGCAAACCTTGGCAGGCTGTGAGTAAGGAAAGAACACTCACTTGTTACCTGCCCCATGCATAACTGACCCATCCCGAAATAACCCAAACAGTGCAGTAATCAGCACTGGGGGGTTTGGTTTGGTTCGTTTGCAATGCTGACCCTCTGTTGGGGGTGTGTGTGTAACAGATTGTTGTTTTAGTGGGTTTTTCAGTGGCCTTAAGGGATGAACCCAGTTTGTTGCCACAAGGTGTCATCCATGCTGCAGGAATGGCTTTGGAAGTTGGGAGAGGCACAGTAGGATGTGAGGCAAACAGAAACATTATTTATCCCAGTCTGTATACACTGGAAGCATCCTGGAATATCCTTCTCATTTTTAATTACTGACTTTTTCATTGTAGACCAAGTGCTTTTGTCTCAAAGACTCAGAACTTTGTGGCTATGAGGCAAAGTCTGCTTGTGTCGACTCTGTTCATTTTGGAATAACATTTTAAGGGCATCTAAGGTGTTCCATGGCTTCAGCACTTTTTAATATTGGATGAGAAGCATTTGCTTTGTTGCAGCAAGCCAGGAGGCAGCTGATGCTGCCAGTAGCAAGCCAAAAGAAAAGAGTTTATAAAAGGATTTTAAGTAAAACAAGGAATAATTGGGGCTATATGAAAACAGTTATTTTTGTGTTACAGTAAAAAAATAAGTAAATCCAGCTTCCCTCATGCCCTGTCTCTGGTAGTGGCCAACAGCAAACTGCAGAGCAGAGGTTATTTTGTGCTTTCTTTTCTGGAAGAGAAGGTATTGATTAGGGTCCCATTCCTGCAGATGGGGAAGAATCTTAGAATTGTTTAGGTTTGCAAAGACCTTTAACATCATCAAGTCCAACTGTTCCCCAGCACTGCCAAGGCCACCACTAACCCATGTCCGCAAAGGCCACATCCACATGGATTTTAAATTCCTCCAGGGATGGGGACTGGAGGGCTGCCCTGGGCAGCTGTGCCAGTGCCTGACCACCCTTTCCATGAAAAAGTTTTTCCTAATCTCCACCCTGACCCTCCCCTGGCACAGCTGGAGGCCGTTTGCCCTTGTCCTGTTGTTCCCTGGGAGCAGAGCCTGACCCCACCTGGCTCTGCTTCCTGTCAGGGAGTTGGAGAGGCTGAGAAAGTCTCCCCTGTTGCTGTTCTCTACACAAACTCTGCTGCTTTAGGAGAATGATCAGTTGAAGCAAGGCATGAAGAGCTGTGGGAATATCAGAAATACCAGTTTTGGCTCTGCAGGCTTTTTCCCAGAGAGAGAAATAGAGGAAGATTTTCAATGATGGAAGGCTTCAATTGGGAGCAACTGCTGTGAGTGTGTTTGGCACACAGATAGGCACGAGTGTCTGAGCTCATGCTGTGATTGCAGACTGAGTGCAACTGTGTCTGAGTTGGGCACTGAAAGGCACACTCGTGTCAGGTGTAAAAGTGGGACAATTCTAGATGTGTGCACACTCATGTGCATGATGTGCTGCAGGGTGAGCACCAGCACTTCCCTCTGCCCCCTTTGAATTCATGGTTATTTATGATACAAAGCTTGCTGTGGTCATGTTCAGCCTCTGCAGTGAAAACTTGACGTGGTAGGAGTCAAATGTCAGCAAACGTCAGAAATGAAAGCACCTTTTTGTACCTTTTGCATTCCCTGTACTTCATGGATCCTGGGCCTGATCCAGAATCCTCACAAGATCTCCCAAGGCCCTCTATGACACAGGGAAAGCAAAGGCAGGTTGTCTGCAGGGCAGGTCAGTGCAGAATTGACTTGGATGTTACTGTCTTTTAGGGTAATTTTCTTATCTCCAGTTCCTTTTGACCTTCCAGTTCTCCCTATTTGTCCTGGAGAAAAGTAGCAGAATCAGTATTCAGCTTATGTAGGTCCCTGCTACCCAGGAATGTCTATGGTTGGTGTATTAGAAGAATAGCAATGACTTGTTATCCCATTTCTGGGGTGGAATATTCCATATTTGGGGGTGGGAAATTCAGCTGGTTGGCAGATAAAGAAAGGAGGTTGTACAAATATGGGCTTTGCTTTCTTACATACTCAAGTGGAAGTACCTTTCTGTGTTATCTTTACTCACTTTTGCCACTGATCAAAGCACATTGCCAGGAGAATGGTTTAGCAATCTGTGGAATCTCATCCTTCAGCCCAACTTAAAATGTTGTAACTGCTCTGAATCCTTCAGCTGGAGAGGACAGGAGCCTCTCAACTCCATCTCTTTTCATATTTCTGTTGCAGAGGCTTTTAGGAAAGTGTGTGGAGTTATGTGTTACTGTCATCAGTTTGGAAGACAGGATAATGTAAAACTAGCAATATTTGACTACTAGGAATATGGTAATAAGTGAAAATTCTGATACTAATAAAACCAGAATGTTTTTATTATAAAATACTAATGTGATCCTTAATATCTCCACTCTAACTCCCTTCTACATGAATTGTCTGATATTTTACTATTCTTGCTGAGATAACTTTGGGACAGTTGTCTCCAATGTTGTCTATGCTCTCTGAGTACAGTTCCAGTTAAGCGTGTTGGATATTCCGCTAGTCTTTCCACAAATGTTTCTTACAGTGGGAGTAAATTTATTTACACAGTGACATTTTTTCACTGCTCTTTACTGTGGCATTTGTAATGAATTGTCAGTGCTGCTGAGTAAATCCAGCCCTTCTGGTGACATGCACTGCAGAGAGATTTGAAATGATCCTGATACAAAGAACCTGAGCACTAAATAACCACTGTCACTAATTTGTTGTTATTGTATGTGTGTCACTGTGGTAACGTTTTTCTTCCTAGTCACCAAGTAATTATTTCTTAACTGTAATGGAAAGAAATAATTAATGTTTGTAACTGTTAATAATAGAAATTCTGTTTGAATAAGTATTTCAAAAAAAGATTTGGTCTTTCTATTGTACAGACAATAGTTTATGTGGCCTTCAGTTTGGGTGGGAATAATATTGGTGTTGTTTTCATTTCATATATGCTGGAGTAAATGGAGAGTAATTCTAGTGATGACTCTTATGTTTGTTCAGTGGAAAAATGCCAGAGGTGGATTATGCTGTCCTAAGTGAATGGTTTGACTGGATCAAGAACAACATTGATGTTTCAGTGGATTTGATAGGTAAAATTTTGATGGGATCTGGAGGGCTGTGTTTGTGGATAGGTTTCTTGACTGGGAGTAAAAACAATTCTTGTTTCTTGAGTCATAATCACATTATTCAATGTAATAGTGGTTGCAACATGTAGTATCAGACAGCAGGAATTTGTGGGTGGTTTGTGGATTGATTAATGGTAATGCCAGAGGGGAGGTTCAGTGGTGGTGCCCAAGTCAGAATTCTTTCCTTCTATAGTTTGTCAGGTAAGCTTTTTCTATGCTTTTAAACCTGATCCTTGAACATAACTATTATATTTTTTTGTTACAACAGTTTATCTGAGGACTTCTCCTGAAGTTTGTTATGAAAGATTAAAGACACGGTGCAGGGAAGAAGAAAAGATCATTCCTCTGGTAAGGAGTTCCTCTGATATATGTGATTACAAGGAGCTTTAAAAACATAATGATTCCAATCTAAATACTGAAACGGTATCCTGAGTGCATTGTCAAAATGTGGTGCAGCTGTTTCCACTGCAAACTAGAACCTGAGTATTTAATTTTGATTTATTTTTAAAAAATGATCTGTCATGCACACTGACTTTCCCAAGTGTTATGTTTTAGTAATCAGTATACTATAGCTGACTTTAGGTGGGTATTAATCAACTGTTAATCTTCTCTAAGATGTAAAAAGTCAGTTGCTTTTGTACCATTAAATGGCATAAAAGCACCCAGTTGAAGCACAAATACCTGGGCATGCAGGTGCTGAAGTCTGCCTGGGCACTTTGTTGTCTGCTGTTAGCAGGATGTTTTTGCATGAAAAGGGTCTCTGTTTGGGTCTGAAAAGAAGCAACTTCTTGAAAATTACAAGTGTGGGAATGTGCTTTAAAACAAACAGTGGTAATTGAAGGATCACTTTCAGTGCCAGGTTAGTGAATGGCCCTTCATCCAGCAGGGCTGCTAAAGAAAGCCTCACCAGCCATGTGTGTGGCTCCCTCTGCATGTCTTCTGGATCTCCAGTGCTGGGGAGTCCAGCAGAAGCAGCTGGTCAGTTGAGGAGACGTGCAGAGAGCTACATTTTGGGCCACGTGGAACTTTGCCTTGAGAATAAATCCTCGCTGTGATGGATTTGAAGAGTCCTCCAGTTATTTCACAGCTCTGCCAAGGGCTGGGGGGAGCAGTTAGGGATGAACAATGTGAAGTGGTCTCCATGAAGGAAACACCAATAGTTGCTGACAGGCAGAAAGCTTTTAGAGGAAGTTGAGTCAGTCAGGAGACGGGGACCTGGGAATTTTAGTAAAATGTATTGACACAGAAAGTGCCTCCAATACATACTCTTTGCAGCCTTGCCATTTGTGTCATTACTTCTCTCTGTTGTATTTTCCTCTGTAAAATCTTGAACCACATTATACCTGTGGGAGAGAGTCATGGTTGCTTGATCTTAAAAAGAGCTGAGAGCCCTGTGCTCCTGTAAACTGTGTCTTTGAGGTTCTTCGTGGAGTAAAACCTTACACTGGGAATTAGTTTTTCACAGAAATCTTCAGATGCTTTTTGTTTTTTGTTAGTGGAAATATCTAATGCTGGCTTTCTTGTGTGTTTCTTAACTACTTACCAGATGGATAAAAATTGCATCCCTGGGCATATGTGTTATTCCAGTGTCTCTTTTCTAGGAATATTTAGAAGCCATTCATGAGCTCTATGAAGAGTGGCTCATTAAACGTGCACTGTTTGAAATTTCCTGCCCAGTGCTTGTGAGTATTACTTTAATTATAACCAATTAGGCATATGGAGGATTGTACTTTTCAAATAATAAGAGTATTATTTAGTGGTAAAAGTAAATAAATCTGCTTTTCTGGTGACCTTTGGAGAAGGATAGTCATAAAACTGTTCGCAGATGTGTAGTGTATAGCATAAAAGTGTGGTTTTTCATCTGTTTTTGGAATCTGAGGGTCTGTTCACTGTGATTGGTTGCAGGATCAGCCATGTAGCTTTCCAGGGAATGCCACATTCCACAGAGAAAGTGACTTGGACAAACCCCTAGGAATATATTGGTTTGGCTTCAGTGGTAGTCCTGTTTTATTTTGCTCAAAAATCCCCCATGTTTTATAGTGTCAATTATTTCTAATGTTCACATTCTTCTTTTCAAGGTTATTGGAGCTGACCATGACATGCAGAAGATGATAGAAAAGTATGAAGAAAAACGGGACCAAATACTAAACCCACCTAATAGACAACACCATCTATAGAAGTCTGTGATTGTTTTATCAAATAATGTTTATGAAGTCTCATTTGGTATTTTCAATATTTAAATATAATAGTTTTTGGTTTTGCACTGGGCTTTGTAGAATGTTGTGGACTTAGGGCTATGAAATGTTCAGGTACAAGGCAGGATCAGGATACAAACCAATCCCCTTTCGTGTTTTTAGGCTCTCCATCAGCTTTATTGTGTCAAATATTTTCTCCTACAATATGTCTGTTTCTCATTTCCCACTTCACTGCTGCTTCCTAGAAATAACCTAGGTCTCTTTATTTTTTCCCTAAAGACAACCCTGTTTTTGTAATTTAAAATAAATGGTTTGTTACGACCCGCTCCTGAGGAAGAGTAACTGAGGCTCCTGTTCCTAAACCCCGTGGGGTGAATTGGGGTGAGAGGACCCCGTTGGCAGCTGCGTGTTGGGGGAGGTCACACAAACAGTCCCACGTCGGTGCCCAGCAAGGTTATGGAGCAGATCTCCTTGGGACTGATCACAGGGCACACACAGGACAACGAGGGGATCACACCCAGCCTGCATGGATCTAGGAGGGGCAGGTCCTGCCTGACCAACCTGATCTCCTTCTATGACCTGGTGACCTGCCTGGTGGATGAGGGCAAGGCTGTGGATGTACCTGCCTGGCCTTCAGCAAAGCCTTTGACACCATCTCCCCTGTCACAGTCCTGGCAAAGCTTGGACAGGGGCACTCTCTCCTGGGTTAGGAACTGGCTGATGGAGTGCTGGGCAATGGTGCTGCATCCAGTGGTGTCCCCAGGGCTCAGTGCTGGGCCAGTCCTATTTAGCATCTCTACTGATGACCTGGATGAGGAGACTGAGTGTACCATTAGCAAATTCCGGTGTGAGGGTCAATAAGACCAAGTGCTGGGTCCTGCACTTTGGCCACAACTCCTGCAGCTCCAGGCTGGGGCAGAGGGGCTGGGAAAGGCCCTCAGGATGCTGTGACAGCAGCTGGACATGAGCCCAGGTGGGCAAGAGGCCAAGGGCACCTGGGCTGGACCAGGAATAGCGAGGCAGCAGGACCAGGGCAGGGATTGTCTCTGCACTCAGCAGAGCTGAGGCCACACCTCGAGGGCTGTGTCCAGGGAAGGGAACGATGCTGGGAAGGGGCTGGAGCAGCAGGAGTGGCTGATGGAGCTGGGGGTGCTCAGCCTGGAGAAAAGGGAGGCTCAGGGGGGACCTCACTCCCTACAACCCAAAAGAAGGTTGTAGTGAGGTGGGGGGTGATGGGACCAGAGGACTTAGTCTTTAGCTGCACCAGGGGAGGTTTAGGCTGGACAACAGGAAGACTTTGCTCATAGAAGGGGTGATTACATATTAGAATAGGCTGCTCAGGGAGGTGGTGGAGTCCCCGTGCCTCAACGTGTTCAAGGAATGAAAGAGGTGGGATGCTTTTTTTTCCTTTATTAGAGGAAGCAAGTGAGGTGCATCAAGTGAAAGTAGCTTTGTTGAATAGGTCTTACCAGTTTGAAATCGTGGGTATTCTAACCCTACCTACATTTGTGCAATTCCACTGAATCCAGCAAGTTCCTTCTGCTCTACATACAATACAGCTGTAGTTCTGCAGGTAACTATGCACCAGTAGTCCCACTGAATTCAGTGGCTAAAAAGAAAACAGAATCCAAACCCCAGTTTTTGTAAGTGATTGGAGAAAGGCTTTCAGACTCTTTTACCCCTCAGTTTCTGTAGAGAGCTTATTTCTCTCCAGTGTTCGTGACATCCCCAGCCCTGCTATGGCTGAGCTGAGGAACAGTGAAAACACAGGGGCACTGAATGGTATTTGTTGTTCCTTTCAAATGGTTATAAAATTCTACTATTAACTGTTTTGGGGTCTTTTTACTTCTTTTTATAAAGAAAAATACAGACGGTTCTTTGGGTTTACATCATGATCAGTTTATTATGACCTACAGGTACTTGGAGAGTAAACCAGTGGGGTTTTCATTCTCAGGCTCATCAGCTGAAGTGTTGAGTTGCCCTTCATTTGAGCTTTACCCTCTGAATGTTCCCTTCAAGGTAATCCTTTCAATGCAGCAATTTGGACTGTTTTCACATTGCTTTTTCTGGGTAATTTTAGGGGAATGATCCCTGAAGTACAGGAGATATCTATTTTCTTTCCCCTAACAGTTTTGGTTGGCTTAGCTGGAGCAAGCAAGGCTTCAGTGAACACTCTGATCACTTATTACAGACATTGCCTGGCACTTGTTGGAGGACATAAATAGTCAATTACATGGCTTTTCAACAATACCTGATGGTATTACTGCTTCTCTTGCAGTGTTGTGGTGTGACTAAAAACCATTGCATTGAAGGGACTGCACCAAGTCAGGAAATGCAGTTCATGTCTTGTTAGTCCAGTGATGGGCTGTATTTTTTCTGAAATCACTGCAACTTAATATGAGTGCACTGAGGGTTTCCTGGTGAAGTACTAAGTTAGTACACTAAAGGCTGTGACGCCAGTAATGCCATTCTACTGGTCTGTTGTAAATCTTTGCAATTCTTGCTTTAAAACAAGATTTTGTGTGCTAAATAATTATCTTTATTATTGAAGCTTATTTGTTAGGGGGATAGTGGTTGTTCTTAAAACCTCCTGTTAAACTTTCAAAACTTTTTCTTAAAGAGTCAAAAGAACTATTTATTTTGAAATGGTTCTATAAATTTGAAATTTGGTAATCTGCAGTTTGTTCTTAATTCTAATTTTATTCTGGGTTGTAGAAGCTTAGCACGTATGTTTTGCACAGTCCAGAAAATGTCACTTAATGGTTTAGTACAGTCTTAGAGCCCCCAGGCTGTCACTGTTATTTGTCAGGGAAGAGCCCTGTGAACACTTTTTCTCCATAATACCTGTTTCTCACAGCCCCACACAAAGCTGAAGGCAGGCCTTGCTGTGAGTTTGGGCAAAGTTCTGTTCCTCCCACAGTGCTGGAACCAGGGAATGACTGAACTTCATCCACTGGTTGTTCAAAAAGCAAATCTTTACGTTTTAGCTCCTGAGCTTTTTCTAGTGTAATCCACATGCTCCTCTTCGAATTTTTTTGGGGATAAAAGTCAATTACAAACAATTTATCCTAAATTAATTTCAGCTATTAACTGTACATGAAACAATGACAAAGCATTTTTAGCATCCAAAACAGAGCCCCATATTAGCCACTGTGAAGAAAATTAACTCTACCCCAGCCAAAACCAGCACAATTGAAGTGCTACTGAAAAAGCTACTTGAAGCAGTATTAAAGAGTCTTTCTATTAGAAGCAATGAAGACTCTGCTTAAATACAGGACCACTGGCTGGGTGCTTTTCTAAGTTAATTAGATGTTGTGTATGACAGAGGCTATCGGTGCTGGGACTCCAGCTTACAGCTGATCCAACACTCCTGTTCCTCCTCAGCACAGGCTTTTCACACAGCACTCCCACTTCCAGGATATCCCTGATCCTGGCTCTGGTGCCCACTGGGACCCTTCTCTGATTGGATTTTTCCTCTGCCACTAAAATGGCAAAGAATGGCAGTTTTTCTCCTTCATTTTAGTGAAATTAACTGGTTTACAGAAAAACTCTCTGAACTCCTGGTGCAGAATTAAGTGGCAGGAGCAGGGACAAGGGAAAGGGCACCAGTCACTGGACCTCTCTCCTGGTGGCACTGAACAGTTATGATGCTCAATGCTTCTCTTGAAAACTGGTAGTAGCCACAAAGTATTTTGGTTATAAATGGAGGCAGGTACAGAACCTGTAATACAGGTCATTGCCTCTACAAACCCAAGAGTGTTCACAGGGCTGTTTTTCCCTCTTCAAACCTAGAGGAATGTCACCAAGCTTTCTAAACTGGTTCTCAGCTGAAGACAGGAGGAAGATCAGCTCAGAACAGCTTCAAAGGAATGCACTGAGTCAACAGAAAGACAGTCCAGTACAGCATTTGTAAAGGTATAAAGCTGGGTCTTCCAGTTTAGAAGAATCTACCTTGGACTGAAAGAATGCTCCAGGAGTAGGTCTGTGAATGGGAAAAAAAGGCAGTATGCTTAACTGAAGAAACCTCTCCGGCATTAGGAACAGCCAGAAGGAATCTGCCTAATGGATTAAATGCATTTAAATTTATGGAAGTTGCCTACCCTTTAGAAAGGTGACCATTCAGGTTTCCTTGCCAAAGGAGCCATTTAGAATTTGTATAAGTACTTCAGATTTTTACTGTCCGAAAGCAGTAAATTGTTTTGACAAAGCTAATCAGCTCCTTGAAAAGATGATCAAGGCCACAAGTGAGAGGCAGAAATTCCAGGCAGATTACAAATAAAGCACTGGTAGTCTCAAGTATGATGGTATAACATTCCTGGGTCAGTTCTGTCAATAATGACATAAGGCTCATGGTTTTCACTTAGTTCTGAATTACAGTTCTCCAGCTTTACTTCCCTGGATTCAGGAGAGTCACGTTCAGGCTGCAGGAGGGTCCTTCTGCCCTGTGTGCTGGTCCTTCTTGTATGTGAAGGCCGAACATCAATACTGTGTGGTGGGATGTAGGTGAGGTTGGGGGGCTCTCTGATGTGTCTGAAGCCCCCAGAGGCTGTGTGTGTGTTACCAGTATCCAGGAACAGTGTCCTGCTATCAGAACCAGCCGTGGAACCCGCCATGTCCCCAGCACTACAGCACAGGTCTGAGGATGGCTCAGCTGCTCTGTTCTGCAGCTCAGCATCAGTCAGATATGTATGTTTGATTTTGGAGGGATCAAATTCTCTTACGTGCCTGTCACTTGCACTTGCATATGCTACTGAAGAAGGCTGGCCAGTTTCCTCTACTGGATATGTAAGATCTTCCTGGGTGTCCTTGATCTGTAGTTTTGTGAAGGTCAAAGACAGGTCACAAATCTCCTCTTCCCTGGGGACAATTTGGGCAGAGGCAAAGTCCACGTAAGGCAGAGATTTCAGCTCACTGGGTTCATCGCCAGGCTCTGGGTCTATGCAGTTCATGGCATCCTTGATCTCTGCTTCAATGGATTCTGGGGACACCTCTGTGGCTCTGTACTCTGTAGTGTCACAGGAGCTGTCAGCAAACATGGCAAAGGCCGGCGGGCCGCTCGCTCCTGGCGAGAGGGGCACGGGTGCCAGCTCACCCACAGCTGGCTCTGCAGCACCTGCCAGGGCACAGTCTCCTCCCGCACTGGCTCTGGGCTCCATCTCCAAAGCTTTGGGAGAGCGGCTCTCCCCAAAAATCGGTGTCTGCCATATGACAATGTCGCTGTACTGGATGAGGAAGTCCTCGCTGTCCGAGCGCTGCCCCGGCACACGCGCGGTGTTGCTGCCCTGCCTTGGGTGCTCCGGAGGGCTGGCCGTGGGCTGGGCAGCTGCTGACTGAGCCACGGCACCCTGCATCTTCACACTCCCAGCAGCTTCAAGGGATACAGGGCAGGCAGCTGAGCTGTTCTGCTGGGTAGCAAGGCACAAAGATGTCTCACTGTTTTCCTTATTTTCTAGATTTTCAGCATCTCCTCTCCGGAGTGTCTGATCCTTGTCCTCATCTCCTTGGTGCCAATGTGCTTCTGTTCTCTCCTGCAGGGTCTTCTCCAAATTGCCACGTTCTTCTTCTTCAACTGTCATTTCGAGGATGGTTTCGCACTCGATTCTTGCCAGGAATATTTCAAATGCAGTCTGCTTTGTTTCCTCATTGTTTCTCTTTTTGACAAGTGAAAACTCTGTTGCTGTTGTTGCAACGTAGCCTATTTTCTCCAGTACTGTTTTTACAAGGTCATCTGGGAGCACTGATTGAATATAGTAGACAAAATTCCCGGTGAACGTCTGAAACAGAGTGAAACATGGAAAAACAGATGAACGTTGAGGGAGTGGCGTGGAGGGAAGTGTGCAAGACTTCCTAAAAATCAAAAGTACTTCAGAAATTGCTTACATCTTTCAAAAAAACTGTGTTCCTAAAAGTCTGAATTGTGAATCTCAGTGAGTGAGGCTTTTCTAGAGCATCATTTTGTCAGCCTCTCAAGCATTAGAGCTTTGCTACAGCACATTAGTTTCAGTGAAGTTATGCCAGTTTAACCCTGCTGAGGTTCTGGCTAAGAGCATCAGCATTCAAAAAGGAAGAGAGGGAGGAAACGATTTCAGTCAAACTAAACTCAGAAATAAATCTTATGTGCTCTACTGAAGAATGTAAACTTTTTAAACAAAGAAAGATTCATAGATTAATTCACTGAGGTCTCCTCTTTTCTAAGGAAGCAGATGTGATGCACTCACTGTTAACTGCATTTCCTAATTGGTGACAAGGCTGTAATGTTTTCTTTTTCCATGGTTCAGATTCCTGCTGTAACTTTATTACCCTTGAATTAAATTGCCATTTTTTGAAAGCACCTTTTTGAAGGCAGACTATTCTAGCAAAAATACTGCCCAAACACCTATCATTGCACAAATTGTCTGCGAAACATGAATAAAATGCTGCTGTTGCTACATAACTTCAAAAATCAACATTTCCTTGGTTTTAGAGCTACTCCAGGCACGAGGCCTTGTTTGTAAAGCATAAGTGGTTTTTGGTTTTGTCTGAAACGCTGTGATAGGAGAGGCTCTGTTGACTTAAGCATGATCAACTCCTGGCAAGGCAGAAGAGATTAGAGGTGAGAATGCAAAGAGAAGGAGAATTCCACCTTGTTTTCAGGCTGCCCAGCTTGGGACAGACTTACCTAGTACCTAAGGCTGAGACCTGAGCACTGGCCTCACAAGCAGCAGCTTCAGGGAGAACAGAACTGCCCCCCAGGATGGCCACAGTGTAATGCAGGACTGAACCTCACCCCACTCTCTGATAAATCAGACAGAGTGCCTCGCACTCCCTATTTTCTGTTCCTTCTGGAGGGGAAGCAAAGTGCAGGCACTGGGGGACATCAGGACAGCTGACAGGCAGGACCTGTGAACGTTCCACATATGACTGATAACTTTTTTATCAAACCTCTACGTAAGTTCTTCTCCAATGTGTGCCTTGCCGTAGAATTATTTCAGGTCTTCAGCAGGCTGTCTTGCACTTTGGGTTACACACAGTGGTCTTCAGAGTTTAATTTTAACGAAGCCTCAGATTCTGTGTTAGGAAGAGCTGAGCTCATCCACTGTAGGCCTATCTTACGCTTTGCCTGTTTCAGGGACGTGAATGCGAACAGGAATCTAAAGCTGTTTGAGAACCCCCAGGTGGGACCTCCGTGCAGGAAGAAGCAAAGAAACAGCTTTTCCTCAGCAGCACCTGTTGCTGAAGGGCAGAAGTAAGTTTGCAGCGCTGGGAGCTCGGGCAGCGCGGGGGCAGCGGGGCCGCTGTGCCCACCCTGCTGCCGAAACCAGCACCGGCCCCTCGGCCCCAGGGCCCCATCCTGCACACCCCCCCGCCGGTGCTGTGCGGGGCCGGGGGGCACTTCTGGGCAGCGCGCTGCTGTGCTGGGCACCCTGCCCCGAGCAGGATGTGCTCCTGGCCCTGCCCCCAGCACCCTGCCCCGAGCAGGATGTGCCCCTGGCCCTGCCCCCAGCACCCTGCCCCGAGCAGGATGTGCTCCTGGCCCTGCCCCCAGCACCCTGCCCCGAGCAGGATGTGCTCCTGGTCCCGGGGCTGCCGTACCTTCACGGAGCGGATCTCCCTGCGCCAGGGGCACAGCAGCAGGTGGAGGCAGAGCAGCTCCAGCAGCTCCAGCGCCTTCACCAGGGCGCGCAGGGCGCGAACGTCCCGAGCGCTCCGGCACCGCTCGGCCAGGGCGAGCACGGCCAGGGCCGGGGGGAGCTCCGAGGCCGGGCCGTGCCCCGCGTGCGGGGGATGCCCCATGGCCCGGGGGAGCTCCGAGGCCGGGCCGTGCCCCGCGTGCGGGGGATGCCCCACGGCCCGGGGGTGCCCCGTGCCCGGGCCGTGCCCCCCGCCCCGCAGCAGCCGCCGGGCGCTCGCGGCGATGGCGGGGTCCCTGCAGGCCGCGAGCTGCCCGCGTGCCGCGCGCGCCGCCCCGTGCCGCACGTACTGCGACAGCAGCGCGCGCGCCTCGCCCCCCGCCGCCATGGCCGCCCCGGCACCGCCCCCCGCCCCGCCGCACGCCATTGGCCGCGCCGCCAGCGCGCCGCCACGCCATTGGCTCTGCGGACTGTCACTCAGCGCGGGGGGCGGGGCCGCGGCGAACAGAAAGCGAAAGGCGGGAAGGCGGGGCCGGGAGGGCGCGTGAGGCCGCGTCGCGATATGGGCGGGGTGCAGCGATATGGGCAGGGCCTCGCGGCATTGTTTGGACATGTCGCGACATGGGCAGTGGTATCGCGATATGGGCGGACGTGTCGCGGCACGGACGGCTGTGTCGCGACATGCGCGGCGCCGTCCCGAGGGCAGGCTCCTGTGCCCCGGCCCCGTGGTTCCTCCGGGCCGGGGCTGCACGTGGGGCCCGCGTTTCGAAGGCTCCGGCTCCGGCTCCGGCTCCGCACCCCGGGCACTCTGCAGGGACCCCCGCCCTGCCCCGTCCCTGCCCAGCCCAGCCCGCCGCACAGCCGCGCTCCTCCCGTCCCGCAATCGCCCTGGCCCCGGCCCTGCCCGGCCCAGCCCGGCCCTGCCCGCGGCGCTCCTCGGGCCCTCGGCAGGCGGCCCGTTCCGCAGGCCTTGTCCCGCCGTTCCCCGGGGCACGGCAGCGGCAGCAGCCGGGCCGGCCCTGTTCTCCGGGAGCCCGGTGGAGCTGCCCGGCCGCGGCCGCGGGCGCACAGCCGACACAGAGCGGCAGCCCTTGGTTCCGGCCTCGGGGCTGGGTGGCGGTGGGAGGGCCCGCATGTCGTGGGGCATCGTGACATGTCGTGGGGTGTCGTGACGTGTCACAGCAGTGCCGTCGCGCCAGGCGTGGGGACCGGCTGGCAGAGAGCTGTGTCCGCTGGGCTGGCCGGCGTGTCCTGGAGTAGGTTCAGGAGCAGGTTGGCTCCGGGAAAACACACCGGGCATCCGGGTGATTTTGTCAATCCCGATCTTTGGAATCTGAATTTCGGAGTCACTGCCTGACCCGCGTGGCTTCCCAGAGCGCTGCTGGCTTTGCCCTCCCACGAACGACCCCAATTTCTGCGTGGACCAGCAGGGTCAGTGTCTTCAGTGGTGTCACCACTGGCTTGACTTGCTGCAGGTGTGAATTTGACTCGATGTTTTTTTAATGGCTCATCTTATTAGAGATTGTCTTCAATAGATGACAGATTCAAAAATGAGTATCTCTCTCACTGCTAAGCACTGGGAATGTGTGGCTTCTGATCCAGAGAAGTCTTGGGCTTGCTGGACTGCAGTCCTGTTTCTTTTCCTAGTTTCCTTTTTCTGTGCAGTGTAGCAAACAAACTGGTTTCCTCTCCGATTTTCCAGGCAACAGGGCTTTCCAAAAGCACACGCTGTTGATCGTCATTCCAAGGGACATTAGGGAATACTTGTGTAGAATTTCTCGCTGGGGAATTGCTGTATGAAAATTGCTGGTGTAGCCGAGAGGGAAGGGGGGACAGATGCCCCTGGTACCCCCCATGCTGAAGTGAGTCCTTCTGGTACCACATCGTACAGGAAATACCCAGGTGTCTCCTCTCTCCAGCTGCCTCTGAGGTGTTATTCCCTGAAATGAGATTTATTATCTGTGTCTTGGAGATCCTAGTATTTTAGCAGCCTTTTCTCTAAAAAAGGGAAGCTTAATCACTTCCCTGGCATGTGTCTGTGGTACCAATCCCATCACTGCAACGGGTACCTGAAAGTCCATTTGCAGTTCCCTGAGCTAGGAAATCTTCCATCAGGCTCTTCCTTCTTCAGTGAGATTTGGAAATGCTTTGCAAAGAAGTTTTGCTCTTTTTTTTGCTCTATAATAATTTTGTTAATTACTGATCTCAGTCTCTTGCAGAAATATAGAATCCTGCCATGGCAAAGCTGTGACAAAATAACCATAATTTTTACAGGGTTCTTTGTCTGTTTTGCTGTCATTTGAATTTAAATTAAAAAAGTCTCTCCATTGTAAATGTATTGGGCTCATGTGGAGTGTAGCAGAATCATGGAATCTACGGGTTTTTTAAGACTCCAGCAAGGCCAAAGCCTGGTCCTGGGAGAGAAGGAGGAATTCAGTAGGAAGGAATGGCCACTTCCAGCTGTTCATGCAAACTTGCTGTTTCCTGGAGCTCAGAAGTCACAATGCCAATGGCTGATGAATCACATCGGGCTGTGCTCCTGACTCTGTCATTGGAGCTGGGCTGATTGAGGCTGAGGAGGGGTTTGTAACAATATTGGTAGAAGAGGCTGGAGAACAAATAGGAGGATCAAGGCTTTGCACCCAAAACACGAATGAACCACCATGGTGGTCCTTAAATCTCTAACTCTGTGCCTCTGCTGGGCATGGAAGTTATTTTATTCATTACTTTTTCTTGCTTTGATGGAAGTGGGAACATCTGTATATATGGATATGTCTGAAATCCAAGCTGCAAGTTCCTCATGTTCTTGGGAGCTCAGTCACCAGTGTTCAAGCATAAAGTGCTGTGAGCTGAGGAAAAGGGACAGGAGCATGAACTTTGCTAGATGACAAGTTGTAATGCATGAAATGCTTTTGGGAGTTCAGAAAACATGGATTTAATATCTGATCTTTCTACAATTCCCACCTCACATATAGAACACCCCTTCAGTGGAGCTGGAGCTGCTTTCTGTGTATTGGATGTAATTGTGGTGATGAGTATTTTCCTGAAAGCTCTTTGCTGTGACAACAGTGTGGCCTTGGAAATCATATTGTTCTCTATGGGTCACCAGTGTGGTCTGGGCTAAGAGAACCTTCTTCCAGAGGGTATTGACAGAACACCCAGGGTTTGGAGAGCTGCTGATACTGAGTGACAAAGCCACAACTGCCAATTCCAGGCCATGGGGCACCATCAGACCCTGTCAGACAGTGACAAAGACAGGACATGGAAAGCTCTGCTGGAAGGAGAGGACTGAAACTTGGCCTTTCTGTCTCTGTTAAGGTGGAATCTTTCTTTTCCTATGATGTATAAAATATTAATTTTCCATTTCCTCTCAGTTCTAAAATCTCATTTCTATATGGCAGTGGAGAGCAGCTTTCTGTTGTCTGTCATGCAAACCCAAGAGAAATAATAACCAGGCCATTTAATTTGCCTGTTCCTTCCCTTAGGCCTCAGGTTCATCAGCTTCCTCAGCTTGTCCAGCCTCAGTCTGGGCTCTCTTTCCAAATAGAGCAGGAGGGAATGGACAGCTCTTTGGAATGTTTTAAGAATAATAGCACTGTTTATATTCCCAGTCTCTTGTTGTTTATTTTTCTTTTTTATCGCCAGTAATGTAACATTATTGGCTCATAGTCAGCCCTCCCTTGCCTCAGTGTAATCCTCAGACATTGTCCTGCAGCCTGACAGGTCCCTGTTGTGCATTTGTGAATTTGAGCCTACGTTTCTCATGTGCAGGAACTGCATATGTGTTCACTGAATTGCATCTTGTGCTTTCCAGGCTTTCGCTCTCCAGAGTCCAGTCCTGTTTTCCTACATACTGCTGTTTCTCCTAGTTTAATGGAGTTTGCTGATTTTAACAGGTCCATTCTCTCTGAGAGCTCTGAAATCCAGCAACACTCAGGAATTCCGTGAGGACACATCTGACACATCCTTTCAAACTTAGAGCAATTGATAAATACTCTCTTGTATGGATCATTATTGTAATTCACAGAAGTCTATGGCTATAATTTTACATAGAAATTATTTCTCTAGTTTATGGAGGGGAATGATTTGTCAGACTGTACCAAGACCCGTTAGATCAGTTTGATGTGGTTTCCATTCAGGAAATACACTGTTACTCACCTTGCTTTGCCAAAAAAACCAATCTGTTTGAATATTTCTGGGAAAATTTGCCTTTTATTTCCCAGATTTTAATCTTTTTCCCTGGTGGTATGTTGCCATTTCCCAGTGTCCTAACTTCAGTAATTTTCAGAGGTACCTATGAAGGTGTTTGTGAGGGTTTCTGATGCTTCTAGAAATGCCTGAGAGCATTTCAAGGGTAACAGTTTCCACTGCAGCAAAATTGCAGACTCTTCCCTTCCTGCTTTTGCTGAGCTGGGCTGATCTGGGCTGGGCACACACTGACCTGAGTGCTCCAATAATTGCTTATTCCTGTGGTCTCTGACAAATGTAAAATCCAAATGTAAGTGATCGGAGCACAATGTTGCTTTGTCAGCAGCTGTTCAGTTGTCTGATTAACAGGAGACTAAAGCTGGGTGGTCCCAAAGTGGTACGGACACAATAAAAAGCACAGAAGCCATACAAAATACGTGTATGTTCTTTACTAAAAGTTCTGTGTAAAGATCAGTGTACTAAAAATTGAAGCAAAAGAGATGGCTACAGAAATACAGTATTGTGATCACATAGCAAGAAACAGTATGTCCAAACAGTTTTCTTTCTGATATTAGTCACATCATAAATGAAAGGCCTGTGTAAAGCCTGGTTTTAGCACTGGCATTAGAATTTTGCAAGGGTTTAGGGTAAAATCTCATAGCAGGCTGTGAATTTCTGAGGAGCAGCATCAGGAGACACTGCCAACTTTGCTGAGATTTGAGATCTTAAATATTCTTCAAGAAATGAGAGCATGTTCTTATTGCATCATTAACAAGAAATCTCAACACTGTTGCAGTAGTAGCATTGGAAGCTGTTGGAACAGCTTTAGAGCTGCAAACTTCTCTTTGTAGTGTTTTAGAGCTAAAACTTCTTTCTAGTGCTGCTTGCAGAGATATACGGGTTGGCTTTATAAGCTTCCCCCACCCCCCCAGCTTTGTTAGATGTCAATTAGTTAAAAACATTAACAAGAGCAGAAAATTCTAAGCCACTCTTGCAAGTGATCGTGGTAAGGTATCACTGAAGGGAGCTCTACCTTTATTTAATTCACAGTTTGTTTTTTAAAGATGTTTGTTTGTAATGAATGACATAACTCCTGCGTTCAGTGATAACTCAGAAAATGCTACAGGATGGAAGTGTAAGTTTTGGGTGGCTCCATATCCGTGTGACAGAGCAGCTGGGATTACTCTGATTATTTGGTACATTCTGCTAGCAGGATGCCCAGCCTCTGTGGAGTGGTCCATACCACCAGGGGGAGCAGACAGTGCAAGAAACGCTGGCACTGACAGTCCGGATGGGGGGCTGGCGATGCTTCACTGTTACCAAAGGAAGGGAGACTCTCATTAGTTTTCTCTAACCTTACTAATGCATGAGGTGAAATGCACATCTCCCATTTTCATCAGAGCTCTGCTTAAAAACACCTTATTTTGTAAACCACGGACAGAGAGTTCGCTGAAGGACATGAAATCCCTGTTAATAAGGTTAAAAGCCAGACAGGTCCAAGGGATTCTCCACCTGCACAGACACTGAGCATCCATAAGGGAGCAGGAGCTTGTCTGGCACGTGTGAAAAGCCCTCTGTGCTTGTCTTCAGAAGAACCTTCAGGGTTCTCATGTTACAGGGAAGAGACTCACTGTGAGGACCAAGAAAATTGCATTGCCCTTCTAATTTTTGTTGATTAAATTTCCCGCTGCACCTCTCCAGCAGCACCTGAAGGAAGCAGGGCTGCTCCCAGGGCCTTTCCCTGTTCCGAGCAGGTCTCCAAGAGCTGCAGGAAGACACAGCTCTGAAAGCTGCATAAACAAACTCTGTGCCTTCCTTCGCTTCTGATTTCCCTGCCAGTAAAACTGACTCGTGCATTTCTGTGCTGGGTTTCATTCCTGGCCCCGAATAGGTGGTGAAGGGTTTGGTTTCTCTCATTGCAGGATACTTTGCATACCACAAAACTGTTGAAATTAGTACTTGATATCGAGGAATTGTTCTCTCTGTTAAAAACATGTGGAATACAGCCTACATTCTGCCAATGCCTGACAGCAGCTTTGCAATGCAAAATTGTGAATTTTGGGTATAGTATACTGAGAATATTGAAAATCTTTCTGAACTGCAAAATAATCCTGTTATTTTACCAAAATATGTATTTACTGTCTTCTACTTAACAAAAAATGGATACTTACCTTATCTCATCATGTGCATATGACTCAGTAATGGTATAATTTATAGAGCAGTAAGAACCATATAATTACTTCCCATCTAAGTATTAATTATAATTGTGTGAATCTTTGGAGTGTTGAATGATGATTACAGTTGAAAATCATTCCTTATTTACAGAAAATCTAAGTGCAATTTTAATAATTTAGATGATGCTTCCTTTTAAACACAATTATATATTTACTATACTCAGTTTTATGTATCTTTTGGTGGAGATACTAAATGAAGTTCTCTTTACCAGTGTAAAAAAACCTTTTTTTTTTTTTTTTTTTTAATTTCAGTGAAAATACCTCTAAGATTTAGTGAGGATGTGCCTCTGATAACTCTACTAAGAGGTGCTGCTTGAAGATGTAACCTACCCAGGACTTTTCCATTGGACACAAAATTTAAAAATTACCTAAAAATGTATAGTGCAACCACAATAGGGATTGGTTTTCCTGTGGTTACAGGATTCAAAACAACACAGCCAAGAAGTTTTCCAAGGATGCTCTCCCAAGGAAAGTGAAGGGTTGGGCTCTCCTTGCGGGTTGTGTCCGTCCTCAGCCAGACACACAGCAGCTTTCAGGTGAGGATTGTGACTTTTCCAGGCAGAAATGAACAGAATCCAAGCTCTCTTTTAAGGCAGTCAGGTGGAAATGTGCTGTTGGAGTCTCCCTGGTCACTTACCCTTTGATTTCAGGGCTGTCCTCTAGTCCCAATCTTGCAACTTCCTTTTTTGCTGGGCCATGAAAAGGAAGAGAGGAAAGCAAGTGTTCCTCTCCCAGCCATGGCCCTTGCCCCCAGACAGAACCTCTGGGGTGTGTTGTCCTTCACAGCTGTACCAGCAGCATGGCAGCTGTGCACAGCCCGTGGCTCTGGGGACCTGGCCTTGGGCAGCATCAGAAAGGAGCAAGAGGTGACCATGGGGCTGGCTGTCGGTGTGTGCCCACTGCCCTGCCCACCCCAGGGCCAAATGCCCTCTCTGGAGAGTTGCCCTGTGTCCCCTTTGGCCGGGGCTGGGGTGGATGCAAGGGAGCTCAGCCTCAGAGCAGCTGTGTCCCAGTGATGGCATCCGTGGGGACAAGGCTGCTGGAGTGCACTGGCCATTCCTTGTCACACCCTGCTGTCCCTGTGCCCTGCAGCTCCCAGCTTCTGCTTCCCCTGCCCTGGCAGGAGCCCTTGTACCAGCATGGAAATGTCCTGGTGTTACTCCTTGGGTTTGACTTCCTGGTCTCTTCTTTCAAACCTGGGAATGGCTCCTTGGTTTCTGCGCACAGTGTGGTTCTGTGCCTAGTCCAGCATCTACTGTTTACATCACACTCACCAATTACTAGAAGTCACTGTAGCAACACTGCAACACTACAGATTCCTTATTGAAAAAAGAGACCACTTTGTGCCTGAAAATGCATCCTGGGTGGGGATTGGCATGAAGCATCCTCGGATTCCTGTGCCCTTCCCTTGGCTACAGCAAGTCCCTGTGAAGGCCACACAGCTCCTGGGTCTGCACAGCTGTAGGTAAAGCCAATTGCTGTTTGGGGATCCACTGCCACTTCTCCATCACTTGCTGATGGTTTTTTAGAGGAAGACTTACAGCAGGCTTTGCGATGGTCTGGAAAACCTGGTACCCAAGGAAAAATGTGGCTATTGCAATATTGTTCTCCGTTTTAGTTTTGCTTCTGCGTGGTACTGATAGTCTTGTTTAGGCAGTGCTTTGTCTCTGTCTACTGAAATACATATTTAGACAAAAAAATATTGAAAAATGCTTTGTTGCCAAGACACTAAATGAAAAGTAATAGTGACACCTATAATGACAATAAAATGCTCTTCTTTTTCCTTCTTCTCTAAAACATGCAAAGTGTTGTAAAAGCAACAAGTAGGCTTGAGTGGATAATGTGGATCTTCATTGAGTGGCTGATTTCAATGTGTTCTGAAATGCTAGAAAGGTCAGATGCACTGCTTGTCACTGCTGCTCTTTTATGCTGTGTGATATCATGGAACACTTTGAAGCACAAAGGGGAAAGTTTAGGTGAAGTTTAAAAAGTCAGTGTAAAAAACAAAATCCCATTGCATCCCTGTTTAAAGATATAAAATAGGTAAAACTTTCAGAGGTTTTATTCTTCCATTTAAATGTGTTTGTCAGTCTGAGTTCTTCAGAAGAATTGAAGGACAGAGCCACTTTTTTTCTGTGATTTGGGGTCTGATTGTCAGTGGAAGAATTGCTGTGTACTTCAGTTGGAACATGTGGGATGGGGATATTCTGTTCACACACCACTGTCTCGTACAGGGGCACAGCCTCCAGAGTGAGAGATGACAGAGATGGATGGAATGGGCTGCTGCAAGTCCTGCAGCCTGACTGCATAATTTGCAGCCTGTCCTATAGTCCCAAGTGTTGCTTCCTCTTCCTGGCTAATATAGATATTTATAGAGATTTCATTTCTTTGACAAGGGTCCGTAAGAGAATAGGGGGGGGGATCATCTGTGGGAATATATATTTGTGTTGCTCCTGGCCCCACACATTCATCATAGCTGAAAGAAAAAAAGATTTTTTCATTAGATTCCTGTGAAAAAAAAATGCCACGGGACATTATTTTCACCATAACAGGGGCAGGTAAAGTGAGAAGAAAAGGATCATCTGGTGTTTTGTTCCTCAGCCTACACCTTTGCTTGCCCGGCTGTGTGAGAGCACAATGCCCAAAAGCACATCTCCAAATCCTTACAGGTGATCCCAGAGGTGCACAGCACCGTAAGTGCAACACAGCCACGGTGCAGTCCTGCCCTCACCCCCCTGGAACAGCCAGGCTAGAAGCTGGCTGGGGGCAAAGGAAGTGCTCTTGCTGTTTTAGTTCTGAAACAAGGCAAGGACACCTTGGATGGAGTCTGAGCAGCATCACACTGAGTGTGCTCCCCATGCCCAGCTCTCTGGGGCTCAGTTATGTGTCTGGGCTGCAGAGCTGGCAGGGGCAGCAGATTCCGTGGTGAGCTGCAGAGTTGTCATGAATAATCTTGACAGACTCATGCTGGTCACTCTGAGGCTCGGCAGCCTCGGCAGAGGACCCATCATGGCCCCCCCAAAGGGGAGGGATGCAAACAGATGGGTTTGTGGGGTTTCCATGAGGAGCCAGCTCAGGTGTGCCCAGGTTTTGTAGTTCTGTCTGTGCCACCAAGCTGGTGCCAGGGGAGAGTGTTCCCTCGTCACTCTGCTCTGTGGGAATGCAGACAGGCTCCTTGGAGGGGAGCTTGGACAGCACAGCCAGGCTTTGGTGATCCTCGTGGGTCCCTTCCAACTCAGAGTATTCCGTGATTCTGCAGATAACAAGCCTGTCCAGACCAGCTTGTCCTTGTGCTCATGTTTTCCCAGGTTCGGTGTTGCAGGAGGGGGATGGGAATGGAGAGAGTGGAGGGACATGAGCAGGCTCTGAGCACTGGGACTGGGCACTGCCTCCCTCTGCCCCTTCAGGGCTGTGTCCCCTCACTGCCCCTGACCCTCCTCCTGTCCCCAAACCAGCCCAGCTCAGGTGCTCTGAAGGAAGGTCCTGTTTTCCTGGCTCACTGGCTGCAGGCAAGAGTGAGAGACAGTCATAACACCATGATCTTAAATGTTAGACCTGCTTTGTTGGATGACTTGTTGAACTGTTTCAGGAGCATTTTAAATCCAATTCTGAACATGGGAACACATCCAGAAAAAAAAACCCCTACCTTTACCTACTCAGTTAACCTGAAAAACATTTGTCTGGAGGCAGAAATATTAAGATCTGCAGTTATTAAGATGTAGGATATTTCCCGAAACTTGGGATATTTATCATACCACTTACCAGTAGATGCAGGCACCCATTGTGCCCCTGACTTGTGTTCCTGCCAGGCTAAGCCCAGCTAACAAACCCTGCTGGCAGGCTGTGGGTGCCCAGCAGGGAGGCCCTGCCTTGCAAAAACACTTGGGTCAATCATAGCTGTCCCTCGGAGTGCTCCTCATGATCTTCACAGGAGTCACAGATTTTGATGGTATTGTTCCTAGTGCAGGCGATGGAAATGGTGTTTTGGCAAGGGAGAGGTAAGAAGGTGAAGTCACAGTACTACTTTACTAAACTCAAACATCCATAGGTGGTTTTATGTTTACCTCCTTTTTTAAATTTTTATATTCATGACGACAATGGATTTAAAGTCAGGCTAGAATATGTCTATTTGCCCATCAGAAAATGGTATTTAAAAACATAAGTCTGTTCTGAAGCTCCTGGATAGGGCTCCTAGATACTTGCAAAACAAGTCCCAGTGTGTAGGAAGTAGAATTATTTTTTTGTAGCATGTGGGAAAGATTTCACTCCAGCCTCTACTGAGTGCGCTGGAGCTTTCAAATGTACCTGATAGTCTTTCAAAAGTTCTTGGACCTCAATCAGAGATCAAGGACCTGATGTCCTCAGCTCTCCATGAACTCAGTGAGAATAAAGGAAGGGTCACTCTCTGCAGGATTACTTGCTATGAGCTGCATCTTTACTTCATTTACATTTTGCTGACCCAAAGCCCAGTGAATTTATTTAAAATCTTTCCACAGATTTTGACTGACTTAATCAGGCTAATGAAGAACACTTACTGGGCCCTGTTGCCATAGCAGAAGAGTTTTCATTCAGAAAATCCCACAGTAATGTGAGTTTCAAGGTGGAATATTTTGAATCCTTTTGCCAAGACACAAAAGGGAAGAAGTTTCTCTGTCTCCTCATTCTGGGCCTGGGCCCAGCACGTGGGAAATCTGCCCCTGAGCTCAGGGAGAAACGGCCACAGTGGGAGCTCTTTCTTCCTCTTGTTACCTGATCATCTGCGTTCCTGTCCCTCGGATTTAATTCAATATCTTTCATGGACCACAGGACTAAACTGCTTGGTGGGATAAACAGTGAAATGATCTCCCGGGAAGGTGACTTCTAAGTGTCAAGACAAATGGGTACAAATGATGGTATTCAAGACCTGGCATTTTAGTGTTTAGTTCCAAAGATCAATATATTAGGGCACTTTTTCTTCACACACATGATGGATAAAAACAATGCTCTCTTTTTCTCCAAAATCAAGGAATGTTCCTCCCCTCATTTTTGGCAATTAAGATCACATTTTAAAAATTTAATAGACTAACAAAGAACACGCACCAGTCTTTCAATTAAGTAGCTTTTTGGCACTTTCACATCTGTACTTACAGATTGTTCTGGCCAAGGAGAGAATTAAGAATAATTCTTTTTCTTTTTTTTAAATAACCTTTAGTATTAGCAGGTTATGATCTTGATGCCCAGTTTCCCATGTGCTTTTCTATGTGTGGTATCTCTGCTTATAGAGCTGACATTGCAAACAGCTCCTGCTGTTACAAATAGTGAAGGCTACAGATAAGATTCCTGGTATTCTCTGTTAAGGATAAAATGGAGATGAATTAACATCATACAAACACTTCAACTTTGTATTTTTTCCTTAGTTTCCAAGTGTCTTGTGGTTGGTTTTGTTCGTTTTTATTTTTTTGGGGGGTTTTTTGTTTGTTAGTGGGTTTGTTTTGTGGTGGGATTTTTTTCCTTTCTGTTTAACAGTATCAGCAATTTGGTTGTGCTTTCAGAGTGCTATTGTAGAGGTATTTCTGTAGTATAACTAATGTATTATCAACATTTCAAGCATGAATTTTATTTTGCATTCTATCCTTCAAAAAGACCTTAATATGTAAACTTATAGGACTTTGTAAGATCCTTTTTTTGTATTAGAGAATCTAAGCAAGTACTGTAAGAAGTAATAGACAGCTGGACAGACATCCACTGTCCATATATATTTGTGGTTGGGAAATCATTCCTCAAAGGATTTGAAAGGATTACTTATAAAAACCTGCAATAGCAATAATTTCTTGCAGCTGATTAGCATGTGTTGATGTGAGTGATGCTGGACTAAATCTTCACTGTCCCCTTAAAGTGAAGCTTCATGTTTGAGGAGAAGAGGTGGATGGACTGTTGTATTCCAGTGCAGGGAGCTGTGTCCCAAACCAGTCCTGCAGTGTGACCCCTGCACCTTTGGCACAAATTTTAGGGTTCTTTCTTTTCCCTTGCAAACAGTGTGAACTAGACTAGAATGAAGGAGCTGCTTTCTCATCAGCTGGTGTGGAGAGCAGAGGGGCCAAGAGTTCTTGTGCAAGGATGGACAGCACTAAAGGGATCTGTGACCATCAGGGATGGACATTCCTGGTACCAGGATAATCCTGTTACCTGTGAGTCTCTTCAGTGTGATAACTAAAACTGCTGATTTCATTACAGTGGCAGCTGGAGAGCTCAGGGGTGTGTAAAGCTGTGGTTTCAACACTAGGTGAAACCATGTCAGGTGTGTTCAGCTGGAGAAGAGGAGAGTGAGGGGAGAGCTCATTGCAGGGACAACTCCCTGGGGAGGGGCAGAGGAGGGGCAGGCACTGATCTCTGCTCTGGGG
>JAWWTY010000019.1:1158331-1169055 GCA_035222235.1 Margarornis squamiger | reverse complement strand
CACAGCCCCAAGGCTGCCAGAGCTCCAGGAGGGTTTGGATGATGCTCTGGGGCACAGGGGGTGACTCTGGGGGATGGGCCCGGGCAGGGCCAGGGGTTGGACTGCATGGGTCCCTTACAACTCAGCATATTTTGTGATTGTGCGATCTTAATAAAGATGATAATTCATGTTATGACTGGTGGAGAGGATGAGACATGGAGTGGTTGTGTTTCCCAGACCCAAATGTGCAGGCCCAGCTCCTGAAGAGGTGCTGATGTGTTGCAGTGGCAGATTTTGTGTGCAGAATGAGCCCCCTCTGCAGCCCGGCCAGCCTCGGGCACTCCGTGCCTGAGCACAGGGTGGGCTGGGTGATGGTTTGCTGAGCTGGAGCACACACAGAATGTGGGTATTGCTGGACATCCTGGGGGAGATGGTGATCTAACACCTCCTGTTAGCCTTAAATACATTGTATTATCAAAGTGTACAGGACTGGAAATGAGTAGGAGCAAGGTCAGTTTAGGATAGTGCAGAGTATCCCTTGGTTTTTAAATAATCACGACAAAGAGTCTCAAACTATGAAGGAATTTACAGCATGTTCCTGATATTTTCATGTTTTCAGTCCCTTGTTGGACAGTGTTGGGTTGTGCAGTGACAGGGGAGGCGACTGACAGATGTCAGGAAGGAGCAGAGAGGCCCCAATAAGGCACACAGATACACTAAATTAGTGGAACTAAAGAAGATTTTGTTGATTTTGCCTTTATGAACAGTTCCTGTTCAAAGATGATTTAGCCTGGCCAAGAGTGACCACTTGGCTGCTGCACTTGCTGCTGCCCTGTGGAATTAGGCTGTGGCTGAGCTGCTGCCAGGATGCCTCTGATGCTGCTGCTCTGGTGCCCCTGTGGTGTCCAGGCAGGGGCTCTCAACAGGAGGAAGGGAGCTGCAGTACAAAACAAGCTGGAAAAGGATTTGTTACTCAAGCCATGGAATGCAATAGGAGCTAAATCTTACATTAAAAAAAAATAAAAATAAATCTCTGCTTGATTCAAAGCTATTCCATTGGACCCTGAAAAGGGTTTAAACCTCACTCAGACTTAAATTCCAAGGTGAGATCTGCTTATGGGAGCCAGAAGAAGTGAGGATGATGCAAAGAACAGGGAAGGCTATTGGTCCTTTTGTATTTATCTTATTCTCCTGTAGCAAAGTTGAGCAAATGAGTGGATGACTGGAATAGTCTGGGAAATGTCCTCTCCATAGAGCAGTTTTACAAGAGCCATACAGATAGTATGGGGGAAGGAATTTTCAGTTCAGGAGGCCCAGGAGCGTGTTTAGTTCTCTCACACACAGTTCTGTTCTGCTTCTGATTTTCACAGAGAAAATTAAACTGCCTCTTAAACTACAATTGAAATTCAATAATAACTCTGTAGGGATTGCTTCAAACTTTTACCTCAATGGGCCTTTTCTTCTGGAATGGTACTTAGTAGATATTTGGCAAAGCTGATGAATAAATAAATTTTTGCTCTCAGTTGCTGCACCAGTGATGTTTTATCAGTTCCTCCAAACAGAGGATATTAATTATTATTTCTAAATTGGAGGTGAAATCCTCTTGCACAAATGATGAACTAGTCTTGCCTGATGATTGCTGCTGTGGGAGACTCCCCAGCATCATCCAAACCCAATGAATGCCATCAACCAGGCAGGACCCAGGAACTCAGACTAAGTTTCTCTGCAGCTCACGTTGTCTCTTGGATCTTGTTCACTGCATAGATATGTTCTAATCAGAATTAAATATTTTCACTGATGAATAGTAAAAAATCGAAACCTTATTTAGACATGAGACTGTGTGCTAGGATTATTTCAGTTTTATCTGATGCCCCCAGCTCAAAGTGAATTTGGAACATACTTAGAGATACCAAAGCTGCCCATGACCTTGAGAAGCTCCTCCAAGGCAGAAAGGGTGGCCTTTCCTCCAAGATAGCTAACTCTACCTTTTATCATGTCTGCTGGCTATCAAATAATTACTTTTTCTCTTCTTGCATTGACATCCTTATTACAGAGCCAGAATGAGTAAGATTGGATCATCAGCAGCCTGCAAATTGAGAATGTCAGAAGCAAAGGGAATGTGGCTGCATGAGGGCTCAGGAAATAAATCTTTTCAGATGCTGTGGCTTTAGGGTATTATGTTGATGTCACAGCAGCTTGTATAGGTGCTGTTTCAAATTAACAGGAAAAATCTTCCAATTTTCTGATCCATGGTCTCTTTTATCAAGATGATAAATGCCACTGCAGTGAAACAAATCACTCTGGAAGAATAACAGCCCACTTTCTGATGAACAATGTATTTTTCCCCCTATTTTCTCATATTCAAACAACTTTGAACTAATACAGTTTTATAAGCAGGACCTGAACTTCTTTTCTCAGAAACTCTGTATTAGGCCTTGGAAATAAGTATGGTGAGAATCCTCTTTTATCCATTAAAGGAAAGTTACCTTCCTAAGCTCAGATCTAACTCAAGTTGGTAGTGACTTGACCAGGGCAAAAGCAATAATTAATTTTTTTTTAATTGTGACAAACTGTTCTTTTTGGCACATGAGCTTCTCATATAAAATTTCAGTTAAAAAAAAATAGCAATATAATAATTTTTCTTAAGGTTTAAAAAAATATAATTGGCAAATAATTGTATATTTTACCTTGGCAGTCTGTCTGTCTGAACTGTGATCTTGATGTCTCATGTCTTTAGGAGGTTGAGTTCTGTCAGAACTGTATCTAACGTGACCTAAAGATGACAATCATGGAAGATGGAGCCCAAGCAGGAAACATAATCTATATTGGGTGGGTGAGGGGAACAAATGCAAACCCTGAAAGGCAAAACCTTCCATAGAAAAGTTGCTCTCTTTACAAACTTTCCAGAGAAAATGAGAAGGCAGTGATGACATTCTCAAGGAGTCACAACTGGTGAGCAGCTGACCTGTGCTCTATTGCCCACTGTCTGCATTTATGAATCTGTAAATCAGTTATCCACTGGATTACTATGAAATTGGCTCAAATTGATGATGCTTTGTAAATGATGAAGTTTGGTACTGTCCTGGTGCTGCACTGAACTGTTCAGTGGGCTCTATTAGCCATCACTGGGCAGCGATCCTTACCATGACCTGAAACCGTAAAAAAGCTGATGAAGAAAAGAGCTGCAACTGAATTCTGAGCTTGAACCACTAACTGAGCTCCAGGAACCAGCCCCACCTTCTATACACACCTCCAGCACTCCTTCCTGAGTGCTTGTGGCCGTGTGCTGCTTCCTATTTGGGGCTATTCTTGCAGGAATTAATCCTACTTCTTTTTCCAGCCTCCTCACCAGCCTTGGGTAGTAGTAATCTACTAAAAAAGTACGTAGAGGAGTGACTGATGCTTTAGTGGTTAGAAAATACAGACAGCTGAAATGCTGATCCAGCTGGTTGTGAAAGGGATGGGGTGCTAAGATAGAAACCTGTTAAAAAATGTTGGAATCCCCAGATGTCCCCTTAAGGGGTGGTGCCATATGTGATGCATCTCGGGCTTTCTTCGAAGTGATGGGAATTTTTTAAAATAATTAAAATGGTTTGCAGTGCTGTTCTGCATTTCCCTGTGAATTATGGTGATGATGTTGCAGAGTACACAAAGCCCATAGTATAACTTACATTATCATTTGTATCTGTAAAAGCTACAGCAGTATCTGTCTGCATAAATCAAGGAATTTTCTCATACCGTTAAGAAGTGATTTAATACCCTCAGATTTCATCTGAATAGGACTAGGACTTCTGCTTAGACAGCTGCAGGAATGTCAATAATAGCAAATCACATATGGATTCTGAGGACAATTTCAATCACCTGGTTTCTTTGTTGCTAATGGAGCCACTGAAATTCAAGGGCACCGAAAGATTGTAGAAATTAAATGCTCAAACCTGACTGCTCCAAAAAATGGGGGAAAAATCCATATTGCTTATTACAGAAGACCCATTTGGTGAGTGGGTTGGTAAGTGGCAGGGCAGGACTTGTCACAGAGCCCAGGACCATCCCCCAGGTGCCTGTGGGTGCCCCCAGCCCTGCTGCCCTCCCTGTCTTTGTCTGGCAGAGCTGAGGGAGCCCCAGCGAGGGGAGAACACCCCCAGCTCTGGAGGGCTGGCAGAAGTGCCTCCCCCAGCTGACAGCCAGGGGTTTCTCCTGATTCTCCAGAACATTCTGCTGCCTTATATAGTTCATTCTGTGGGTTCCACGTGGTCCTTTCTTCTAAACAATACGATTGTTGGTTGCGCTTTCATTTTGTGGTGCAGAGGAAGGACTTTAAAAGCAAACAAGCAAAATCCCCCACCCCAAGTGCAGCCTTTCAGAAAATTCACCCCTCACTGTAAGCTGCAGTGTGTATATCTGAGTATTTTAAACAGAAAATGCAGTTTCCACTTCAAGGCCAGTCTCAGCATAGGCTGAACACCAACAGCTCCATCATTTCTAGCAGCTGGGAAGGCAGAAGGGGGCCTGAGCTGGCCCCAAACACCCACGTGCTCAGAAGGACTGATGTTTACAGACACCCTGAGAACCATCTCTGTATGCTGCACCATTTCCCCCCAGGCATCTGAAAGTCTAGGCTGTAGGTATTCCTCCCTGTTCCTAAAAATAAGCTATTTATTTTCAAATCAAAGGTGATTTAAAAAGGGAGCACTTTTAATGGAAACAGAAATTCAATGTGCATTGTTCTGCATTGCCACTGAGTGAGACTGAGTGAGAATAATAATAGAAGGTTGCAGAGTAGGGCTAGGACAAGAATTTGGGCTTTTTCTGTGAGCACACTGTTGCTGATATTATACTCCATTTAAATAATTACAAGTTATGGGAAAGATGATTAAGTTTTGAATCCAAGGGATTTATAAATCCCTTTGTAATGAATGGTGCTGGATGTGAATTAGAACCCCTGTGATGCCCACAGAGCACCCTGGGCAATGTCTGACCCTGGAATTGCTTTTGAGGTCTCTTAGTTTTGTGTCCTTTTGAACAAAAAGGACCAGAAAATAAGTGTGCCCTGCAGGGCTGGTTCCAATAAAACCATCTAATGAAAGTCCTTTCAGGGCTACTGCCTGGGGGTATCCAGGGATACCATCCAGCTTCCACCTTCTTGGAGTTCAGTTTATGTTAAAGGTTGTTTGTGTCCACAGGTTGTTTAACCCATGCTAAACTGTTGTTGTTCTTCTATTAATATTCATAGTGGCAATGTGTCTGTTAAATTGTTCCCATTGACCCACTGGGAAAAAAAAAAAGAGAATTATGAAGAAATATTATGGGATTCTTGGTGGCAAAACCAGTATGTAGGCTGATGTAAATCCTCTTCTATCCCCTCCAAGTGCATGGGTAGATACATAGAGAAGGATATAAACAGCTTTGAAATAGAAAAGGAAATCATTTCTGTCCCTGGTTGTCCTGATCACACATGACTGCAGAGGGATTTTAATCTACATACTTGCTAACAGCAATTGCTGATTAAACAATTAAAAAGAAATCACACAGAGAAAAAAATATAGAAGCCCTTCTTCAGTTTCCTCTTCCCTGCCTTAATACTCATTTTAACCATGTGCTGGCAGATAAAGGTTACCTTGGCAGGGGCTTAGTGAGGCTGAGAGGGTTCATGTGGTGAGGCCAGTTAAGGTGTTTCTATTCCAATTAACTGGGCACCTTCCCCACCAAAAGGAAATCTTGTGTGACAGGAGAACCCAGAATGTCCTGCAATGTGAGGACAATGAAAAGAGTCCACAGCAGAAGAATTTATCACCATCACAAAGAGGTTGACAAACTTAGTTTTGGGGACTAATAGTTGCATGAGAGGGTTGAATGTGCTGCTGCTTCAGTTCTGGTGTGAAGAGAGGGATCTCTTCAGTTTCTGCTGCATGAACAATCAGATTAAGAGATATCCATAGATTAAAAGCGAGTTGAAATTTTATCTTCTTTGCATTAGCAGACAATGAATTTTTTTGGTGAAACCAACAGCATGAAAATAACTCCTGTTTTATAGAAAATGCAGTGTGTGAGGGGCAGAAAAGTGAATGCTCTTCTGAAAAAGGCTTGTTCATGGAAGGGATGTAGGACCAAAAGTAATTAAAGGAAAAACGGTGCTGAGACAATATGGAAACCTTGAACTTCAATTGTTTAAACAAGAGCAGTGCAATGACAGATTACTGAGATTTCAACAAATGTGAGTTCAGAAAAGGTGGCTGTTTTCTCTTTCCAGCTCTTGTGCTGTGGGCCAAGCATGAACTCCTGATGGTTATTGCAGGTGGAAAATGAAATAGAACAGTTGAGATGAGCCTCCTATTAATTATTAAAAAGCTAACAGTCACTCTGTGCAGGATCTGCTGTAGAGATGTGATGTCAGAATTACCCCATTTCCTCAAAGCAGTATTTAAATCCATGTTACCTCTGAGAAATAGCTGTTCACCTGCTTCTCTGAACTATAAACCCATGAGCTTCACAGGGTATCCTGAATAGAATTGTACTGCCAAAATGCCCAGTTAGAATGGCAATGGAAAGTGGGTACTTTTTGAATTTTTTAAAAAATTATTTATATTTTTAAAAAAATCGAAGTACCCACTGTCCTGAAGAGTGGGAAAGGTTTGAAATCTCTGCATGTATCAAATAGTTCTTTTAACTGCTCCTTGTTTTCTGGTGCATCACAAGGTGTCTTTTGAGGGCTGTCCACAAACTACAGCCCCGTGTTGTTCATGACCTGGGGGGGAGAGGTCCTGCCTCCCCCTGGAAGTTGGGAAGGGAAGGAGGTTTGGAGTTTGGTGTGGGTTTTTTGGTTGGATGACTTCTCTGGGTTGATTTTTGATGTGTTTGTGTGTGGGTTTGTTTGTTGGGGTTGGTTTGTTTGCTTTTTTTAGCTACGGAAGAAAAAGGAACAGATCACAATTCTTTATCGAGGAAGGTATAACTGCGCAACAATAAAATCCTCTCTGGAGCCCTCCTGCCTTCTAGATGGCTTCTGCATTGCTATTAATTGAAGAAATGCCCTAGAAGTGTTAACAAGGATAATCACTATGTTTTCTGGAGCTACATCTACACTTTATAATGTTCAGCCTGTCCTTGCTGCCCTACCACAATTTATTCTATAGGCTGCGCAGCATTTAGTGCAGGGACTTTCACTTTAGATCCTCTGCTCTCCCTTGAGCTGGCAGCATATGAGACAAGCAATATCATGCTGTTTGGATTATTAAAATAATTGATGGATTCATATTTACTGTGTCCCTTGTTAATACTATCTTGTTAAGTCCTTCTGGGAATGAGATCACAGATTTTTCTAAGTAGCAGCTGCTGCACAGTTTCCTAAAATACCAGATTTTAGGGCTGGGCCACAGAAGACAGGGTTGCTGATAAAAGCAGATGGCCTCGTTCTAACAATATACCTGGGCTTGCAGGCACTGCCTGCCTGGGGAGGTGTGGGCAACCTTGTGGATTCAGGAGGTGCTGAGACTGCTCAGTGAACTTTTTGGTTCAGAAAGGAAATCGCTGCTCCTGTTCACCCCTCAGGTTATTTGGAGATAAACCCTGCCTGAGGAGGGGCTGGAGAGAGCCTAACCATGTGTATGTTTATTCCTCATGCTGCCCTTTATCAGTGTTTCATTACCCAAAAGCTCTGCAAAGAGAAACATACACATCAACCCTAGAAAACGGTTGTGGATGAAATAAAAAGTAATGAACAATGATTAGTGCATTAATTTACAATATTTGTCAGTGTGATTACTGGCTGGATTATGGTTCTATTTCCTCTGAGTAATTTAGGCCAAGATTTCTCCTTTAATCCTTTCCCTATGAGGTTGATATCCCTGATGAACAGCAGGTACCTTGTAATGTCCTTTGCACTATTGCTCCTCTCTCCAAACAAATCTTCATCACCGCCAGTTCCTGAGTTATTACAGGAGCAATCAATACAGTGTCCAGGCAAATCATATTGTGCACAGGCTCAGTTATCTGCTCATCTCTCAATTATTCCCAGGATGAAATCACAGAGCAGCAGACACTTCCCTGAGGAGGGATTCTGAGGGAGCAGGATGTCCATAAGATGTGGTGGGGGAATGCTGGGCCTTTGCAAAACTGCATTCATACTGGTTTTACATACATAGGCACAAAGTGATCATGGTGTGAGACCAGATTAATTATTCCTCTATAAGTTAGAAACATATCTGCAATTGTTAATTTCAAGTTTATATAATTTGACTGGAATTATACTTTTTTTTGGTTATGGTTGTATTTTTTCAGAGGTGTTTTAATTTTTCTCAGAATTTTGACAAATTGTTATTGGTCCTGGTTATTTATTTTTTTTTGGCTAAAATTCAAAAGCAATTTTAAGCAGAGAAATATAATTTAAAGGTGTTATTTACTTTATAAACACTGTCCTTTGGATTCTTACTCAAGATAGTTTAATATAAATACATCAAATCCATAAAACCTGTTTCTGTCTCTTACAAATGTGTATATGCCTGTATTATCAGAGATACTTCTGTGCTATGATCGCAAATCAAGATTAATATTAAATCAGTTTGCCTAATATAAGCCTTAATATCATCCTTTACTAAAGAGCTCTTCTCATTCTTGTTGGCAATTTCTACTGATAAAATTAGGGGTTTTTTCACTGCAACTTGGAGAATTCAGCAAAAATTTCAGATTTCCATGATTTGGTAGGAGACGTGCTGACTCTAAGGGATGTTTTATTTCAGTTGTTGAATTCCAGTTTGCCTGTGCCCCCTAACTCTGGAACATAACTCTGCTTGCCCAGCTCTTGCCTCAGGTGGGACAGAACTGTCCCCACCCAGCTCTGACTCTCCAGGTGCCCCCTTTTAACACATAGCAGAGCATTCAAGTGGCTTTTGCTGGGTTACAGAAGGAAATTCTCTGGGTCCCTGTTAGACCAAACCAGTGCCCGCCTAGGCGGAGAGGACGTGGTGCTTCAAATGTAACCCTTCCACATCCAACAGAGTCCTTCTGTCTCAGGAGAAAAGAGGATGGATCAGGAACTTGTCTAAAGTGTAAATGCTTGCTCCCGTTTCAGAAGGGGCTGGGGGCACTGGTGAATGCCTCACCAGCTGCGGGACAGGTGCTTTGGCTGACGGCAGCTCACAAGGGCTTGTCCTTTGGTGGCTGACTCAACTCTGCTCTGCCTGGAGTTGCCTTGTGCTGTGAGCTAAGCCCGACTGACACTTCCCGATCATGGCACCTGATCTGTCCTGTGCTCTGCGTTAAGTCACGTTCTATTTCTGCATATTTTTCCTGCACTTGCTATGACCTGTGAAAGAGAAATGAATTACCAGCACACTGTTTCCTTACGCTGAGCAATTACTTTTAATGAATATTACATGGGCTATGTGAAGATAGAAAGTAGGAATAAAGAGACTTGCTATGGAAACAGGTTTTGGGTTTTTTTTTTTAATGCTTTCATCTTTTCTGCAGTGGAGATTAGTGTGCCACTGGTTCTTTATGGGGAAAATGTGACAGTTATGTCTGTTGGATTTTTCTCATTTTGCTTTATATTTCTTAAAAAGTGGGAGAGGTAAGTGACATTCCTGTACTAACTTTGTGTGTTTCATTTTTATTCTGATGTCTCCTTTCTCCAGACAACAAAAATTAAGATGTTGCTTTATAACTGTGTCATTCATGCTTTTTATCATCAAGTAAACTGTCTGTCCTTCTTATTAGTTCATGGCCCACAGAGTATTTCCAGAGAGGGGGCTCTGCAGTGCTTCGAAGCCCGTGCTGCCTCCTATTTCCAGTATCATATTTGGAGCAAGATAATGTTTGTAGCCCAAGAAAAGCTTATGAACTGACCTCACTGTATCTTATTGAAGTGATGAATCTGTCTTGTATTTTCACTGACTGATCTCTTTGTTCCTGCACCAATTATTTACTTCTACGTATTTCTGCTGTGCTGTCCCTTACACCACATTCCCAGTACCGAGAATGAGGATTTCTTCAGTAAAGTCTGTGTGAAAAAAAGGTAGCTGCCAAGCACAAGGATACACTCTTTATTCTCATGGTATTAAACTAGTTTCAAGCAAGAGTGCATCTCTGCACTGCTGACACGGAGCCAACAGCTTCAGTCTGAGAGGAGGAGAGAGAGCAGCGATATTTGTAATCCCCTGCTAAATGCAAATAAGTTCTGTGCCTCTTTCTTCTGGAGACTGCCTGAGTCAGCCGAGTTCATTTACATTTTGGTGACATCTACAAGAATTTTGCCAACACAGCTTATTACTGCAAACATTGTGTCAGTTCTGACATTTCCCCGTGCTGGGAGAATCCCGGGAAGGGCTGTGTTTGTTCCCAGCAGCAGACTTGGGGTGTCACCAGTGGGGACACACAGGGAGCAGTGCCAGCCTTGGCCACTGCTGCCCCTCACCCAGCACAGCACCACTCCCTGAGCTTTGCCCCCACTGCCATGGGGTGGGAATAAAAGCCTTTCCCACAACCACAGGATTCTGGAAGCAGGACTGGCACATGGGGCAGGCACAGGGCTGGTCCCCAGGCTTGGTTTCTACAGCAAGAGGCACAAAGGGCTGCACTGACATGAGGCAGGACAGCCACAATGTGGGGACAGGGCTCAGCTGGGGACACCAGGCACATCCAGCCCTTGACATGGGGACAGGGCTCAGCTGGGGACAACAGGCACATCCAGCCCTTGACATGGGGACAGGGCTCAGCTGGGGACACCAGGCACATCCAGCCCTTGACATGGGGAC
>JAWWTY010000019.1:1133598-1152895 GCA_035222235.1 Margarornis squamiger | reverse complement strand
TTCCCTTCCCTTCCCTTCCCTTCCCTTCCCTTCCCTTCCCTTCCCTTCCCTTCCCCATGACTAGCTATAAAGCTTTCCCTGTGCATGCCTAGGTCTGAAAGGATGTGTAAAACACTATAACCTGTCTTTCTTTTACAACCACTGTTCCATGTGCAAGTCCTTGGAATCTCTGCTCATAACTGACAAATAGCAATGTCCAGAGTCCCAGTGTGACTGCTCACAACAGTGGATATCCTCAAAGCACCCTGGCTTCCCTCCTGTCTTTACAGCACTGGGCCACAAGACATTCCCTGAGCTCCAGGACAGGAAAACTGGTGTTGAAAATACACTTGAGAAAGAGCTGTCAGTTTTGGTTTCCCCCTTTCCTAAGGATTTATTTCTGAACTCCTTTCTTAGCATCTCTTTCTCCTTTGCCCTTCTCATTTCTGAGATCCTGCATGGCTGAGCCAAGGCAGTCTCTTGTGCTAAATGAGTGCTGAGGTCACTGGTACAGGGAGCTCCCGTGTTTGATTTCATCAATGTTGGAACAAAAGGTCCTCATTTTATTCTCTCCCAATGCCTGAGTACGTGAATCTGGAATATTGGGTTAGGCATTAATGACACACTGGGCAGGAGGTATCGGAGAGTCATTTCCCCTTCCCTCTGTCATTGTTCTGCTTCCCTGGCTGATGTGTTGCCACTGCTTTCAGAAGCAGATCTTGCACATTCCCAGCAGTGACTGGCAAATCCAAAAGCCCCTGGAGGGAATGCACATGCACAGTGAGCACATATAACAGACTGAACAACTTGGCTGCTTATTTCTCTGTTTACAGAAAAAAGGCTTTCTCAGACCAAGATGGAGAACTGTTGGACAAACAAGCTTCTAATGGGTACTTTTTGTTTTTAAACCTGCACAGAGCACAATATGCCATGCTTTTGTGTTCTATAATCTGAATTTATGGGTTTGTTTGAAGGCCTGAATACTCACACCTCAGCTGCCAGTTTAAACCTAAGTACCACCAGAGAAGATCTAGCCCAGCCCAAAGCAGAAACCCCACCATGCTTCTGTGATGCCTTTTCAAGAACTCCAGTGTTGATGAGAATGACTGAACAGTGTTCAGATTGATGGGATAGTTTTTTGGGGGCAATAGGAAAGACATCCCTTTGGTTTACCTCGGTGGTTATATTTTATTCTTCTTCTTCTGTTATGTTAATTGACAGCTGAGACTGAATTGCTGTCTTATTCCAGCCTTGCCAGATGAAGCTGTGTGTGATGAGCTTCCCTGGGAATCCCTGTATAGCCCAAGCCCACCAAAAATTCCCTGCTCTCAAAAGCAGGAAGACAGATTTGCTTGTGAGCAGAAACAAGTAAGTACCTAAGGGCTGCCTGTGGGTATTTACTGGGTGTGAACGGTGCAGCTTTTCAGGAGCACCTGGAAAGGTTTTCTCATTTTCCAGTTTCATGTATGTTGAGGGATGTTTGAAGGCAAAGTCATTGCACAGATTTTTCAACACAGTTCCAAAAGATAAGTGAGTTCTTTAAGGTAGTTGTGCTGCTGATCATTAGTTGCCACACATAAACTGTTATTGCTGCTGTTCCAGCTTTACTGAAAGATAGCTGTGTTTCTAGAAAGCCAGAGGTGGGCAAAGAATTGGAACAAAAATCAAACAGAGCAAACCAGAATAACACAGTAAAGGGTGTTATCAGCATTGAAAGTCTTTTTGGACCTTGATAAATATTCCAGATAATGAATTTAGGAAACAGACCTCTGCACACCATGTGACTGAATCACCAGCTGCTTGGCAATGTAATTAATTGGTTCCATCACAAAATTGCTTTGCTAATTAGATGGAAAACAGTCTTGTGAGTAGTACTGGGAGGGTTCATTTGCTGGCCTGCTGAGTGCTGTGCAATATGTTTGCATGTTCAGTCCTTCCATCAGAAACAGGGATTGTGATCCCAACAGCACTTACGGGCACTTCCACCTATTCACAGCAGTGTGTGGACCTTCTGTACTCAGGCACTGGTAGGCTAAGCAGGTAATCTCAGGTCTACCTGCTAGAGTCAAGATTTAACCAAGAACAGATGCTTGTGAGGACCTTCTCTATGACAGTTTTTCCCCCTTTTGCTATGGCTTACTTTCCCCATAATTCTTGAAGTTCACAGAAAGCTTCCTCATAAGCTGCTGGGAAAATCTGGGGAGCTGATTCAACCTCCTGTTCAAATACAAATCTGCCCTTCTAAGCTGCTCATCAAGAACTTGGACAAGGGTTGTTTTCACAGAAAGCACAAAAGGTGGAACACGGTTTTATTCTGCTAGATTTTTTTAATGCTGAAATTACTCATTTGTAACACAATGAAAATGGAAATTTTAACTATGTATGCACTGGTTTTACATTATGTTTTATTATGAGAATTATAAACTTCCAGCCCAATGGAAATTGATTTCAAAACATCTGCTTGGCATCCACAGAGGCATTTTTAGTCAAGGTATCCCATATTGTGTGGCAGAAGTTTTGGACTTTTGACTGAGTTTTAAAAAAGCCTAAACAACAGCTGTCTTTTTCCTGCTCCTTTACAGTTAATCCATCAAAACTCCAGGTAGGAATAGGCCCTGCTGCACCCTGGTAATGTGCATTCAGATATACACACTGACACACAGACACACAGGCAGACAGACAGACAGACACTGCTGACCACCAGCACTGGGGCTCACAAAATATTGCATCAGCTTTTGTCCTTGAAGAAACAGAAATCTCGAAGAAACTCCAAATTTCCACTGGGAATCTGTGTGTGTGGGTGTGGGGGGGATGCAGAAGTGGCCCCTAAGCAGATGTGGGGAGTTGGTGGCCATACAATTTTAGCAGTGACAGTTTGAGAGCTGTAGCTCTATATACACCACACCTGCCTGTTGTTAAAGAACAACTTTTAAGTGACTTAAAGCCACTTATCAAAAGGTTTCTACATTGTTGCAATAATAATATGAAAGTAAATTTCTTAGAAATATATGTATATTTCTGCTTTTATATATAATTAAAGTGACAATCCCCATGTCCCTGGGAACATCAGATTAGGTACACAACAATTTTATGTGATACATCTATTTGCATTTTTAATCAGCTTCCTTAAACAGCATGACAAATTGTCCAAGGGCACACAATGCAATGGATAGCTTGTGTGATTGAGACAAGCTTTAAAGACGTCTGTTAACAATGACTCAACAGAAAACACGCAGTGAGGGAACTGCACTTCCTTCTTGGAACCTGCTGTTTATTATGTGTGGGTTTCACATGAAGTAGATGAAGTTTTTCTTGACCAAAATAGAAACAAAATTAAATCTCTGAGCTGAAATGCCACGAACTGTAAAGTAAATGTAACAAATCTAAGAAGAGAAAGAAAAATGGTGACTAATATGTAAAAATCTGATATTTTCATTCATACTTTATGGCTCAAGGGTGTGGTACTTTAAAGGACTGTTGCCTTCAGTGGGCAGCACGAGGAGTTTGGACCCTGCCAGAAAATTCTGAGATGTATTAGTATGAAATAGCCTGAATGAACCAAGGTACATTCTAACCTTTGCCCTGAATGTTTAGGTGTCAGTATTACAAAAGTAGAAAGTTAGAAATAAGACCAATATATGAAGTGCCTCTATCCCACACATAGATAGAAGGAAAAGTAATAAATATAATACATATATATTTCTATATATACATGTCCCCTTATACATTACATAATATTACCTATAGATTATTCACAAAGGTGGGGTTTTTCATACAGAAATGCTTTTTTCATGTGCTCATTTAGCCACATGTCCTGACTTCCTGAGGTGAATACAGCTGCCTGTGGAAATCTGTGAGCTCTGGAGTTCCACGAGCTCTGCCTTTGCCTTGCCCTCTACCCCTCGGCAGCAGCAGCAGTGCTGCTCTGGCCAGGCTGGGGCTGGGGGAGAGGCTGCCCCAGGGTCACTGCAGCCAGCCCTGTGGGTCTGTGTGGCTGCTCAGCCTCTCCCAGGCTGGGCTGTGATTCAGCAGGACCAGCACACGATGCAGGTGCTTTGGCACCCGCCTTGTCTGCAACATCTCTGTGCCTGTGAGGTGACAGATGCTGGTGCTCACTGGGTGACACTCTGCTCTCAGGTTCATTTGTGTCTGCAACATCTCTGTGCCTGTGAGGTGACAGATGCTGGTGCTCACTGGGTGACACTCTGCTCTCAGGTTCATTTGTGAAGAGTCACTCTGTGAACACTGAAGATCATGAGTCTTTCACTGAAAAGTACTGATTTTCCCTCTAGGCAGTTTCTGAGTTGTGTGCCTTTCTGTAACCATTGCAAATGGTCTGTTGGGATTGTTCTGAGCTCTTAACTTCTGCAACATGTTCAGAGGAAACCTGTGGCGATTTGGCTCTGTTTTGTCACCTGTCACTGGTGCAAGTTTTTTTTGTATTAACACTGAATTGACAGCTTTGTATTTAGAAAAAAAAGTATATTTACTTATATTAAGAAGTGTGTTGCCACTCTACTTTATGCACACCTATATAGAAGGGCAGGAAATAGCACATACTTAGAGAATCAGAGAATCACAGAATGGCTGGGGTTGGAAGTGTCCTTAAATGTCACCTCATCCCAACCCCTGCCACAGGCAGGGACACCTTTCACTAGACCATGTTGCTCCAAGCCCTGTCCAGCCTGACAACATGCAATATAAATGCATTAAAGGTTTCCATGGGATCCTGGCAAAATGCAGGATCATCAAAACTGCTGTGTCCCCATTAAACCTTCCCCAACCACACCCAATATGTTTTCTCAGAGGAAAAAAACCAAGCCCCGTGCCCAGCTGTAATCTCTGCTGATTAGATTAGGAATTAAGAATGTAAGAACCTGAGGTCCCGCCTAAATTCAGGTTTTATCTGTCATCCCATGCATGTTAACTGTAGCCCCTCTGAATTCCCAGTTATAAACTCATAATCTCTTGTGCTCTGTGGATCTGACTCGAATCCTGCTCTATTGAATGGGCTGTGATCAGTTCTGCAGAGTGTAGGGGCTGGAACTGCACCGTGAAGCCTGGGGGGTCATGCCAAGCAGGGATGGTGGTCCAGGTCTGCTGCCCACACTGGGCATGGCTCAGAGCATTCCACTTGGCGTTTTTGCCTCCATGCATCTGAATGGCCATTCCACAATGGAGAGTGTTGGGCTCGCTCCTGACTCTCCTTCTTGGGTTTCCTTTCATCTGAAGTGTCTCGACAGAGTTGTCATTGTGCTCTCCCTGTTGTCACTTCTGGTCCTTTCACAGAACTGAGCCTACATTCTGTGTCCGATGCTCTTTAACTGCGATCACCAAGTCTCCAAGTGCTTCTGGCAACAGATTAGTGCCAGCAGGGCCTGATCAATCCCGTTGCTAGCACAAAGAATAGAGGTCTAAAAGCAGTTTGTCCTCTTAGATGGTGCTGGTTACAGAATGGGTGTGTTAAAAGGAGGGTTTCAGAGTTAAAACTGTAGCTTGGCATTGACACATAAACATAATAAGCACAAAGCAAGAACTGAATAAGCTGAGGTGGTTACACCACTAAGTTTGGTAGTAAACAGCAGCTGCTGAGAACACAGCACACTTGTGTTCATTGAAATCTTCCAAGGCATCTTTCAACTCCTTTGCAACAAATCTGGTTCTAAAACAATTGCCTAAAACCATCTGCACTGCTTACAAAAAGTACCCCATGACTCCTTTAAATGCACTGGATCACTCTGACCTGGCAGCCATTAACAGTTGCCGATGCAGTGCCCAGCCAGCAGCCACTGCCCTGCAGAGCTGCCACTGTCTGATTGTTTCTGGCAATGGCAACTGCCTTTCTTAGTCTTTTTTTTCCCCCCCTCTCCCCCTCATCTGGCATTTCAGAGCAGTAACCTTCATCATACATTAGCTTAATGCATTCTGAGCTTGACCAAATCCTCCCTTACTGCTGCTGCCTGAACCACATATTCTCCAAATCAGCATGCAGCATAAATGATTCAGACACATGAATAAATACACTTCTAAATACCCATATCCTTGCAACAACAAAACCAGATCAAATCTAATATTCAGAACAGTGTATTGCTGCAAACACAGGTTTGGTGAGCAATTGGATCCGCATTCGTGGGATGTTGTGTCGTGATTTAGGGACGCGAAGGGTTAGTTAGTTTGATGGACATGTGGGCTCTGCCACAGTCCCCTTGTAGTGACAGCACAGCCAGTTCAAGAGGCAGAGTCTGTCACCACACTGCTGTTCTGTTTTGCACAGCAGAATGCTCAGTTCATCTGAAAGGAGGAGAAGGAATAGGTGACTGTGTAACAAGCAGCTCCTTCCTGAGCAACAAAGCCACATGTCTCCTGAAAGTCAGTCCTGCTGCCTCTGAAAGCCCTGGGTGGATGACAATACTCTCTTTTCTTTGTCAGATGTGAAAAGGGTCTCAGACTGAAACAAATATTTCCTATCCTGCTGTTGCTGGTCATTTAAGTTGTGTTCCAGGCAGATGAGGTGTAGGTGAAGTACACCAAAGAAATCACAGGGGTCTCTGAGCCTTCCAGCTGCCTCACATGCTTTAACATCCAAACCAAACCAATCCATCTTTGGCCCAGTTTAACACACAAAATGGATAAATGAGGGGGAAAAAAGAGATCTCTTATCTTGCATAAACCTGAAGGACTGGATTAAGGGCTTCTTAGCTGTAAGTATAATTCTCTCACAATCCCTTTCCAGTTTGACAGGGGCAGGAACAGAGTCTGATAGAGCGGGAAAAGATTTATTTTTTGAATACTCTTAATAAAGCCTTGGGTAAATTTATGGAGACATAAACAGGTTTGGTTTGCAGAGACATGAAATCCTATTTAGTAGGGTCTACAGCTCTGTATGAAACCCAGTGTTTTACTGGTTCCTCATTTGAATGATTGAAGCCAATTCCCAGGACTACTGTTGATTTTGGGGATTGAGGAGAAAACTGAATCACTCATCTCTGCCTAGAGAGGGGGGAAAAAAGAGTAATTTTGTCTTGTCCTTTGACAGTGTGGTTCCTTTTATCTTAAAGCACATAGACAGGTATGAACAGACATTTCCTGCTCTCAAAGGAGAGGTGGTAACAGCCTAAGCCCTGCAACTTTGGAAAAGCAGTTTCAGGCCATGCCAATATTCACCTGTACAAAACATACTGGAAATGGGAGTGTGGGTGGGACTGTTGGCACTTGTCATACACGAACAGGGTCAGCCCTGCCCAGTCCAAAAGCTCTGGGAGCCTTGTCTTGTACAGAGCTGCAGATACAGCAGTAGGTGTTTAGCTTTCCATTTTGTTTGATGCCCATAAACACTCAAACAGCAGCTGCATGATACAAAATTTAAAAAGGAGTTGGGGAGTCCCTGTGCAGGGAAGTGCATGGGGTTTTTTTTTTGGTTTTACATGTTAATTGCACAACACAGAATATCCCATGGAATGCCAGTGACCTGCCATGGCATCTAAACCACTGAGCAGATCACTGAGAAAAGAACTTGTTGTGTAAATATATTAAAGTTTGTGAGGTTCAAATCTATTAACATTCTGTAAGGAACAAACAAATTCATGGAGATCAGGAAGTCAGAAAATTATCCAGGAATAGAGGGGGGAAAACCTCCTACATTATTCAAAGAAGATATTTTATCACTTTTTTCCCATTTCACCAGCAGTGCTATGGAAAGTGATGTGGTTTGGATCGTACAAAAAAGAAAATTATTCTCTGACAAGCACATCTGAGTGTGCAAATGGACACACTGACATCATTTAGTTACATTGTTATATAGAGACTTCCAGTAAGGAGAAAGGTAAGTAAAACAGACAGAAAATTGTTCATTAATGACAGAATAAGATGTTTTTAAGTTTGGCAAGGAAGACCTTTGCACAGATTCTTTGGAAATCAGCTTTAATTTTCTGTAGAGAATTAGGAATTCAGGTTGTATTCAGGCTGCTTTCTGTGAGCAATCTAAAACATTCCAAACAAGGCAATCAAAAGTTCAAGCCCAGCTTGGAAAACACAGGCACTAGAAAATACAGGCACAGAGGGCCACGTGCAGGCTGGCACCCAGCAGAAGACAGGCTCTTGTGCTACATGGGATTTGTTCTCTCTCCAGCACTTTTAACTTGGACCCTTTTGTCACCCTTTATAGCTGTGAAACCATGCAGTTTGGGTCATTGCTCTGGATTTTCTATTCTCCACACAGCTGCTCCAGTGGAGGGTGTCAGGACCCCCAAATGCATTTACAAATATTACCAGCATTGACAATGTACAGTTCCAATAAAGCTGAGCTTGTTTGCCTGTACCAGGCAGCTCTGGATCTGCAGGGCAATAATCAGATTGTGCTCTTTCAGAACATCCTGTTCTGAACATTTCCTGAAGGGCTCCTGTATTTCTGGGAGGCATCTCAGGCAATTTTGAGGTAAAATGGCAAGTAGAGTTGTGGGAATTCCTGTCTGGATGTGGGCTGGTTTTGTTTGGTTGGTTATGTTTTTTTGGGGGAATTCTTTCTTTGTGGTTTTGCTGTTTATTTGGTTTTTTAGAGTTAAAAAAGTGATAGGAACAGCAGCTAAAGCAATAATATTTTGTGGTGCCAAATGCAGTCCTTGTGTAAATGGGAACAACTTTTGTCAGTGTTTGACTGGTTTCACAGTCATTGCAGATCAGGAAGGAAAATATAAAGGGAAAAAATAATATATTAGCAAATTTATTGGAGTAATTGGTCCTGGTAGGTATCTTAAATAGTTGTATCTTCCCTAAAGTCTGTTTAGTTCATGATCTAGTTTGAAGTTGCCTGAATTATTTTAAACCTCTCTGAACTTGCTCCAGTTCATACTCTTTCCCATCCCTGTTCACTGGTCCTGGTTTCACTAGTAAACACAGTTCTCCTCTAACACTGGCTATGATGGCACCACTTTTTGGATTATGAAAATTTTCTACAGTTCCTGCAAGATGAATCTTCTGTTTCACTTTCCAGCACTTTACTGGCTGTGCTTTGAAGGTCCCTTCAAGCTGAACATCTCCCTCCTGCAGGAGGTGACACTGCTGTGTGTTCTGCTACTTGGGGAGATGGCTAAGTCCCTCTGGGATAAGGCCTTTATGGAGACACCAAGGAAACCACAGGGATATTTTATTATCTTCAGGGAAAACCATTAAGATTGTGAGATGTAAAACATTGTATGAGCAGATCCAATTTTCTTTGGACTGAAAGCAGTGGGGTAAAATGATGGTTAAAGAGAGTGTGCAAACCTCTCCCATACAAATGTATTTCCCAGCTGTAGCAAGAGCATATTATGTCTTTTGTGAACCCAGATGATACAAATCTTCCTTCTGTTCTCAAAGAGAGCTGTAAAATAGCCCCAAACCCCATGAGGACTAGAAATATATCAATGATGTTTTGAGGAAGAAACTGAGGCACACACAGAAGGCAGAGGCAGGGGCATCCCAGGCTGAACAAACAACCATGTTTCAGCTCTTGGCAAAGAAAATTCTCTTGAGACTGATAGTTTCATTTGTGAGAAAATGCTTTACTTTCCAAGGTGAAGTTTCTGTGTCAGTAGATGCTACCCCAAAGTATTTTGTCTTCAAAGTATGTTTTAAAAGTAAAATTGATTTGAAACCCATTTTTACTATGGATGACAGGGAGCTGACAAAGCGTCTTTCAGAGAAGCACTCTCTGGTTCTAAGCCCACGTGTTCCCAAGCAGGGTGGTCCCAAGCAGTGGTGTGCTGATGGGTTTCAGGGTTTGTATTCTTATTCAGCACACAGCTGAATGAATTTAAGAAGAGAAAATTGGTGATTTAAGAACATCAAAACGATCATATCAAATCTAGGTTAAGGTGCATATAAATGGGATGCATAAAATTAACACAAAAGCTGAAAATTGACCTTAACCATTAAAATACAGGTAACAGTTTACAGATAGTTTTCCTGTGTTAGTAATACCATTTGTTTAGTCACATGACCACTGAATTGTGTATCTGTTAAAATGGGTACACACGTCCTGCCTCCAGCACTGAGTGATGATGCCCTGATGTCCCAACAGCAGGAACTGGGCTCTGCAGTGAAAAAATCCCTTTGTAAAAATCCCAAGTCCTCATTCTTGCCTGTAGCCTGGCTTTGAAACCTCTGAGCCAGCTGTGGGGAATTGGTGGTGCTGAAGAAGGATCCTCCAGTGACATGGATATGATTTAACAGCTCTTGAGCTCGGCGAGAGAATAAACAACACATGGTGTGTGTGGGTTTGATGTTTAGTGCTCTGCCCTGCTGCTGCCATTTATCTGAGCGTGACACAGAAACCTGTGCACAACACAATACAGGGAAGACAGATTCTTATCTCTCTGGTGGCTTCTTGTGCCCATCAATTCCTTGGTATTTTTACACTGATGGCAGCTAAGGAAAGTTACAACAACCTTAAATCAGGGGACAGACACAGCTGGTCTTTTTAGTGCTATTATGGTACTTTGATACTACCTTTAACCCTGCATTTGCCATGTGGTCCTTGGGAAATAAAGTTTTACATGTCTGAAAATCTGGGAAAAACTTTCTACCTCTACAGACGCATGATCTTATTTCTCCAATGTTGGGAAAATTTCCAATTTACTGCTTGCTTCATTAAATAGGAACATTTTTATTTTTTTTTAATCAGAAGCACAGAAATGTAGCTCTGAAATTATTTTTCTTTTTTTTTCTCTCTATTTTAGACATCTATCAAATTTTTAGATATCTTTCAGTCTTTCAGGCTGGCTAATAGAATCAATTGTCAAAAATGCAGTTTCCATTTAGGATTGTGCCGTTCCAAAAAGAAAGTATTTTCTAAAAAGCTTCTATATATACACATGGTCTTTGGTGGTGGTGTTCTGATATTGTGCTCTCTCCAAACACTGGGGCATTTCTGGTTGGGACTGATGCTCAGAGTACAGCCCACAGCATGACTGTGTTGTAACTGCATTTTCAACCTCTTACTGAATGGCCCATGTTCTTTCTAAAGGAACACCTGATCCCTCAGCCATGTTTACTGTGAGGAGTTTGAGTAGTGTGGCTAAAATCCTCTTTAAATGATGCACAAAAGGCACCCCAAATAGCTACTCCTTTTTGCTCCCCTTGGCAGTGGGTGTGTTCCCCCTCCAGCAGCAAGTTCAGGCCAAACCAGAAATCGCTTTGGATTTGTGTTTGAGATCACTTTGGATTCACATGGAGAGCACTTTGGATTCATGTTGAGATCGCTTTGGATTCATCTTGAGATCACTTTGGATTCATGTTGAGATTGCTTTAGATTCACATTGAGATCACTTTGGATTCACATTGAGATCACTTTGGATTCATGTTGAGATCGCTTTGGATTCACGTTGAGATCGCTTTGGATTCACATTGAGAGCACTTTGGATTCACATTGAGAGCACTTTGGATTCACATTGAGAGCACTTTGGATTCATGTTGAGATCACTTTGGATTCATGTTGAGATCACTTTGGATTCATGTTGAGATTGCTTTGGATTCATGTTGAAATCACTTTGGATTCATGTTGAGATCGCTTTGGATTCATGTTGAGATCGCTTTGGATTCACGTTGAGATTGCTTTGGATTCACGTTGAGATCACTTTGGATTCACTTTCCTCCCAATGTGTCTCCAAAGCAGAGCCAGAATTACAATATCAGATGACCAGATATTACCTGTCAGCACAGCAGCTGCAATAAACCAGCAGTGTTAGTTTGTCTCTCAGAGCTTTCATTTTGTGTTCCAGGCAGGAGGGTTTTAACATTTCTTTGCTGGACAAGGAGTGAGGCTTGCATGCTCTGCTGTGTAATCACTGCACTGGGAGAGGCAGGTTTCAGGGCAATTCATTAAGATGACAGCAAGGAAAGATGGTTTACAAACTTCTAGAAGCTCTGCTCTTCTGTCTTGGGCTGTCTGGGACCAGCCTGATTAGGAAAGCCTTGTCCTTCTTGCCAGGGGGCTGGGCCAATGCCTTGTACACCTTGTGTGTTTGGAGAGTGGGAATGGCCAGTCTGTCTCAAGTACAGTGTCTCACTTTGTAAATAACCACAAACAGGGAGCATTTAGCCCAAAATAATGACCTCTGCTAATAAGAAGAGAAGGTTAAGTGTGGATTAGAAGCAAAATTCCAGATGAGGTGGCCCTAGTAAGAGCTAGTCTTCCAGCTGGGACTGAGTAGCTGCCAGTCTGCTGGGTGCTCTGTATTACCCTCTTTCCCAGAGGACCTGGGGTCCCTTTTGTAAAGCTCATTTCCTTAAGATCCTGAGTCCTTGCTGTGGAAATCCCTTCCCCAGTGGAAGGGAGACCCACCTGTATTTGCCTTCTAAATATAAAAGACCATTTTGGTTCCTCAGTAAGTGGATTTGTCATCTAATCATAAAACTTATTACAGGTCTTAAGTGAGTGGAAACTGAATAGTGAGGTTAAGTGTAACTTCAGAGTATTCCCCCTCGTTGGCAGGAGCCAGTACCAATGGACAGACACCAAAACAAGAGAACCATGCTTTTCCCTTAAATTGCTATGTAATCTAAAGCATTTATTTTTTCTGCCAACCTTTGTTTCCCCCTTCCCACCTCTTGTGTTATCTAGGCACCTGCCATCTCGAAGGACAAGGCCAGTCATTTTGTGCGGGACACAGAGTTACAAAGCTTTAGTCTTGGTTGGGTCTTTTAAATAGAAGTAATCTTGTAACAACTCTGTAGCTAATTCAAAATAAAGCTGATGCTGAAAGTGATGCTGAAAACCTGCAGAGATCAGATGCTTACAGAGCTGCTTCTGTTAAACCATGAAACTTGAAAAGATTAGTTGCTGATGAAGAAGAAAACAATTGCTGAAAGACAAATCCTCATTTTAATAATAGAAATAAAGGAATTAACATACTTTTAACTAAACCAAGCAATTAAAAGATAAGAAACTTAGAACTAAAGAGCCCACAGAAACAAAGTGTCATAAAAGCACTGTTGACATTTAGACAGCGATCATGACGCTTTGTCTGGAATGTCCTTCAGTGAATTATCTTCACACAGGTCCTTGGAGACTGTAGGTGTCACAATGTCATCTAAAAAAAAAAGTCTGAGGTGTTTCAGGAGGTTCTAGCAAGACGTATTAAATCTTGGAGCTAAAATCACTGTTTGCATAAATGCTGTCAAAGTCAGCTGAACTGCTTTCTTCTGCCAGCTCTGAGTTGGAGGCCAAGTTTTCAAAGCATCTCAGGATAGAGTCTCTAAATGAGCTTTAGAGGTGTCCACCTCTCCTTGAAAGATGAACAGCTCAAACACAATCATCAACTTGAAAATATTTCTCTCCCTACCCTTCTCTGAGAGGTTTCTCAGTGTGGCTGTTTGTACCAGCTTGACAGGATGCCCTCCAAAAACTAAAGCATCATTTCTATTTATTTCATAGGGACAGGGTTGGACCAGACTGTTTGTTTGCAATGCAGGTGCATAGGAATGAATTCTAATCCACTATTCTCTCCATTAAAAAAAATCACGATTGGGAAGTGGGAGTTGGGAGGAGCTGCTTGAAACTAAAGCATTAAGTCAGTAGTTAGAGTAGAAATGAACGATTTGGAGTCGTCAGCCTACATATGAGGAGAAGAAACTGTCAGGCTTGGAGGGAAATGAATGCCTTTATTAGACAGATTCCAGCCTAATAAATTAAAAGGTTATAAATTTATTTTTGATATAACAGATGATTTCAAGCTGTCATAAAATAAATTGATGGCAGAAAGATACTGAGCAGGATATTACTTATTAGGGTAGAAGAATGAAGAACTGTGAGGTGTGTTTCTGGAGGTCTGTGAACATCCTTCCCTTCTGCACAGCCAGAGGCATTAAAACATGAAGTGCAATGTGGAAAACCATAGGGAGATATGGGATATGCCCTTAAGGAAAGGGAGATGGGAAACTCTTCAGCAACATCAGAAAACATCCACACTCTGAGAAAAATAGAGTGAGTGAAGATAAAGAGCAAATTATTGTGGGGATCAAAATTTGCTGTGCACTTAAGAGAAGAGGGGACAACTACAGCATGTTTCCCTCCCTGCCTGGCAGCACAACCCTATGTGGTTTCTGGCACTCTTGTTGAAGCAGAGACTGATAATGGGTGATGGATGTTGGTGCTTTGACCACTGACACTTGTCAAGGCATCCCCCCAGTGCAGGGGAATGCACTGCTGTGCTGAGCAGAAGTCTTGGTGCTGATCTACCCGTCCGTCTCAAACTTCCTGGCATCACGTCCTCCTTCCAGCTCCCAGCAAAGCTGCCACACCCAGGCTGGAAGCAATGCCTTGTGTTTCTGCATGTCTCAGGTCTGGGGCAGCCAAGAGGACCCCTGGAAATGCTTGCACAGACCCACCCCCTGTTCCCTGCCCTGCTGAAGGAGGCACTGGCTGCCCCGAGCACAGGGACTGCAGTGGTGAGGTCGTGCTCACTGTCAGTGGGAGGCTGTGTTCATGTCTCTGGAGAGCTGCACTACACTGGCTGAGTTTGAAGACCTTCCTGGGAGAAAGCCAGGCTTTGCCATGGAGCTACAGACTCCCTGGCAGTGGAGCAGGTGTTTTATTCTTGCTGGCACAGAAAGTTTCTGTGTTTATGAGTAGAAGTTTATTTGACCTTCCAGCATTGCCACGGGGTCTCTGAGTGCACTGGAAGTGCTGTAGGCAGTGGCAACACAGCTGGCACTGCTGCCCCCTGAGCCACATCTGGAGAGACAGCACCCAAAGTGGACACTCAAGGGCCTGCTGATTCCAGGGGGAGCATTTTCTGCACCTTTCCTTTGTAGGAGGTGTGGCCCTTGGCCTGGCTGGGGTGGCTGTCCATGCACAGAGCAGAGCCACAGGAGGAATGTTTCCATCCCTTCTTGACTGTGTGAGAGAATTCTGTGTAGTTCAATAAGTTTGTAGGATCTCTAGAGGTTCTAAGATGGCATTCTTAAAGCTGGATTTGAAAGCACTGTATATTTTAATTTTGGGGTTTGTTATTCATGCATGCAAATGAACCTTTTACATATCTCTGGACATTCCTTGTGCTCTTGGATATAAGAGCAGAGACGGAGTTGAATGGGGTTATCACAAAGATTTCATATTTGAATGCATAACTATAGAATTTGGAAAATAACTATCTTTTTATAATACCTGATATGTATTGGCAACTTGGAGAACTGATTGGAAAATCAGCTGACTTGTTTGCTTTTACCTGTGTCTACAATCATTTTTCTCAGAGATAAATCTCAGAAGTGCTGGTAAGGAGGTGGAGGAGACAGTGACATGAAGGAGATGAAGGCAGTTTGGGTAGAACCATTTTGCTGCCTTTTCATTTGTCTGACAGTTTTAGGCCCTCTTCATCTAAGTATTTGAAACAGTGACTGAGGTTCACGACTGCTGATTAATAAAGATTTATACCCACTGTCAATATTTTCTAGAGATAAATTTGCCTTTTTACTCTAAAAAACAACCAGCCAACGAAAAGAGCTGTCCAAAACCTAGAAACATTTTGCAAAGAAAAAAAGAAGAAACACCTAAAGCAACAAAGCCAACAGCAAATTTAATTTCTGATCACCAAGGCCTGTTAATGGTGAGCCTGCCAGCCCCCCTTGGTGCTGTGTGGCTGAAGTCACAAAGCTCCACTCTGGAGTGGAGCTGCCTGGGTTTTGCTCATGGGACTTCACCCCTTTGTCCCAGACAAGAGCAGGATTCTGCAGGCACAGCCCACTCCCTGGGACGAGCTGCAGTTCTGCTCCTGGGCCTTTCTCTTGCTCAGGAAATTCAGGGTGGGAGAGTGAGCAGGTTTGGTGCCTGGCCTCCCTGAGCTCTGTATGGCTGAGCAGTCTCCTCCCTGCAGCCCCACCACCAGCCCAGGATAATTCCAGGCTCTTTCCATGGTCATTATAAAGGTGCACCATGAGCCACAGCTTGGTGTGGTTGTTTCCCTGGCTAATGACTACCTGGCATTGTGTTAATATCATCTGCTGTTGTCAGCAGAACATTTCACAGTCTAGGCATTACAGTAATTAAAGATGAGAGCCCTTGTGGAGAAGGTCAGACTGTCAAGCCTGCCTGAACTGTACTCAGAAAGGCCAAAATAAAGCAAAAAGATTGCCTAAAAACTTAATTTTGAAAAGATTTAGGCACCCATCTGGGAGTTAGTGAAATACTCAGCCTGCTCTGAACTGTTTGCTGCACCAGCTCTGTTCTGCAGACCTCCATAACCCAAAGGTAATGCAATACAAAATTGTCCTGCCAGGAAGAAGTGGGAGGCAGAGTGTCAGGGAAAAATCCGAGCTTAAGGGTCAAGGAGCATGAACGCAAAGAAGGGGGAAGAAATTATGTTCTTCAGGTATGAATCCTCAGACAAAACAGACTGGTACATACATAAGAAACTGCTATGAAATGTCATTGCAGGCACCATGTAAACCCAACATTTCTGTGGAAAAGTAATCTCAACAGTATTTTTGCAATACTGACCTGTAACAACATGAGCACACTGCAAGTATTTTCTCACCACGTCTGCAGACTAATGAGGAGGCTGCCACATGTAGCATTTACAATTTCCTGTCATTTTTTTACTGCTACCATGTATTTTTTGTGATTTAGGTGATGCCAGTTGGTCATCTATTAGGTTGTCAGAGGGGGAAAAACTTTAATCAGCAGCCGCTAATTTTGCACTCACCCTTCAGCCCAGCTTTGACATGACTTTTTTGAGGAGTTTAAGGGATTACCAGGCAACCTGAGAGACAACACTTGGCATTTACTTGGTTTTGCAGTGTTCACCTTTACCAACCAAACTGCTCCCAGTTACCAAAGTTACCTTAGGGATGGATCATACAAATACTTGGTGTTGACAGAAGCTGGTTTTGACCATGAATAATTTCCCTGAGTTAGTAGGTTGTGACAGCAAACATTAAACTTGGTATTATTTCTAGTCTGGGAATGAAGGCAGCTGCCTGACACTGTTGTTCCTTTATGCACACTCCAAAGTAAACAAGGGAACTTCTTGCCTGTTCTTCTTTAACCCTCATATTTAATCACATGATTTCTCACCCACAATGTGCATCTTTGCTTGAATTTTGTTCCAAAGTCATAGTCCATTGCAACATGGCTTTTCCTGAGCTGCAGATCTTGCTCCAAGAGGGATCTTGGTGATTTTAGTTGTTGGGTATATATTTTTGCCATTAAGCATTCTTCCATCTCTGACATTGGACATGCTACTGTGCTTCCCTGCACACACACATGGTTTTCTGCCAAAATAGGACCAGTGACACAAGGATAATTGGCTTCTTTAGTGCTGTATTTCCTTTTCAAAAAGCCTTCATGTAATAACTGCAAAAGGCTCTCATAAAAAGGAAAGTAGAAGGAAGTAAAATGTCAGGAATTATTTTATTTCAATGACTGGAAGTAATTTTTAGCCACATTTGTTTCACTAGTGAGTGCCAAAATGATATAAATTTTGATTGATGTCAGTGTGTTCCATTTGTAAATCAGTTATGTGCTAATTTGTTGTGGGACAAAATGATGAAGAAGAGAATTTTAATATTTTTAAAAATAAAATATTGAAGTGCTTGTACCTGACACTAAATTTTATAGTCCTCTATTTCAGACAATTCTGTCATTTCTGTGAGTTTTGTCTGTAGAAAGATGACAAGGTTAAGTACCTTTCTGTTAATTCAGTTGTTTCCTTAGTCAGGAAGCGATTTGCTTTTTAATGGATTGATGTTTATCTGCTAGAGGACTTTAAAAATAATATTCCTACAGCTGTACATGACTGCAAGGCATGCCATTAGTGCAGTATAAAAAAACATAAGAAAAAGAGATTACTTACGGAGATTGGAATAATTGCTTCCTGTTCCAATACCGATGGAGCTTCCAGAGATGAGAGGAAGATGGAAGAAAAGAACTAGGGAGGGAAAAATAAAGGGAAAGGTCCTTAATAGCAGTTTGGTTTTGCTTTGCAACCAAATGTCAGTTGAAGACAGGTTGTGTTAATGTGTCCCTGCTCTCCCTGGGCAGGACTGCACATTTCAGACTCTGAGTGTACACACAGATGTAGCTCAAATGGGGGGGAAACACAAAACCAGTCATTGCTTCCTACTTCCAGGAATCACTCCAGTTCAGGAAATGATATTAATGCCTCTTAGATTCAAAGACCCACGTACAAACAACGTGTTATATAAATATGCTAATTATTGTTGTTAAGTCACTTGCCAGTCTCTGAAACAGGCACCTACCATTGTAAATCCAAGTAACTTCCCTGATTTGTTTAAGTGCAGCTTGAAGGTATCAGGCGTGTGTGTGTCGAACTGGGTTGGAATAAATTTATTCTAAAATTTGATACACATACTCCCCCCATGCATTTGAGCTTTAATATTTATAGCTTGCACTTCAAAGATTTATACTTACAGGCAACAAAATGCACACGAGTAAAACGTGTCCTAAATAACAAAAATCTTTAGATTTCTTAGAAAATGAGCTCGTTTGCTCCTGCGTTGGCATCGCAAACCTGGGCTGTGGCAGTGCCTCGGATGCAGCACAGCCCCTGCCCGGGGTCCCGGGCTGTGACACCCGACAGTGCCCTGTCCCCTGTCCCTGTGCCAGGGGGTGCTCCGGGCACGGCCGGGGCAGGAGCTTCTCCCTTTTCGGGAGTGGTTCCCGACTGACAGAAAATTTGGGACGGGCAGGACCCCGCGCAGGGTCCTGTGGGGTGCGGGACCCCCGCCCGCCGGGCCCCGCAGCTCCCGCGGCTCCTCCGCGCCTTACCCGGCTCGGCTCCTGCCTTACCCCGGCACGGGTCTTTGCCTTCCCTGCTCTGCCCGGGTTCTGTCCTTTCCTTACCCCAGCCCCGTTCATTCCCTTGCTTTCCCCATGCCGGTTCATCCCTTTCCTCACCCCGGTTCATTCCCGTCCTTTCTCCGTCCCGATTCCTTCCCGTCCTTACCCCATCCCGGTTCACTCCCTGCCTCACCCCATCCCGGTTCATCCTTGTCCTTTCCCCAGTCCGGTTCGTTCCCGTCCTTTCCCTTTCCCGGTCCATCCCGTTCTGCCCCCATCCCGGTCCACCCCTATCTCCCCCCATCCCGGTCCATCCCGTTCTCCCCCCATCCCGGTCCATCCCGTTCTCCCCCCATCCCGGTCCATCCCGTTCTCGCCCCACCCCGGTCCATCCCGTTCTCCCTGTCCATCCCGTCCTTACCCCAGCCCGCCGCCGTGCCCGCTCTCTCCATGCGCCCCCGCCGCGGTCCCAGCGCGGTCCCTCCGCCTGGCGCGGCTGGCGGGGCCGGAGCGGGGCCGGCCCGGGGGGGGCGGGGGGCGCCCCCC
>JAWWTY010000019.1:1076428-1133498 GCA_035222235.1 Margarornis squamiger | reverse complement strand
GCCGTGCTGCGGCCCCGGGAGAGCCGGGCGGCGGGATGCGGGGATGCTGCGGGGGCTCGCCGCCTGCGTAGGGAGCTGTAGGCGGATAAAGGCTCTGGGAAGCGAGTCCTGCCCAGCACTCGGGCTGGAAGGGAGGGACTGCCTGGAGTAAACCCGCGGGGATGGACGGGATTAGATGGCAGGGCTGGATGGGGACTAGGAGAAGAACCCAGTGTAAATTAAGAACTAAGCCCACTTTACAGTGATAAAATCTGCTTGTTACCAGGGATCTTGGAAACGTTTCTCACTGTGGCTGATAAATGCCCTAGTGCTGGAGACAGAGGAAACAGGGCTGCAGCAGACACTAAAGTGTGTGAGCTTCCATAGCTGGTTGTTTACCTCTAAGAATAGCAGGCCATTAGCTTTTTTTAGGTAAACAGTGCAATGGTATGTCCTGTCAGCAGTTTTGGGTTTTTTAGGCTCCAAGTTGCACTGGCAGTTTCTGTCTCCCTTGCACACGTTAGCCCTGCGGGATCTTGCAGAGTGGTCCTGTGATCCTGTTTGTGAGTGAGGGACACGGAGATGGAGCTCCAAGAGCGTGTCCCCAACCTGCTTTGCTTCCCTGCCCCTCGGTGAATTCGTAGTCCAGTGAGCAAGTTCCCACACATGGGAACAGCTTTGCTCTCAGTATCTGGGCTGTTCGGCTTCTCTTTGGTTTGGTAGTGATGGATTCAGGGTTGTGAGGAAGTTTGGGGTGGATGGAAAGCTTGTGAACTCCCTGGTCTTTCTGTACAAAAGTTTCCTGCTGTCACTGATCATGTTTTTTTTCATTTTCTTTTTAAGTCCAGGGAAGTGTTAAGCAAGTTTGAGGCCAATGAAATAAAGATTTATAGAAATTTAAAGGTATGTTTCCTTATGGTTCAGGGATACCTGTACCTTTTGACAAAAATGTAGTACCCTGGTACCCTAAAATCCCTTAGAATGCTGCTGCAAAATTGTCTTGTAAATCACTTCTTTAACCCTTCAGAACATTCGACTCCTTGAAAGACCTTTTCATTGCAATTCCTTATTGAAAGACATTTTAATAAATGGAAACTGCATGGCTTCCCTTTAGGGCTCTTTGTTGTTTAGTTATGGCATGAAGGTGTGTTGGGTTTTGGATATGTGTCCCTTTGGCCTCATTCTGCATGTGAAGAATCATGTGCATGTGTAATGCTGCAATTCAGGGTAATAAAATACATTCTCCACTTTGAACTTCATGAATTTCTAATGTTTAGTGCTTCTGCAAATTTTGGTGATGCCATCTTTCCCCAGTGGGAAATGCACCTTGCATTTACTCAGAGTACTGGTATTAACTTTAGTCCTGACAGATGTGGGGTCTTATGTTTGACTGAAAACAAATTGTGGAAAATGTAGAGGCCTTAGCACCTGACTTTGGGTGCAGGGGAATTGCTCAAGGTTTGGCAGTTCTGAGGAAATCTCTCTCTGAGCTTGACTTTAGAGCCCTTCCTGTGAGAGTCTTGTCCTTTTTCTGCAGGAGGAGTTGCAACTGCTTCTGAGACAGAGAACATTTGTTTCTGGGTCAGACAACACAGTGTCCAACACGGTCCATCAGAGCCTGCAGAAACATCATCCCAGTGAACAGCAAACTTTGGGATACTCCTCAGTACTCAGTGTGCTCCTCTGGCACAGTCCCCAGTGCTGCAGGCTTTGCTCACCCCACAGATTTCCAAATCTGTATCACATGCATATGGACATGGGATAGTTTTTTACCCCTTTTCCCTGTGTTTTTCAGATTTTAGGGTTTCCTGTTTCACTCCTTCAGTTGTGGACCTGAAGCCTGGGTGTGGTGTGGGAATCGGGGCAGAGTGTATCTGCACACTCAGTTCCTCCTGTCAGGATGGTACTGTGGGTAATTTACATCATTATTTGTTTCTTCTTGTGGCATCTGCTTTTCTGCTTTGGTAAAATAAATTAATATGAAAGAAAATTTTCAACAAATAATTTAATACATAGGAGTTTGCTTATGGACTGTATTTGGGAGAGCTGGAACAAAGATGAACAATATTCAGGATTCCTGCTGTTCATATCTCTTTACTTGGGGTCAGCTTGTCTTTCTCAGGATGTCACAGAGCAAGAGAGACCAAGGCAGTGTCTGTCTTGGGTAGTTCATGGCCTGCATGTCCAGTCTGGATTCTGCCACCTTCTCAAGAAAGTTCTTTCCTAGTCTGTAGGAGTGTGACTGGGAGCTCAAGTACATTAGGTAAGGTTTGGAATGATATTCCTTATGGGTGGAACTGTACAGAGTTGCTGTCCCCAGTGGGTGTTTCCCTATTTACTGGTAAGGGAAAATCAGCAAGGAACCCTTGCTGAAGACAGATAGTTCTTTTCTTGGATGATTTTACATTTCCTCCAATCTAGGGACTTCATTATAGAACTGCCATCCGTGCTGAAGTGACAGACCTCTGCTCAGCTCCCATCTCCTGTGGCTTCATTTGGGATTCTTGGAGCTGAAGGGATGCTGCAGTGAGTGCCTGTGATGCTGCCCAGGTGGACTTGGTGACAGCCAATTTTCGTAAGGTAAAATAAATTCTATTGCTATAATGAGCTCTCTTTTTGAGTGAGAATTTTTATGCATTCGTAGCAAGATGTTTGGGGGAGACTGTTCTGCACAACTTTCTTTTTCTTTATGGGAAAGGTGGCAATGAGATAAAAGTCAGTTGGATTATCCAATTGGTTGTAGACAAAATGCCTCAGGATGAGCAAAATTGATTAATGAGTCTTCATGGAAAATCAAGTCGCAGAGAGTTTCATCAGTGATGGCTGCTGCAAGAGACTCGTCACTAAAGGGATTCAGATGTCTCTTGGGACAGCTCAGCAAGCCCTGCCCAGCAGTGCCAGGAGTGCTGGGCACTGCCAGAGCTCTGCCACTGCTGGCACAGCTGGTTGCACCAGGCCCTGGGCTGAGGCAATTCCTTGCTGTGACTTTCCACCATGTCGTGGACAAGGCTGACTAACTCTGTGCTTGCTGCTGAGCACAAGAGAGGTCAGGAAAAGATGCTCTGGAATTTCATAGGAGGCATCTCATGCTTTCACAGCTCCCTGGGTTCTGAAATGTAATAAAAAGAATCGTTTCAAGGAAAAGTTTTCAACTTTTCTGAAAAAAACCCAAACAAACCGATGTTTGCCAGATCCTAAAGATTTTTTTGAGTTTGGAGATATTGTAAAATTATTAACAAAGGCAAAACCTCTGTGCTGAAAGCTATTTTAATGAAAAGGGTGGAATTCTAAACATGTAAAGTTACTGCCTAACATTTTGCAGCTAGTATTTATAGGACAGGTAAATTTATTTTGAACAATATTTTCTAGAGTTTTAAATCAAGTGTTTTAGTTCTTCAGAAATAAAATCTGTCAAGAGGAAGAATAATTCTAAATTATTAATACAGATGAAGCATATCAGTAACAAATATTTTACAGCAGCATGAGGACCCAAAGGCAGAAGTTATGTTCTTTTATATGCCATGTAAAGAAAAGATATCTGGAATGAAAGGGCTCTTCATTCTGTTCCTATAGTTTCTATGTCAAGAAAGGATTCTGTAGGAATATTATGTCATGCCCAAATTCTCAGAGGCTGTTTTTCTGATTTTTAAAGTTGCCAACTGTCTTTTTCTGTGGAACAAAAGGTGCTCTCAGGCTCTGGGGCCAGATTTAGTTTCTTATTTATTGACCTGCTTGCCGATGTTTGAGGAAGATGGTGAGTTATGCTGTCATTGCCTGCTGTACATATATATTTTTTTAATCTGTATATATGCCCTAAGAAATAGTGCCCAGGACTGTTATTGAAAATCCAATAAAATCTCCTGTCTCACTGTGGTTTCAGTCTTTCTAATACCGAGTTAATTTTTAAGGATGCAGAATTGAAAATTTTATCTCAGTGTTCTTTTCCCTTTCATTTTATGACTCCTTAATTAAATTTATAGTTAATTATGCAATTTATTTTGTGCTGACCTTTCAAGGACCTTAAAGCAGCTGACAGAGAATGCAGACTCTGTTTGTTTCCAAGGGTCCTTGTATGAATTTGTTATAAATTCTAATGGCACTTTTGGAATGAAGGATGGCCAATGGATTACTAACAAATAATAAGTGTCCCTGGAGATACTATAAATATACTGAAATATATAGAAAGAAATACTGAGTGATGTCATACAAAGCATGCTAAATTAGGTAACAGCAGTAATGGGAGTAAATATCCATGTCAGAAGACTACAAAACATTCCATAAGTGGTAGGTCCACTCCTTGATGGAGGCATTGCACTTGGTGCTAAAAATCCTGCCTTTGGATGATCAGATCCACTTGTATCCCATCAGACATGGATATTTTGGCTTTTCCTCTCAGGAGTGTTTTAAAAGAGGCTTTAGCTGGAGAGCCCCTGGGGAGGGAAGGCAGCCCTGCAGTGCTGTCAGTGCAGGCAAGGATGTGAATCCAGCCAGGTTTTGTTAACCTAAACCAGAAGGGCAAATGAGGAAAAGCCAGCATGGCCCCAACCCAAACAATATATATGTGACCCCAAATTGATCTTATCCTTCTGTGCTAGCAAGAAACACTTAGTTTGCTTGGCAAAGCACAAAGCATAAAGCATGTGATTTTGTGTTTTGCCAATGAATACAGAAGTCAGTATCTCTCCATTTTATACTATTTTATTTATGAAGTGTTTGTGAATCTGTAGGACGTCTGGAAGATGGTGAAAAATTTATAAATATGCAGAGGTGCAAAGTTCCTCACTGGAACCGTGAACGTTTTTCACAGTAGTAAGAAGAGATGCAGACTGGAGATCAGAAGGTTTGGAAGGAACCTTCAGGCTCATGAAACCCTTGTGCAGCCCCAGCCTGGTTCCACTGACACTGTGCTGGCAAAAGGGAGGGTAAAAGAAGGCCCTGGAAATAATGCTCATTTTATGTGACCAGGAGGCTCCTGCCTGAGAGAAATTGCTGTGAGTTGCAGAAACCAGTGGAGAAAAGAACTTGTGCAGGGGATGATTCAAATACAGCCACGTTTTATATGAATCTGATGAAAACAGTGTATCAGCAACCTCCAGGTTGTGTTTCTCCTGGTGCCTGGTCAGGCACTTCTCAAATGAGACATATATTTTATAAACTATTCATGGTTAGGGTAAGGGTGCCACATATTCTCTTTTGTGATAGTTTTGCCCTGTGGAAATACATGTGAAGTAGGATAAGCAAACTGGCAACGAATTTGAAACCTCAAGAACAGAGAAGTTTACTTGCTAAGAGAGAGAAGCACCATGACAAATGACCTGGAGAGGTGGGAAACCAGGACACTCAGGTGGCTTATGCAATTCCCTTGCAGAGAAATGTGAGGAAGGCTTGGGGATAAAAGGAACAGAGCAAAGCAAAGAAAAAGGAATGGATCCCGAGGGTTTTACAACACAAAATGATTGCACAAGGCTTTGGGGTAAAACTTTGGCTCTGACAGCCCGGATGCAGTGTTTAATTCGGGGGAAGAGCAAATAGTGTGGCACAAACTGTGAAAAGATACCAAAACCAGCTCAGATGAGTTGCTGCAGCACTGGAACTACAGCAGTTTCTGGTCAGCCTTTGTGTATTCTTTGGACAAAGCAAGGTATTCTCAAAATTGTTGATAAAATTCTCAAGGAGCAGTTCAGAATTGAGCACTCCAAGGTCTGAATGAGCCAAAGCCAGTACAACTGGAGAGCGAAATGGTGAGGAAATACCTGGAGGAAACAGAAGGTAACTGAAGGGGAAGGGAGCACAGCCTGCTGGCGTTAGTACCTGTGATTCTGAACGGCACTTTTGTGTTCCTTTGGACTGCATGGGACAATTGACTTTTACCAAAAGCCCAACAGAAACAACTGAATGGTCCAAATGCCTGAGCCTGAGTTGTGTCTCTGCCACCCTCACTCTCAGTACTTCACAGCACAAGCTGGACAATGAGCGTGACTTTCTTATCAATCCAGACTTGGTCCAAGCTTAATGAAAAGTGTCCTGTCAAACAGAGGCCAAAGAAAGTAAAGGGCAACTAGATTTTATTTGGGTGATTTTATTTTGCTTTTTTGGTTGTTAGCTTGAAAACTGACTGGCTTTGGTGTTTGATTTTGATTTGGTTTACTCATTTATTTATTTTTAATTCCAGTGTAAGTTTTGTCCTTTATTATTTGGAAGAGGTCAGTATTTTAGGGACTCCTTTATTCAGGTTGTTGAAAGTTCTTACCAGTACCTAGCTGACATTAAAGTATACCCATGAGCAGATTCTGATCAATTAGCTCTGATCCTACTTTCTTTCAGAGGTCTAACAAAACCAAAAACAAACAAAAACAAAAAACCAAAACCAAACAAACTACCCCCCAAAATAAAAAAACAAAACAAACCAGGTCTAAGAGTGTCCCAAACTGAGCATCTGTTAAATACTGTAAATGTAGTATTCAGTTTACCCTAGCAGGCTTAAAAATTGAGCTTTGTTGTTATGACTTGTTAAAAGATCACTTATTTCTGGACTTTTTAGCTACATAAATCTATTTTTTTCCTGTATGATCCAGCAGTAAGTTTTCCAGGTCTGCTGCACAACAATGTAAATAAGTGTCTTAGCAAAAAAAAAGGAAAAAAAAGAAAGCTGTTGTCCATACGACTGTATTTTTCCTTTTGGATCTTCCAGCATCAGAAACAAGGATATGACTGAGTGTTGATGTGACCAGGAGCACAAGGCCCCAGAAATACAGCATTTACTCCTGCATTTCTGTGCTGTAGCACAGGCAGCTTCCACTGCCTTACCTGCATCTCCTCCCAACAGATAAAGCTTGACTGTGAGGAAAAATGATGAGGGCAAATCCTATATCCTCACCTTCATTTTATGACTTTCACTACCACCAGTATTATTTTGGCTATTGTACATCTGAAACACCTTTGGTCTTGGGAGTGCAGGGTTGTCTGGCAAGGATATGAGTTCCAGCACTGAAGGAGTGAGGGATGTGAACAGAAATGCTGTCCCTTCTGCTCTCCCCCTGTGCCTTCCTGCTGCCTCCCCAGCTCTGTGTCCTGGCAGTGGCTGAGCGGCACAGCTGGCACAGCTGGGGACTGATGCCTTCAGTGAACACCTCCTGACTTTCCCACGGGTGTGGAAGAACATGAGCATGCAGAGGGAGCAAAACTAAATAAAATCACAGTGTCATCAGCTGATTTCTGAGCTAATCTTAAACTACCTCCCAGTATTCCCTGCCTTTGCCAGGAAAACACTCGGGAGCCCATTTTATTATTTCTGAAAGTCACCTTTGCTTAACCCATCATTACAGATGGAAAAGACTCAACCTGTGCTGCCTTCTGCTCCTGGATACTGAGCAGGACACAGGAAATGAGTCTGAGAGCCTTTTTTTTCTAAAAAAGGCATAATTATTCAGGTTTTGGAATATACCAAGAAGGTCAAGTCTTGCTTATTCTGGGGCATTTAGGGTGCTGATACCACCCAAGTAACTGTAAGGGGTTTTACAGTGACACATGGAAAACTGTATTTCCCCAAATGAGGTTCCAAAAGTTAAATGAGGCAGTTCCTCTGCATATCAACTGTTGGTTATTCCTTGTATCTGTGCTGACTATGGATAATGGATAGCTCCAGGTATGACTCCTGTTTGAAGCTGGACTTGCACTTGTTGGGGCAGGGTTTAGGGAATATCCCCACCAGTAACACCAGTGGTGAACTGGTGCTGGACTGTAGCTGTGCCGCTGCTGTGTGTGAACTGAGATTGGGTTCAGCTGGTGCACAAGGGAAGGTAAGCCCTGTTGTGTTCTGAGGAAGTTATTTACACAATGGTAGAGTTTGGTATTTTATATGTAATAAACTCATTGCATGTCAGTCTGAAATGGCCAAAATGAAGATAATACATTTATTTTAGTACCAAGTAAGAGTCAAGACCAAAACAAATAGCTATTAAATTGTACAATTGAAAAATATTTACTAATATACACATGAATTCTATATGATCTCTATTGCCAGATTTTGAGATAAATAACTATTGCTCAACTGTAGCACATTGTAACACCAGGAAGATTGGGTTTAAACTCCAAAAGTTTAAGAAGAAAAAAGAATATGTGGAGTTGTAAATTCCATATGCATTTGCTGTCCTGGCAAGAAAATACCCTTCTTGTCTTGTGAATATGACAAACATTAATAACACAGAATGAATACACAGAGTGGTGCAGTGTCAGCTTTCCAAGCTGTTTCCAGTGAGCACACTTTAAAATAGAAGGCAGGTCTCCACTCTGCTCTGAAATGTTGAACTGGCAAAGACATTCCCATGAGAACTGCCCAGAAATAGCTGGGATCACCCCTCTAAATGCTGCCTTGGGTTGATTTGCTGTTATTTTGGCACCATGAAAGCCAATGGCAGCTGACACACAGTGTGCCTGGCTTGGAAAATACTGATAAAAAAATCAATGTTGTGGCTTGATATTCAAATCAAAATGAAAAAACTCTCCGTGAATACCCAGGAAGGCTGTTGGTGCATGCTGCAAGACAGGAAGCCCTTGTTTCTGTTTCCACATTGAGCTGACGTTGCTTGCAGTGCCACGGAGAGCAGAGTGCTGTGGCTGCTGCTCGTGGGTCCCCCACAGCGTGGGAATGTGGGCTGGAACACGGCATTGCCCAGACTCCAGTGGGAAACCTCCAGTGCTGTGCTGGGGGAGCACCAAGGCCCTGGTTTTCCTGAAAACTGCTTGTTCTTTGGGCTGCAATTGGAGCCCTGGGTGCAGCAGGGAGGGTGCTGCTGAATCAGGGACACTTTGCTGTGCAGGGGATTGTTTCTCTACCTGAAATCTTCCAAAAGTGGAGGTGCGTTGGCTGAGAAGCTTCTGGAATGTATTATCAAAACAATAAATGTAATGTATGAAATGATCACCTTTTCAGTGAAAAGCACCAGGGAAATGCATTATTTACCATGCTGGTGTTTAGTCTGGAGCTAATGCAGCTCCAGGGGTAATTATCAGTGTGTGCCACCACTGGGGCTCCAGGGACGGGTTCTGAAGCCACGCTGAGGATGCTGCTATTGCATGGGTTTTCTATTACTTTCAAAATCATTTTGTATCTGACAATGTGAACTGACAATGAAATGAAAACGTGTCCCACACACTTAAGGTTTTTTGTACATGGTCTTTTTATCTTTTCCCTGCAGCTGCCTCACATGAGGGACTCGAGGAAGATCTTACACTCAGCAGAGACCAATTTGCAGCTGCATCTGAATGGGTGCAGACAGGCTGTGGGACAGGAGCTCTGCGATGAGTGAGAGTCAAGAGCACCCCTTTATTGATAGAAAGGGGTTAGTGTTGCTGTGAAGAGATTTATTTACAGACTCCATCTATCCTGAAGTGGGTTTTAGGCAGGCTGTACGTGAACTTGGATTTGGGAACGTCACGGTGCTTCCCTAGGAGGGCCTGGATGAAATGGGCACAAGAGGGAGGGAAACCCAGGGGACTGAGAGAGTCACTGCCATGATTTCTGTGGGTTGCATGTGGCTTTAGTACAGCAAAATACACCTGTATGTTAGACATTTAATATTTTAAGTTTTATTATGTAAAGACAGCCAGGCTCAGTTAATTCACTCAGAAATTCTTATTGAAGTGATCAGTTTGTGGAAATTATCTTCCTGACATTGAGTGGAATTAATTGCTAATGAAAAAAAGTGCATCAAAACACAAGACAATATATAAGGAATGTATTTTTATTGTATTTTGCTAAGTTAAGAAAAATTCGAGTGATCTGACCTTGCTTATTCCTTAGAGATATATAACCCCATAATCATTATCTGTGTTTTATAAAGTCTTATTAACAGATAAGCAATTAGTTGAGCAAATAATGTAGCATTTTTCAACGGGCCACTATGATGTTATGTGAAAAACAGGATTACTTATAAGAAAAATCAGAATCCCAGGGAAGCTGTAGCTAGAGATGGGATTAAGCAAAATGCCTTAATATTGAAACATGGCATTAGAGGCTGAGGATAAAGGCAGACTATTGATAATCAGGTTTGCATACAGATTGGCTTAGATCATGTCCTGCCATCAAAGATGAGTCAATCTGAAACTTAAAGCTGATTATCAGTGAACAGATCTGCTCTTTGCAGGTCAAATTTGTGCTGTTCTTCTACAGCAGGTACTGTTGTCTCTGACACTTGGGGATATCATGTGGACAAGGAGGGCTGGAATTCCCTGCAGCTCTGTTGCCACATTTTCACCTGTAGGATGTGTCTCTTCCTGAGTTAGGGGACATGAAATAGAACTGTCAAAACCAAGACAGATTTTATTAATTTAGATAGGAACCTCATTGTGGGTGGGAGAATTGTTTTGGTGGGTGCAACAAGAAGGTGGGTTTGGGCTCTTATTTGGAACAGATGGGGATGTAAAGGAGGAGAAATGTGGTGGGGGACCGGGTGAAGGGAACAGCTCCTAGTTTGGGAAGGTGGGATGGAGGGAAAGCAAACTGGGAGCAAACTGGGCAAATCCAAACTGTGTTCTCAGAAAAGGTTCCCCTCATTCTTTTTTTGGCTTCCCACTATCTGCTGTCAGGGCTGGGAAAACCATTTCTCTGGATGATCCCCACTCATACTGTCTTATTCCTTCCTTTGGCTACTTCTGTAGAAATATCTGGGGAGTATTTCATTTTCTGAGACTTCTTGGTATGGTAAGTGTTGCAGCTCTTTATTACCCAGCAGAAAAGGGTTTCTTGTGTGCAGGGCACAGCATTCAATAAGAACCCTTCAGTTTCCTCAAATAAATGAAATATGTGAAAAAGATGGGCTTATTTTAGATTGAATGAAGCTCCTCTGAGCTGAATCTGAAAATCATAACTGACTGAAAATGGCAGAAAAAAAGGCATTTGTGCTCTCTAGAGACAAGGGCAACTGATAGATGGAGCAGCAAAAAAAAATGCTACTAAAATGGGTTTATTGGAAGGAATAAGATCAACTCCTATAATGTTTTCTGTGTTGCAAACCTGCTGTTGCAGTTTGAACTGTTCCCATAACAGCAAAACATTCTTGGAAGGACTTGAGCAGCTTGCCTGGAAGGGCTGCATGTGGCAGTATCAGTGTAATTAAGCTTCTACCAGCATTTTTGTGCTAAATGAATCTTCAGGGTCCAGGAGCCCAGCTTTCAAATCTCTATTTGGTGCTTGCAGTGTGCCACGCTGTGATTTATCATGTGATTTAACATTTGCCCAAAGATTACAATGTGGAGCTGTGCTCTCCCAGTGGTGAGCCATGTCCAGATCAGAGGTGTGCAGAATTATGCATGTCTATATGTAAACTCTTTGCAGTCTGTCCTGCCTGTGGGGGAACGGGCAGCTGAACATGTGGGCATTGTGAAATCATGTGTTTGTGTTCACTAAGAGCCTTATTCCTGCATGATTAAGTAGCTGTGCAGTGCTCAGAGGGCAGGAAAATTACAGAGGCTGATTCCTCTTTCATCTCCTCTGCTTGAGGAGGGATGTAATCAGCACCTCTCTCCTCATGCAGTGTTGGAAAGTCTCTCAGGGCTAAGAGAATCCAGCAGCCACTGACTGTGCATTACACGTGTGGGTGGGCAGAAGTTGGGATCTGCAATCAGAATACTTCATCTGACAAGGGACCAGCAAAAGATTTCTAGTTCACTGCAGTGAGGAGAAGAGAGACTCAGTAAACTTCCATTTCTGCACACTCTGGGTGCTTAGCCATGACTAAGGCAGGAATCCTCTTTGGGAGCATCCAGTCTTTGTTCAGAGAGCAAGGAAGCCTCAGGGAGACTTTACTTTCTAAAGGCAGCACGTTAACAATGCTGTCACACCCAGCGTGGCAATGCAAAGATGCTTTCCTGATTCTTTGAAAGTGCATTTTGTGCTTATTTCTGAGAACTTCTGGATGTACGGTTCACTTTTCCTTCAGAGCTTGGTACTCTTGGTTTAGCACCCCTGGAGTTGTGTCCCCCATCTCCTCTGGGATTCATACAGATGTATCAGAGTCCCAACAATAAGTAAATAAGGTAGAATGTTCACTCAGGGGTTTTGCTAGCCATAAACCCAGGGACTTAAAGAGAAATATATAGTAATCCTGGACTAAAATTTGCTTGTCACTGAGGCTGCCCACCCCCAGGCACTGAACAGACACAATGGATCTGGGATAAATGTGCCTTTACATCAAAGGCAGAGACAGGTGAGCCAAGGGCAGCTCTGCCAAGTAGTGATGTAGATTAATTATGCAAATCTGGTCCAAATATAATTGTATACATGTGTTAGTGTATTTGGCCTCCGGTTTTCCAGTTTTGTCATGACCAACCACCTCCCCCTTTCTGTGCAGAACACTAAATAAATCCAGCATCTCCACTCTGTGTGTGGATCAGCTTCTTGCCCAGCAGGTGAAAGAACCCAATTTTGGGACAATAAGAATGCTGGTGTGTGAAGGCCTCTCCTTTCCTACCAAAATAAGAAGGTTTTGAGGCAGTGCACCTCTAACCCTGGCTGCTGTAGGCAAACCTGTGTGAGGAGCACGCTATGAGCAGTGCTGTGTTCCTGCCTCTTGGGACATGTCACAGGGATGATTTTTAGTAGGTTATGCAGCCACAGCTCCTGTCACGTCAGTGACAACCAGAAGTAGGTCCTGTTTATGGTGATGCAGTTCTAGGCATCACTAGAGAGAAGCATCAAAATAAAATGCCCCAGATAAGCACGTGTAGAGTAGAACGTTGGTTGTGCACATGTACTTTTTATTGTCTACCAACTGGAGTCCAGTTTGGCCCCATTTGAAGTGTGTCAGCTCCTGAGGTTAAATTCTGTGTGCAAATACTTCCAAGGCTGCTCCCTTGGATGTGAGTCCAAACAGCTGCTGTCATGGGAATGAGAGCTGGTCCAAGTGTTCAACTGTTCTTTGGGGGCTTCACAACTGTCTTGGGATGAGCTTTCCATGGTGAGTACTTTTCATGAGTCCTTTCCTGTGCTGTAATGGACTGGAACCAGAGGGTCTCTGAACCTGGTGACTGAAAACATCGGGGGTAGAAATTAAAAAATGTAATCTCAGTTATACAAGAAAAACAGCTGAGTGTTGGCGATTTGTTGTGGTCTGAAAAAGGGTAATTTGGGCAGCTGCATTAGAGTTCTGATGCAAGTACTGCAAATGGCTGAGACAAACATTTGTTTAGAGGCAGAATCGAAATAATAAAAGGCCCTGAAACTTGACTCAATGTATGTCTTTTCCATCCCATATGGAGCCACATGGGGTATGTTGTTCATAAGTTTAGCATCTCATAAAAATAAAACTTGTGCTTTATTTCTCACCATGTTTTCTGCATGCAATGAATGCTCTTTGTGGCTATTCCATGGATTTTAAATGCCTAAGATGGTGATTTTAACTTCCAGATGTGATATGACTCCCTTGTTTTAACACTCCCTCATGTTACCTGTGTTACCTGTCACTCTTGCTCACAGTGGTCTATGAAGTGCAGGTCCTACTCCTGTGTTATGCTACAGGTTTTCTGTTAACTGCAGTGGGAATAATATGTGCATGTCATGCAGAGCTGTAAATAAGTGCAGGAGAGGGGGTCTTAATTATAAGTCTTCATAGATAGTTTGCAAAAATCTCTTGTGGCTGGAAGTTGCTGTAAAATTATGAATAGTAGTAAACTTTTATCTTTAAAATACATAAACATTGGAAAGTGTTCCTTATTCAGAGTGGTTTTGTGCATGTTAACTAACCCTTGTGGTGCTGGGGGGAGGTGTGTGTGTGATTGCTGTGGCACATGAAGGGGAAGGCAGTGGCCAGTGGACCTTTCAGAAGGGAGTCCCACTTTGAACTGCTGATGTGCAAAAGCAAAAATCTTTTGGGTCCCACAAGACGTAAGTGAGATGAAAAGGGTGGTCTGGGTCCCAGCATGTGAGCCCAAGTTCTGCCCTTGCAAATAGGATTTATTAGTGCATATTATTTATAAGTCCCAGATTTCCTTCTGAAATATGCCTGCATCAAAGGCAGTCAGCTTGGCATGGTCCATTTAATGTTCTCCCAGATATCCTTCTCCAAAAAAGGGCCTGTGGTGCTTCCACTTCCCTCAGAAGCAACACATGTGGCAACAGATGGATCACACATAGCTCTGCCCACAGAACGCCTTGTCTGCTGGCCAAGGACTTACATCAACATTCAAAGAAATCCAGATGTTGTGATGAAACCCAAAAAACCCAGTTCTGATTAGGGTTAATGCTTAATCATCTATTTATAGGGCGGAATTAATTGTGGAGATTGTTTTACCAGGATTGAAGGGAATGTCTTAATTTTTCTAGCTAACTCAAAGCTTTTCCAGTAAAGGAAGAAGAGGATCCTGGCTGTGCTCTGTAATGGCTCTTCAGTAAGGTCTTAATGCTTTGCACTTCAAGTGATGGCTCTGCCTGGCTTGAGGAGCAGTTTTGCCTGACCCAGGCAGGTACTGAGAGACAGATCTGAGGCTCTTCAAGATGTGATTACTCAGTCAGGTGACAAGTGGTCACTGCCAAATCAACAGAATGAGATAACGATTTTTTTGCCAGCGTGCTGCCTGGCAATTCTGGCTGCCCAGTGTCCAGCCCTCTGCCAGCTTTCCAGGAGTGTTCTTTAGTGCCAGGTCTTTTACACGGTTGACTTTCTCAGAGGATCCCTGCTGGCCTTGCCTTCTGCTTCTCCTGGCAGGTGCTGTTGAGCACTGGGAGGCAGCAGGACTGGACATGGCCATTACATGTTTCTGAGCCTTGTCTGGGCTGCCCTGGTCACAAAGGTTGTGGGCTTTGTTGCTCTCGATCCTCACCTGGCTGCAATTGCAGAGCTCATGTCATTGACAAGCTCGGCACTGTTTGGAGAGCAGGGCATCGCCTGTGCCTGCTTGCCCCATGTTTGCAATGGCAAAATACTCCTGGTGTGGGAACTCATCACACCCCCAAAGCTGGAGTCGTCAGCAGTGTCATTTGGGAAGTTTCAGTGTCCATGTGGATGGCTCTTACCCAGCTGGCTGATACAGAGGAGACCTTCTTAATGGCCCCAGCTCTGTTACAAACTCATCCATCCTCCCTCCTGCTCAAACAGGAATTCCCCAACCAGGAAGGCCCCTCCTTGGCTGTAAACCAGGGAAAGGCAAATCCCAGAGGCAGCTGCACTGAGGTGTGTGCAGAACTTCCCCCTGATGCCCTGGGAGCAGGCTGAGGCTCCAAGGGTGAGCTGCAGGACCTGCTGGCCTGGGTGGAGGTGGCAGGTTGTCACTGCTGCTCTGCAGTCTGTCAGGACTGTGGGTTTGGGAAGTCCTCACTATTGCAGCTGCAGGCACTGGTGAACTGCCCCCGGTCCTTGGTCACTGGGGTGTGTCCCCAAGGCCTGGCAGCTGGACACGGTGTCTGCGGGAGGAAAGAGGAGCAGAAGGGGTCAGGATGGGCCCCTGTGGCTCAGGGGAGCAGATGTGAGAGCTGAGCTCATGAGCTGACTCAGCTGCTGTGTTTCCTCAGGCAGCTCTGCTTACAGAGAATTTGCTATTGTGTATAGTCTAACTTTTTGGATCAGAGGGAGAAATAACTTTTTTTTCCCTCTCCTGTTTTTGACCTACAAATTCACCTCCTGCTACCCCCTCTTTCCTCTTCTCTTCTCATCCTAGCAGGATTTCCTTTGCTGTCCAAGCTGTTTTGGGGCAGACTGTGTGCACAGTCACTTACTCTTCCAGAAACCTTTATCATAAACTTAGTCTAATGAAATATTATAAACAAATTTTAAACTGGCCTTACTGTTTGCTCTTATTCTTTGTGGCTGACCAGCTGGATGGAGCTCATCCTGATGACCTGCAGATGGATGTGGGTCCCAAAGGCAGAGCACATGGAGCTTGGCAGAGCTGGTGGATCAGCAGAGTTGCAGTAATCTGTCCAGAGGAGGCTGATTAAGTTACTGATTACAAATACTGAACAGAATCCCCTTGCAAGCAGTCTTTGACTTTCATGTACCTATTAATCTGTAATTGTGTGCCAAGTGATTTCTGTGAATGCTTTCAACTTTAGGTGGTGACTGAGCAGTTCCTCATAAATTTTTTACCTGTTTATTTGTTTGTTTTTTCTATGGCTACTTGGGAAAGTTCTGCTGATGGTTATCATGTAGAAATAATTAAAAATAGTGACTAATGGATAATGCATGTGTTCGTACACAAATATTCTCATTCAAGGCCAGGCAAAACAGAACCATTCTACAAGAGTCACTGAAAGTAAAACATACTTGGTGTTGCTTGAGAAAATCCAGTTTAGTAGTTGCAGTTTGGTTTGGAAGGAAAAAGTTCTATAGAAATAAGGTTGGCCAACACCTTCCCCACCAAAAGCATATGGCAGTGTTGTAGGACAGAGTGGCAGGACGGTGTTTGATTCCTTCTGGCAAACAAGCAAAGCCAGCCCGGGAAGGCTGATCTGGACTGACATTTGACTAAAGGAGACATCTGGCACTCCCAGAGCTCTCTCCCTGCCCTCCACGCCCTTCAGAACTGCTGCCCCAACATCACAAATCTGGGTTTGCACCTTCCTGTCTCCTGTGAGGAGAACTCCAGTGAATTCAGCGTTAAAGCTGAAAGGGGTGGAACAGCTTTGGGGTGTTATTGATGGCCCTGAACCAGAGCTGGGGGGCGGTGGGAGGGGGTGCAGCAGGGATCCAGTGGGGTCCAGCGTGCAGATCCCTCAGGGATCCATCAGGGATCCACTGGGAATCCCATGGGCAGATCCATTGGGGATCTGTCAGGAATCATGCGTGCAGAGTCATCGAGCATCCATTGGGGATCCATTTGGGATGTTCCAGGCAGATCCATCAGGGATCCATCAGAGAGATCCGTCAGGGATCCATCAGAGAGCCATTGGGAATGCCTTGAGTAGATCCATGGGGGATCCATTTGGGATGCTGCTGGGATCCATCAGGCAGATCCGTCAGGGATCCATCAGGCAGATCCATTAGGGACCCGTCAGGCAGATCCATTGGGGATCCATCAAGCAGATCCATCAGGGATCCATCAAGAATCCATCGGGGATCCATCAGGCAGATTAATTAGGCAGATGCATGAGGGATCAACCAGGCAGATCCATTAGGGATCAATCAGGGAGATCCATCAGGAATCCACCGGGGATGCCGCGGGCACGGCCGTGCCCAGCGCTGCCATCGGGCGCCACCAGGCGGCCATCGGCGGTCATTGCAGCCCCTCGGGCCGCTGGGGAAGCGCCCCGGGAGCGGGACACGGGATAAAGGGAATGTCCCGGTGCTGAGAGAGGGACACGGGATAAAGGGAATGTCCCGGTGCTGAGAGAGGGACACGGGATAAATGGGAATGCTGAGAGGGGGGACACGGGGTAAAGGGAATGTCCCGGTGCTGGCAGCAGGGATGTGGGATGGAGGGAAATGTCCCGGTGCTCGCAGCAGGGATGTGGGACAGGGGGAAATGTCCCAGTCCCAGGAATAGGGATGTGGGATAAAGCCCCCTGCTCTCTCCTAGCGTGGCACCAGCCTGCATCTCACCCATCTGTGCTGGGGGACACACCAAGTGCAGTTTTTTTGTCATTTTTGGGTTCTTCAGGCTTGCCCTTTAAGTGGGGAGAGGGAATCATGGGCAGTTGTTACCAGGTTTTTAGATGGTGATTTAGGATTCCCCTTTCAGGCTGTCTGTCCTGCCCCAGTTCAAGCAGCTCGTGGGGTGCAAAGTGTCCCCAGGGGCATCTGCAGGGGGCAGGTTTGATGGGGTCAGAGCAGAGTGGATTATGTGGGGCTCCCTTGGACCCTTCCCATTTGGGAATGTACTGGTTTGTAGGGACATTGCAGGCAAGGCCTTGATCTCTGGAGCTGCCAGAAGAGCTCCTGAGACCATTTGCAGTCCAGCTGTTACTGAATTTCTGCAAAACCTTGCTTGGCTTATTATTTTTCAGATGTGTTTGCCTGGGGAGCTCTGCCTTGACTTGTGCTGGTTGTTTTGGTAACTTCACCCAGAGCACTGGCTTTCAACTGGAGGTTCCTTTGAGCAATTAAGGAATATGATGAGATTTCTCATGGATAGTGGCACTGATGAAGGGGTTAACTGGAAGGAATTAAGAGCCCTGTGGCAAAGCAGGTGGGACAGCGTGTCACTGAGGATAAGTGGAAGGAAATGCTGTTTTTCCCCTTTCCTTAAAGTCAGGCAGGAACAAAGTCAGGAAGCTGAGAGAGGTCAGCAAAGACCTGTGGGTGTTTGCAGCTCAGAGAAGTATTTTATGAAAACTTTTTTGTTATTATTTTCTTTTCCTTTTTCTGATGAAGACTAAAGGGGTGTCTTTGTGTTTTGTTTGCTGTCAGACCTTTTTTATGGACTAGATTCAGGATAAAACATCCACTGTGATCTGAGCAGACTCTTATTCTTTTCCTGGTAAGACTAGATGACTTGAGGTACAGTCAGATTGTGATAACTTCTTCAGTGGGGAAAATACCACCTTGGTGATGTTTTTCATTCCAGGAAGTATGGGAAAGTAAAACCACCAGAGTTTTATTTCTTACTCTCTCAAACTCGAATCGCTTATTAAAAAAAAAAAAAAGGTTCAGAAAAGATGTTTATTTTTTGTGCTAGCCCCACCTGACCTATAATGACAATAAATATAACTCTTATTTACAGGCAAATAGGATTGTACATTAGTGTGTTTACTGCCACCAGAGCATTTGCCCTGCATGTGACATGTGCCTAGGAGTGAAAACATTTATAATAAATGTATATAGGTGGATCTGTACTCTGAACTCTAAACTCCAAAACCCAGCAAAGCTTTACGTGGCTTTCACTCCAGTCAGTCCTGGCTGGGGGACAATTCCTGGTGTGATTGCCAAGCTGGTCCCTCCTGGTGCTGTTCTAGGTCCTGTTGCTGAAAGGAGAAAAGGTAAGAACCCACTTACTGAGGAACAAGAACTCAGACAAGATGATTTGATTTTCCTTTTGTAACTGATCCTTCTGTTTTCATTGGGTTTGGTGTTGAATTCCCACATACAGCATGTCAGTAGTACTGGACTGTTATCAGGTAATATGTGATAGAATTGTTCTTTCTGTCTCTGAACAGTGGAAATTTGTTTTGATAAGGGGACCTGACCTGTCGGGGACATGTGGCAGTGGGCCAGGTGTTCATATTCAAACAGCTTTTATGGCTGCTTTGATAATATCAAGGATTCTCATCACAAGTCATTGTTACATAAAAAATTTTAATGGGGTGGGAGTAAAAAGCCTTTATTAAATGGCATGAACTTCTGCATCTGAATGTAATAAAATAATAATTTATGATATATTTTTAGGGATAAGAGATTAAAATGCATATTAATTAAATGATTAATGAAAACCCTTATGAGACTCTCTGCTACAAGTTGCAAGTAGCTGTTTAATCAAATTCTTTTCACAAAAAAATGCATTTCATTATAACATAATTAGCACATCTATTGTGTTTTTAATATAACTTGTGCTAAAGTGTGTTTGATCTGGAGTTTGCTCAGGGCAATTAGCAGTGAAAGAATTGAACTTTTTTGCTTTATTCCAGGCTTTGTAAATTATAAGTGCTGCATCTGGGGAAAATTGATGTGATTTTTTTAAGTGCTAGAATAATATTGGGATTATATTGGGGTAATAAGAAGAAAGAGTAAGAAATTGTGCTATCTAGAGCTGCAGATTTAGGGGTCTCATTTTTCTGTCGCTGATGTGTGACAATCCTGGGCTGTGAGAAAGCCAGAGCTTTTCTGTACTCCAGAGTAATCCTGCCTGCTCTGTGGGAGCAGACCAGGAGGAGAGGGTGGCGTTGGGATTAGGGGTGTGGGGTCTCATCCCTGTTTCCCATTTGGATAACACTCACAGACCCCCTGGCACGGGGCATGTGTGGTTGTGCTGACACAGGGGAGGGGACTTTCTCATCTTCAGTGTCCTTCACCATCGACTCTTGGAGTGTCCTGGGCAGGGCCAGGGGTTGGACTCGATGGTCCGTGTGGCTCCCTCCCTGCTCAGCACATTCTGTGGTTCTGGGATTTGAGAAGAGTTTTTCCAATTGGAAAAAAGGGCAGGATCTCTGTCAACGTGGTGTTTCCAAGTCACCCTGATGCCTGGCTGCTAAAATCCCAAACCTCTGCTGGGAAATGGAATCCTGCAGCCCTGGCAGGCACAAATCCTCCAAGGTAGAGGGATCACCTCTGCCATGGGCACTGCTGGGGCTTTTCCCTTCCTTGCCCCGGGAGCTTCACCAAGAGCTGTACAGAGAGTGGGAGAAAACTGCTTTTACAGAAAGTCCTTTGGGGAATTTATGCCTACTCTGAGTTCTCTCAGAGCCCAGAGATCAGTGTTTCCATGGTTGAGGTCAATGAGGCACAAAGCATGGTATGTCCTCTGTGTGAAACGCATTAATGCACAGAAAATACAAACTCAAGGTTCACTTTTATGTATTAAAAAACCCCAAAACTAATAAGGTACAGGAATATAAAAAGAAACTTTACATCTTTATACAATGGAACTGCATACAGTGTTCCTTAAAACAACTTTAAAAAACTGATTACAGGTAATACTTAAAACCAATGATTACGGGTAATACTATCTCGGAGATGCCTATCAAAGTACTTTACTTACTGCACTAGATAATTTAATAAGTAACTTTACCTGTTGATAGTCAATACCTTAATTACTGACAAAAACACTTAAACTGTAAGTATTATTAGTTAGTATCCTTTATAATATACCAACATGTGGAACCCCAATAGCATATGCTGGTGGCTGAATTAAAAAAAGAGAGAGAATGAACATACTAAAAATAAAACTAGGGCTGTAATCCTAAAGTGTACTTTTTTTTTTCTTTTTTAATAAAGGATGGGATCCAGAACTGATTTGACTGATAAACAGAATTCTATTCATTTTTCCTTTAGTTCATGTTTGAAAATTGGAGTGATTGCATTGTTGATGGTACTGTACATTTGTGTCCAACCAAGTATTGTCTTGGACAACTTTTTACAGTAATGAGGAGTAATGTGAGACCATGTCATAGTGCATTACTATTTCCTATCAAGAAAGAATTATAGGGGAAGAGAGTCTAAAGTAGAGACAACACAAATAAGGGAAAAGCAAAGTTGTGAGGTTCCACTATACTGGTTTGGGAATAAAAAAATTTTAAAAAAAATTGGTGTTATTTGGTTAGCTAGCAGATTTAAATAATTAAATCAACTACACTAATACCTACAGCTCCAGCACAGATTCTGCACAGGGCAGTATCTGGGTGGTAGGTCTCTGTTCCTTGTTGAGGGCAACAGGAACCTGTGTTGCTGCAAGCCAGAGACAGGCCATTGTCCTCAGAGACCCGTTTCTTGCAAAATGTTTTTGGCTGGGGAACTTCCCACATGGGAAGTTTCATTCTGGTCATTCTGTGGCTCTTCAGCAGGTGAGAAACTAAACACATGCTTACCAGGGACATAGTAGCTGCAGCTCCAAAACCTTCCTTACATTTGTGGTTCTTTTATGTAGACAAGTGTGTGGGTGTGTAGCATTCAGATTTAGAAGTCTACAATATTTTCCTACATGGAAAATACTTGTGTTACAGTACCTGCTTAGAAAAGAAATCAAAACAGTTTCACAGTAATGAGGCCCTTCATTTGTTTGTCCCTGAAAAAATACAATTGATTTAACAAAGCTGAATAAAAACCCTATTCAACCTTTTCAGAAATAGAGAGAAATATAGAGAAACCTCTGTTTCCACCTAGAGATGGAAACATACAGTATTGGACTCTTAACATTCCCCTGATCTCCCCATTTCCTGCCCTGCAGGATATGTTCCATTGAGTAACACAAAAATCCTATTTACAGAGAGAAAAAACAATTTTGCTGCTAGCTAGAGCAAATTCCAGCATGCCAGAAAGGTGCCTGAAATCATCATCAGGTTGTTAAAAATGACAGATGAAACCAGATTGTGTGTCTAAAAATCCTGTCTATTTTTATCTTGAGTAACTCATAAATACAGTAGAAGACTATAAAGCAAAAATAATTAATAGAATTGAAAGAAGGAATAAACATGCCTCTTTTTGAAAGTGATGGAATAATTTCTAATATTAAGTGATGGACCATATGTTCCTCCTCTCCTCTATTGGGTGAGCATCAGTGTGGAATATCAATAAAGATGTTCCAGGAGGGGAAGGCAAAGCAGTCAGCTGGAAATCCAGGGGGTTTAAACATCCCTTCCCAATGCACTGAACCTCTCCCTCCCAGTGGATGGTGACCTTGGATGCATGTTGATGAAAACAGTACAGGAGGAGAGGAATGAAGGAGAAACTGGGGACAAAACCGCTTTTTTAAGGAGTCTATTCAGATAGAGACAGGAGGTGTGTCCTAGAAGGCTTGAGCAGGTCCATGAGCAGCAATTTTGGGGAAAAAAAGTGAATGTTAGCAAGGGCAGCAGTGCTGGAGGAAGTTAATATACACGGCCTCTGTGTGTCTTTTTAACCCTACTGTTGTCAGGTTTTTTTCATGTCTGAAATCCTAGTATGGCTTGAGGGAAGAGCTGTGAGTTCCTTGGCCTTTGGCAGTCCCTTGATGTCTATCTGTAGTGGGAGGGAGGAAATTCATGGCTAATTTGAACTTAATACACAAAATCTTCACTTGGTTCTGATCCATACAGCTCAGCTAACATTTTAAACCTGGGCCCCCAGTCATTTAGGAAGTCATAGTCAATGTCTGAGTCTGAGGAGCCTGATTGCAAAGAGCTGAGAGATTCTGCGATGGACTCAGCCCCTTCATAGCCATAGATGTGAAGTGTGTCATAGGGCAGCAAATCCCTGTCGTTGTCAGCTTCATTCTTCTTCTCCTCAATCATGGTTTCCATTTCTCCAGCACCAGAAGTCATATTTCCAGGAGGCTTTTGGACTTGTGCATAGGGAGAAGGAACTGCCTCTGGCTTCATGCCATTCTTGCGGACGGAGTTGAGCACGGACACGTCGTAGCTGGTGGTGTCCATTTCCCCACCACCTTCCTCGTCATACCTGACCAGCTGCTCGTGGATCTCTGCCACGCTCCTCCCGAGGCCGCTCAGATCCTTCTTGTGCCTCTTCCTTAGAAGAAGCAGCATTGCAAGTACTGCAAAGAAAACCTCAATGAGCACGTGCAAATAGAGAAGCAAGGCAGTCAAACAAATCACATTATTGCATTTAAGATATATAACACTGTGTGAAGTGCTTTTTTTTTTTTTCTGGAGTGATTTTTTTAACATGTTTATTAAAAGAATAGTTGAAAATGCTGTTTCACTGTAGGATTACTGTATTCTTGAAGGAGTTCAGTCTGAACAGGAGTTGCTCACCTGACTCTTGAGCTGGAACCACAAATACAAGTGCATATTGTCACAAGTTCATTGAATCAACTACTGCCTTGAGCTGGTAAATCTCTTAATGCCAAGTATCAAATGTCACTTATGTGGTGCTTGCAAAGGAGACCAGTTCTCAAGCGAGAAAAAGTGCTGTGCCTTCTCTGATAGATTTCAAATGCAGCAAGTAGGTACTGGTGTGCTGATTTGTTACAGATATATTTATGTATATATGTTCACTGTACTGTTTAAAGGGTTTCCAGAGTAGTTCAGCCTCTGGAAACAGGAATCCTATTGTAATTGCCCCAGCACAAATTTCCTGTTCTGTAGCTGCATGTGAGCCTGGCAGCAGTAAATCAACTGTATTGTGCATATGTGCAATAACCTTTCCAGTGACTCAGCCTGCCCAATGGAGGGAGCAGCTTTGTAGCTGGAGCTGTAACACACCAAATAGGAAAAGCACGTGAGATGAATCAAATAGTTACAGCATTTCTGGCTTTGTGACCATTTTACAGCCACAAAGCTTTCATAGTTCTCACTTAAGGAAGAACACAACATTTTAAAGCAGAGAACATTACACAAGTCATTACCAATGATAGTGAAGATGCAGATAAAAATGGCCACCAGAGCTTGTATGCTGACTCCGACCTGCTTGGCTCTTTCCTCACAGAAAGTGAAGTTGCCTTTTTCGTTGCACTTGCAGACACTGATGACAAGAGTATTCGTGCTGCTGAGCTCAGGCTCACCGTTGTCTGAGATGATGACAGGCAGGTAGTGGATTTTGGCAAGTTCACGATTGAACTGTCCATATTTGACAGTGATATTAGCTGTGTTATCTGGAAGAGGTAACAACACCTAATTAAGTGATAATCTCTGCCAGATTTTCCTTATAGATTACCAGTCAGTAGGTACATCTTCCCCTTAGGCAGAGCCAGCCTTTAGGGGACCCACTGAAACTTGGGTGGCAACAAACAACCTTTTTTCTTCCCTGCCCCCTGTATGTTAAGCCTTTAAAAATAAATATTACTTAGCTCAGCTAGACCATTCCTAGGTCACTGCTGCAGCTTTTCTCCCCTGAGTCCCAGTGCCCCACTTTGAATAGCTGAGAAAGGCATTGCAGGGATACCCTACCGTAGTTCTCAATCAGGGAAAAGTTGCTGTCCTCTGTGGCCAGGGAGAATTTGAAGAACCCTCTGGGTGATAGTTCATCCTTGTCAGTGGCTGAAATCCTCACAATTACCTACAAAGATGGAAAAGGTCACGGTTTGCAGTGTGGTCAAGCCACAGAGAATATTTAAGTCAGATCTGGGCTGTGTGTCCTGTGCAACCCTGGAATCACGGGCAGGACACAGGTACCTCACGATGTTCCTCTTCAAGTTCTTTCAAGGCAAGCAATTTCTTTGTAGGTCTTCAAAAAGATCAATTTTGCCTCTTCAAGTTTGGTGTAATGAAAGCATTAAAAAAGCCTTATGATTTTTTTTAAAGACATATGGCTTGTTTAAATGTCTAAGATGGCTGTTTTATCAAGTGTTCAACCTACTTAGGATGTGACTGTCATCCTTGGAATGTCATTGAGGCTGCCACTCCTGAATAAAGGCTTGGGTTTGAAAACCTCAACCTGGCATAGATTAGATGTATAAAATAAAAAATTAATGTGTGTGACTATGTCTCAGAGGTATTTTAAAAATCAAACTAAAGGTGAAAGTAATGCAAGAATCAGGTGGGTTGGGCTGCCAAGATTAAAGTGTCTCAGGAGGGTCTGGATTAGAAACACAAGGGGGAATTATTTCTGGCTTGAGGGGCCCAGGATGCCTCAGATCATCGGGGAAGAGATGCAATATCGAGGTGGGCTTGTTCTCCAGGGGTGGATTTATCCGTGGACACTGTCTCCCAGATCATCCATAACTGAAACGTGCTTTGATAAAGGGGCCAAGCCAGGAAAACTCCTTTGGGATGGGGGATGATGGTCCAAATACAAATATTGGAAGGCTGGCAGATGGATCCCATCCCACTCCCCAAATCCACCAAGGTAAGCACTCCATTCTGATGGTGGTGGGAACAAGCCCTGGATGACTGGATGCACACCCTGTGCCTCGTGACTCTGCCTGCAACACCATCCTGGGCCTGGAAAAACAAGTCTTGCGGGGACATGGCCCACAGAGAGAATTGAGTTGGACAATGGGACTCATTTCCAAAACAGCCTCATGGACTCCTGGGCCAGAGAGCACGGGATGGAATGGGTGGATCATATTCCCTGTCATGCACCAGCCTCTGGGAAAGTTCATCAGTACAATGGACTGTTAAAAACCACACGGAAAACAATAAGAAGTGGGACCTTCAATCATTGGGATCTGAATTTATCAAGGGCCACCTGATTAGTCAATACTGGAGGCTCCAACTGAGCTGGCCCTGCCCAATCCAACCCTCCTGGGACCATAGAAAGGGGTAAAATCCCTGTGATGCACATGAGGAATGTGTGAGGGAAGGCAGTTTGGAGCAGTCCTGCCTGAAAAGGAAGGGCAAACCCACCCATGGGACTGTTTTTGCTCAAAGACCTGGGTGCACTTGGTGGGTGAGGCAGAGGGACAAAGAAACATGATATGTCCCTGCAGGGGATTAGATTTTTGGGTGAGAACAGTCTGTAATGTTGAATTGTATGATATTGGTTGCTGAATGACACTGCCACTGTCTGTCATAGCGCCCATGGACAGTGAGGGTGGGCTGCTCCAGACACACCAGCTGACAGCACAGCAGCCCTCCTGTCCTGGGAGACATTGAGGAACACTAAACTGGGGAGAACCATCCCTAAACCATGCCACAAAGTCTCTGAATTAAACAAGTGTTACATGTATGGGCTGAATACTTGTGTCTGAGGCTAAACAAAATGCTAACACCATTTGTGCATGCACACACACACGCTCTGGTGACCACTACAGTCATGTTCCATGCAGCAATGTTTCTCTTACTATGTTGAAGTGGTTTCCTTCTCAGTATCACATATTTGTGTGATAGAACTGAGTTGCTGATTTTTGCTCTGCAAAGCTTGACTGTCCTTCATGGCTCAGCTGTTAATGCACATACAGGCTTGAGAGCCTGGAGGGAGAAGAGCAGCACAGCCCATGTGTGTAAGCAGATAAAAGTCAATATTCCAACAGTGCAATGTCCTTAAGAGATGTTCCTGTCCACTGATGTTTTGGAAGTCACTGAAATGATCAGGAGTTTCAGTATAAAAACAGAAACTAACTTTTATTAAAAGACATTTTATGCTTGAGCTTATAAACAGCAATTCAGGTTTCAGGGAAAAACTCTCTGTCTCACCTTTCCTGGTGCAGCATTTTCACACACCCTGGGTTCTTCAGGATAAACAAGTTCTGGAGCATTATCATTTTCATCAGCAACTATTACATGAACTTGGGCATGTGATTCTCTGTCGGAAAGACGTCCTAAAATGACAACAGTACAGGTCTCAGATGCCTGGAATCCCAGGGCTGGCTAAACCCCCCTTTCCACGCTTTGTGCCCACCCTGTGTCTCCTGCATGAAGGTTATGGAGAATTTCTAGCTCCATTATTAATTTAAACTTTGATATTTAGATATTTTCCTACAAAATTTTCCTAATGGGCTAAGTCATCAAGGATCTTTGAAGAATTATATGACTCTTATGACTTCTTGATTTTTCACGCTGTGTGGGTATGGGAAGATTTGGAAGATTATCCTGGAGCAACCCTGTCTTTCATAGCTTAGTGGGAACAGGCTGGCAGGTTGTGGCTTTCCTTCTGATAAGCTCCAGCCTTGCTGAAAAGGTGTCCACTGATTTCTTTCAAACAGGGAAGTGCATGGCACTTACCATCTTCAAGGATCTCCTGAGCTGCTACAGTGATGTTGTATGAGGAGCTGAATTCTCTGTCCAGGGGTTTGGGAAGTTGAATGATTCCAGTGTCGGATACCCTGATGTAGTCTCCATTAGGACTAGCTCTTCGCCGAATAAATCTGGTTTAAAATGGGATATGTCAATTCAAGGGGATAATACTGTGTTTCACTTCATTTCCTCCTAGTGGAAGGTCAGAGAGTTCTTGTGTGACAAATTACATTAATATCTTGACCGGGCAGGCTGAGAAGATTTCCCTAAAATTATGCAAGCTGTGAGAGTGAAATGCATCTGTCGCAAGAAATTCCAGCTTATTGTACTTCGCTGTTTCAGAAGTCTATTTTCTTCTCCAAGCACATGCTTAAGAGAGTTCTTACAATAAAAAATATAACAGTAAATTATAGCCATGTGAAGATATCCAGGATATGCATTTCTCTCCAAATGTGCAAATGTTTAATCAGTAAGTTCATGTGGTAATTAACATGGGTAAGTGTAATTTATGTTCAATTTTTGATTACCATATATATGGTATGTATGGTAAGGTTGAAGTGGTGGAAAAAATAAATTGGATAGTTTTGTTTTTTGTCTGGCATGCAAATTCTGAAAAATAGGCCCAAAATCTCAGTTCCTCGTCAAATTCTTGGCATCATCAATGATTCTCCACTTTAAAACAGAATTACTAAAGCTGGCGTTGGTGTTACCTGATTTTCCGTTTAGCTGCATCGGGGTCGTGTGCCCAGACTGAACCAAGTGTTCTTACATCTGGGTCATTTTCCTTTACTTTAAACTCATATGGCAGTTTAGTGAAGACAGGAGGCTCATCCACATCAGTGACTTCAATGGTGACTGTTGAAATGCTCCTTGAGCCTCCGGCTTTAAAATACCGCAGGTCAACCGTGGGATCTGTGGCTTCAATGTCAAACCTGTATTCTGCTACTTTTTCAAAGTCCAGGGGCTAAAATAAAGACAAATACAGATATTTTTCCATTGGCAGTGTCTAAGCATTAACTACCTGTGCAAATTTAAGCTCTGTGCTCTAATTCATGTTTGGAAATATTACCAAATTGCATTTTGGCTGGACTCAGGGGAGAGCATTTCCCACCTGAACTTCTCTGTCATAACATGGCTTGAACAACGTCTGGTTTGGAACAGATTCATCCAGGATTCTAAGTTCAGCAAGTATTCCTTAGTTTCAATAAATTTCTGTTTATAATCCTGTGACTACCAAAACTTAGTTAGCCCTTTTGCCCCAAGGGCTGGGAACCAGGTTCTCTCTTGGCAAGGCTTTCTGTTCTGAAGGCATTCCAAGCAGACTGCATAGCTGTACTGACTGAGAGCTGGGGCTTTTAGTGATAAATGACATCCTTTTCCCTGTTTTTCCCATTGCCTGAGATTATAAAAGGAGTCACACAATGGGAGGAAGTCCAGGAGCTTGAGCAGTAAGATCTATGGCTCATTTCAGAGTCTGGGTCCCTTTGAGATTCTAAAAGCACTGTGAGATATACAGGAATTAATTGTGATGACTCTTCTCTTTGAGCAGACATTGCAGATGGAAGTGATAGTGCTTATCTAGCATTTGAAATTTTTTCTCTCATAGCTGCATATTTAAAGATTATGACACCTCCATGGCCAAAATCACATTACAAAACAGAGGGGTGAACTTTGCCCACTACTTGTTAAAAGAAGAGCTGATTCCAACCCCCTCAGCAAGTGTATGCGTGGAGTCTCTTACTGCTCCTCCTCCAGGCAGCAGTTCCAAGAACTGCATTCCTCAGGTCCTGGGAAGAGCAGGGAAGGGCTGCGGGAGGTGAAGAAAAGTTGCTTACACCTCCTGTGGGCTGAGGACTTCACTGCCAGTCTTGAAGTACTGGTACTGTTTTTCCTGAAAGTTTCCTCTTCTTAGTGACATTTCTAGCCTTAACAGTTACAGAGATACATTTGGAAGTAAAAAACACATTCCTGCCAATCTAAGGATTACAGGAGGTGATTTGTAGTTCTCCCTCCTCTTTTTTTAAAATGGCAAGTCAATGAAATCAATGAAGTCTTGGTTTGGCAGTGCTCTGCATAACACAGGAAAGTCACTTGGTGCAAATCAAGTAGCTTTGAGAATTTAAAAGAAACAAAGAACAAACCATAATAAATACTGGACCTTCTTAATAAGTTATAAGAAAATAGTGGGAAGGCCTGAAAACACCCTGACGAGAATAAGGGAGCTGTGGCTCAGTGGGAGCAAAGGCCAAACTGCAAAGAGCACTTTTAGAAGAGTGGTCAGGATCTGTTCACATCTTCTGCCTTGGCTTCACTTGGGCTGCAGAAGGGAAAGATTCCTTGACATGGTCAGTTGGGTCAACTCTTAAAATCACTGATTCTTTGAAGCACCCATGTATCTGAAGTTTGAGAAGAGCCCGAAGTGTGCAACATAAATATCCGACCCAGCCCACACTGCACTCTGCAGTAATTTTGGATTTTTTCAGGAATGGAGGTTACAACAAACTAGAAATCACAGCTCTTCTTCTCACAGAGCTTACAGAACTGGTGCTCAGGATCAACATATTGCATACTGACTTCCAGGCATTTCCATTTTCCTGCTGCTAGTGCTAAACCAAATCCAACATTCCTGTGAAAAAACACAATAATCATCTTTGTTACTGGGAAAAGTACCTTCTTTGGTCTAATGATTCCTTCATTTGTGTACGGATTTGCTACGATTTCAAAGGTGTCCCTGTAATCTCCCCGGACAAAACTGTATTTTGTGTTTCTGTGTTGTGGTTCATCGACATCTTCTACTTTTACTCTGCCAACTTCTCCTCCTACTGAAATGTTTTCAGGAACTTTAAAGTGAAATGATGCTGTTAAAAAAAAGAAAAAAGACTTAAAGAGAGTTTATCTGAAAGTTGGAACATAGTTAAAAATTGTTCTTACTTTATAGATGGACAGAAAAATATTTCATTGAGAATTCAGCGTTGTTTATGTCTAAGACAATACTTTGAAGTATTTTTTATAAAAGTATAAATAATACCCCAAATTGTCAAGATCTTATCCAAAGTGATAAAATGAATATTGATTTTTGGTTTCTGCTCCAGGGGTGCATTGCCCAGGAAATGTAGCAAGGGACAAAATACAGAATTGCTTCTGAATACGTAAAATCCTTTTGGCCATTTTTAAGAAAAGCTGAATTGTGCTGAGCCATGACCTAAATTCACTTCAGGTGTGTCAGCCCTTGGTTTCCAAGTGCTCCAGAGCCTGCATTGCACTCACAGTGTTTGAACACTGGGAAGTTGTCGTTGATGTCAGATAAAGTGATGATGACGGTGGCTGTGCTGGAATCCCCAGAAGTCCCTGGAGCATCTTTTGCTTTAACAATAATTTCATATGTTGATTGAGTCTCTCTGTCTAAATCAGGCCTTGTTGTAGAAATCACACCTGTAAAAAAGTAACATTGAATATGTTTAGATTTTGCAGGTCCAACACCTCTTAACTTTGACAGCAAGTTTTTATCTTATGCCACACATTCAGCTTTAAGTAGCATCTTTACAGTGGTGTTTTTCTAAGGCTAGAAATGTTAGAAATCTTTCTACATTATGGAATATTAGGAGAGTTTGTACAATATAGTCCTTTAAACTGATCTTTGCTGCCTAGAGCAGTCTGACAATGCCTAAACTGGGTCACTGCAGCCTCTAGAATTTGTCTGAGCACCTCTTTCTTTGCATGATTTGCTCTAGAAGAGCAGTGTAGTTACAAGAGATACTGATGGTATTTTTAAAAATGCAAAATTTAAGCAGAAAAGTTTAAGAAAATGAATTATTATTGATTATTGAATGCTGCTTCAGCATTCATGTGTTCCCTTTTACTGTTTGGTCAAGGGAATGGTATCTCTGCTGAACTGGAAACACAAACTTATCATAGCTCCTGTCTAGTCTTTTCATCACTGAGAAGAAATGACCATTTATCTTCTCATTTTGTTCATGGCACCCCTGACTTATTAGCTCCTTTCCAGATGCAGACAGTGACATTGTGTGGGTGTGAATGAAACATCTTTCTAAATCATGGTTAAAATTTTATTTTTGAATTATTATTCCCCTTTTCCAGAATGAAAAAATCTCAAAACTGTGTTTTGTTCTAAGAGCAGGGTAAGGACAAAGTGAAAGGACATTTGTGTATCTGACTTACCAGAGTCGTCAATGGTGAAATATTCATCCCCTTTAATGACTTGATAGGTCACTGTGGCATGACCTGAAACTGTTGGGTCATCAGCATCTACAGCTGTCACTTTGGTCACTGAGGTTCCTAAGAAAAGGTTTTCAAACAGCATATTTAGTATAAATTCTGCATTTGAACCAGAGATATGAAGGGAAATGAGTGACAGAAGAACGTACCTACTGGTGACATTTCTGGGACAGATCCATTGAATACTTTTTGTACAAACACAGGGACATTGTCATTGATATCGTAAACCTTGATAATGAATTTAGATGGGGGCTCCAGTGACTGGTTGTTTCTTCTGTCAATAATGAGAGCTGTCAGCTCATACTCTGCTTTCTTTTCTCTGTCAAGCCTCTCAAAGGCATAAACATCACCACTGGTTTCTTCCACTTTAAAAATGGTGTTGGCATATTCCCCTTCGATAATGTACTTAGCGTTGTTGTTCCTCACACTTGATGTGATCTGGAAGGAAAGTATAATTCAGAGAGATCAAAGTGGGTTTTGGCATGTGGGTGCAGCACAGCTCCTCCCAGAAGACACGTTCAGCCAGGATCCTTCAACTCAGCTGGGCACAGGAATGGCCACCAACACTTTGGCTGTCACCTGGAGTGTGACTGAACTAAAGCCCCACAGCAGCTCCAACACGTGGGGTTATATAGGATGAAACTTGCCTCCATACTGAAACCTGCTTGCTTATGTATCGAGGCATTTTTAAAACAATATCTCCTATTTCCCAAAGATATGAATTGTTCATGCAGTTAACACAAGTCATTAACTTCTTTATATCTGAATTAAGATGCACCACCATGTTCAGTTTGAGCTGCTCTCTCTTGCAAGTAACTTTCTGAACCTTCCAGGGGTTCTGCTCAGGTTTCACAGGATTACAGGAGCTAATCTGAAATCACAGCTACTGTCATTATTCAGCATTAGTCCCTTTTCCTCAGCATTTAGCAGAATTCCTGCCATAGTTGACACCTCCCCTGTGTTTAGTCATGCAAATTTTTAATAGTCAGTCTTCAGCCTCATGCCATGACAGTAAGGTTAAATTTAAGCCCATAGATTTGAAAATTGAAGATCATATGCAATTAAAAAGGGGTGGGGCAAAAGAAATGATTATTAATCAGTTTTAAAATTTGGTTTAATCTGATTCCAAATGCTTTTGCACATTGTTTAATGTGTAAATAATCTGATGATTCTATATCTTCAACCATACAAGGACACTGATAGAAGGTTTAAACCACAATTTTCCATGCACTATTTCAGCAAGCTATTTATCAAGGGTTGCTGGGTTTCACCAAGAATTTCTAGTCTTTAGTTGCTGATGTTATCACAGATTTCAGCTGCTGAGTATTAGGATTTGATTTTTCCTGTAGCTGTCATTTACTGTTGAACATATTTTTAATTTCAGTTTTCTATGTTGAATGTGTCCTTAATATTTCCTTCCAACATTCCACATACTTAACCATGCTTCTGCTGCTGGACAGCAGTTTACAACGGTGGAGATGGAACAGGAGAAATAACCTCCCCTTGTCTCAAAGATGGAATAATCTGTGCCTTCTTTGTCAGTTTTTATGCTCTTATTCAGTGTAAAAAGTATAGACTTCTGAGAATGCCTTTCCTAATGCTGAGGATGAACACCCAAAGGAAAACACCCAAGGTTGTGAAAGATAAAATCAGGCTGTATCAGCTGCATATTCCTGCAGCTGTCACTCAGCTGTGCTGCTGTGGCCTTTCTCTGCAGGGTTTATGGGCTCTCCGAACTGCAGTGCACTGACACAGAAGCAATCAGAGGTGCTGCTGCACAGGGGGAACTCCTCTTGTGTAGGGCAGCTCCAGCAATGGGAGAGCTCTGTGTGGGGCTGAGCTGGGCTGAGCTGACCCAGACGTGCCCTGTGTTAGCTGAGAACACCCTGTGGCCTCTGCTTCTCCCTGGTGCTGAGGCTGAAAGGCTGTTCTGCTGTGCTGACAGCCTTGGCAGGTGAGATTGTTGTACCTGGCGGGGAAACACACCCTGTGTATGTCTGCAGAGTGTCTCAGTTTGGAAAGACCACACTGGAGGGACTTTGTGTGGGTGATGCACAGTTAATCATGGGATTCTAAGAGCACTGCCCTGCAGAAAATGAGTTTGTAAGCAGCTCAATGCTCGTTATTATTTTTAAAAATTATTTTCTTTGGCTTTGTGAAACAATTGTTTTGATTGTGTAACAGTGTTCCTAAACATAACACTTCTGTTTAGTGTCCAGGTTGAGAGATGTGAGCTATAGGTTTTTTAATGCATATGTTTTCTTTGTTGATCTCTGAAAGAATCTCATGTTGCCAGAAAAATGGTGACATATATCAGGCACCAGCCCTCCTTCCTAACCTGCACACAATGTTCCTGCACTGCAGACGCTCCACACCTGCCATTCCCTCAAATTTATTTGTATTCTTCAAAAGAATTAGAATCCCTTTGACATGGTTATTGATTTACTCTTTGCCCAAGATTTTAACACAGTTTTTTTTGTTTCTCTCCTGCCCAGACTGCAAACAAGCAGTGCTTTCCAAGATCCTCATTTGCTGCTGTGTTTGTGATCATTCTCTGCTGACAGATGGCTGCTTACCTTGCCCACATGGTGTGGCAATGGTGCATCAATCTCTTCTTTGATATGCATTTGGTTCCATATCCAGTCTCTCCTGACCCGTTTATGACTAGCATTGTTTGAGGGAAGGTTTGGGGGTTTTTTCTGACTGTCTCTGTCAGCAAATGCCAGAGCAAGGAGCAATAAGAAAAATAGAATAATGTGGTCCATCTTCTGTAGCCTAGAAAGTAGTATAAAAATGAAAATATATTATCAACAACAAAATCAGATTAAGCAGAAAGAGCAAAGAGACATTCCTCCCATAGGGGAGTTTGATTACTTTATTCCTTTGCTTTTGCCTTAGCACCAAAATGTGAACCTTCAGGCTTTTTTCTTCCATGAAACAGTTTTATCTGTAAAAACCAACATACAACATTTTAATGAAATAAAACATGTTTTGAAAGCTGGCATAAAGGTAACTTGAGTGCCCATTGTTACTCTGAGGAGCAGACTGAGCAGCCAAGATGCCCGTGGCCAGGGCAGCCCATGGCACCATGGCTGGGCCAGGGCAAAGTTTGAATTAATCCCACTTCAAATGAAATGTTCCAGCTTAACAAACCCAAATGCAATGTTCTGACATGCCATGGACAGAAAATATGCTGTAGTCAATATATTCATATGGACAATATTGATTTAAAATAAAGTCTGAGTGGGGTGATTTGTGTGAAATTTTCAATCAATTCCAAGTACAACATATCAAATTTTCTTCCTCAAAGAGATCATTTATTGATTCAATACCTTGTCTGTTGAAACCTTTGAAGACACATATAAAGTTTCCTTATGCCCTGTCCTCAGGATTACCATCTACGAAATGATCATTTGTCAAATGTTTCTCAGGTGAAAGCATATTTTTGCATCTTGTGTTAATATTAGCAAACTTTAGGGCTGACTTTCATATCAGATTGAGCAGCTATTTTAATGTAGCAAAGCTGATTAATTTTCTCACTAAATTTCCCAATAAAAAGGACTGTCAGGGAAATGTAACACTCAAGTAATCAGACTTTAAATTGCACATAAATGACTTTCCATTAGCTTCTAGGAGCTGTCAGTGTGCACATCAAAAATAAACCCGTTAATTGTGATGAGAAGTTGACATCACACAGGTTGCTAGATGCAAGATTAAATTAATATCTTCGTCAGGAAGGTGCTGAGACGTTTCCAAAATTACTCTTTGCTAACCATGCAATCAGTGTTCTCCCATGGTGCAGCATCATTGTCAGGAAAAAGATTTTATTTACCATGAAATTTTGCTTTCCTGCGCTTTTCTCTGTCCCACATTGTTACACAGAAGCTGAGGAACATCCCTCCTTTGTGACTGTGGAAGAAGTGACTGAATAAGGTGGCTTTGAAGTTGCTTTTTAGTAAGTTTTTAATAAGTTGTGTTTAATACAGTGTTCTGGATTCAAACAGAACATTTTGATTTAGCTATTTTTTTGTACTTTAAGTGCTTACTTTGAATATTTTTAGAAAAGTGAGTAAGATTTAGTTGGTTTTCTATATTTTATTTGTGTACAGGTGCACTTTACAACTGGAAACTGTCAGGCATATGATTCTGTTTGATCGAGTAAGTTTGTCTTTTATCCATAAAATTACAAAACATGGTAACCAAAGGAAACACGTTGGTTGGTGGTGACTACACAGGCTGTGCTTTTGCCAAAACCAGGCTGTAGTGATTCAGAAGTCCTTTTCTCTTGTTGCTCTGGTAAGTGGAACTCTCTTGTGCTGCTGTTTGGCAGCTTGGCCATGAATACAGAAAGTGCTGACTGAATCTTTTAAAATCTGCTTGCATTTCAGCTGAAACTTCAGCTGCCCCTTTCACTCAGCAGATCCATTTTGTGTTCTTGGAATTTAAGGTGGCTCCACTTCCTTTAATTCCTCATTAATGATTCCTTGTTAACACTTGCCCAGCCTCCTTGGTAAATTAATATTCCTTTGTGAGGACTTTGGTGGAGCTTGGTCTGCCCTTTGGTACCCACTGTGGGTCAAACACAGGCTGAGATGGGAGAGCCTCCTGCAAAAAAATCTTCCTGCTTGGCCTTTGGTGTGTTTCAAAACTGCTCTTTTTGGCAGAGGTGACAGTGCACACTCACATTTTGGCTGCTCTTCTGACAGTTGATGTGCTCTGCTCCATAGGACAGCCTGGCTCTGAGGACAGTTCCTCCAGGATACCATGCAAGTTTTCCATTTGGCCATTGCTGCTGAGTCTGTCACCAAATTGATCACAATATTTAAGAACAGCACATGCAGGCACTTCAGGAGCAGTGAGGGGATGAGGGCACTGTCCTGGTGTGAAGGCCACCTGCCATGGATGGCAGCCCTTGACAAGAGGTACTGAATGCTCTCTTTTGTGGCCATCATAGTTTTCCTTCCCAGCAGATCTCATTTGAAATGCCAGAGGCAGTAGCAGAAAAGGGATATTGCCGTGCCTGAACAGGAGAATGCATTCCCATGGAGTCCCAAGAGAGAAAGTGCCTAGGGATGACAGGTGGATGGAGGGACTGGCTTTTCATTTCTTCTCATGTCTGTGGCAGCAGGACTGAGGAGAGGCAACCAGGTGCACCCCTTCAAATAGTGACCCCTGTGGCCACTCTGTGCCATGTGGCTCTCCCTGGGTGCTGCCAGGAGCTCCCTGCCCTGCCCTCCCTAAAGGTCAGTCCTGCTGTCCCTCTGTCCGTGACTGATTAGCATAATAATCCAAATGTCATTCAATTTAAGCAGGGACCATAAATATTCCTGAAAGTTAGCAGGAGAATGGTTTATTCCAGCAGCTGACTTTCTTACAGTGCCCTTAAATTTTCTTTCGGTAAATGATGAGTTTTCCTCACCCATATTAGTCATTTTATGTGTTGAATTATTTTAGCAAATAACTCTTGGTCTGCAGGGTACTATAGACAGTTAACAGAGAAATTTTGGTGTTCAAAGTGATTTATGGGACACATGGCTCATACAGTACAGTTTCTTCTCCCAGACTGGGAGCAATTATTAAAAAAATATCAGGTGGAGATACAGACAATACCATACTAATTAAAAGTTTGCATTTTACAAGTTGTTTTGGTAAGTAATCAACTGTAAGGATGATGAACAGCTGATATAAACAAGGTCTCCATATAATGAAAAGACGCTGGATGAAATATTCTCATGAACATTTATGGGGTTTTTTCTTGTATTTCCCTCTCACCTGGTTTACTTCTCACTCTAAAAGTGTATATTAATGCTTATCCAAGGTTAGTTTAGTTTTCAAAGAAATTAGTTCTATGCTTGCATGTTAAACAGAAGTTAAACCACGTTTCTGTACAGAGACTTTGGGAAATGAAGAGACAGTTGCAACTGAAATGATGTATTCTGGTTGATCAGATTAAAATCTTATGCTTATCTCTGAGAATTTTTCAGCACCCAAAAAACCTGAATAGAGGTAGAGGAGTGATAAGGAACATCCTGAGAGAGAAATTTCCTTGAAGAGGCTATCATACACCAGAAGAGAAATACATTTTAAAAGGTTTGTGTCCATGTTGCTGAGATAATTTGCATATATCTTTGCCAGGAAGGCTGGCAAGGAAAGATTATTTTTGCTTACACTATCTTGGTTGGAATTGGAATGCTGTAAATGAAAATGGAAACCCCCATACAAAAAATCAGTTTCACAGGGTAGGCAGCACTGCAAAAGTTTTTCCACATGTAAAAAATACACTCTGATACCCATCTAAACAGCTCCAAAACTGTTGTGCTCAGTAAAGCCATGATAGATACAGAGAGCAGAATCTGGCCCAGTTTCCAGTTGCAGAATGGCATTAATTTCTCACCCCTGTGATGTGTAAGACCAAAAGTAAATGTGTGAATGCAGAGAGCCTTAAGAAACAGAAAGTTAGAACACCAAACACAGAAGAGGGATAAACGATAGTTTTTTCTTTGCCATGCCTGTAGTTTTGGGAAGGAGGAAAAACATTATTGAAAGAAAATAGCCCTCACAATACTTAGTGCTGCCTTTCAGGGACTGTAAAGGGCTGTGCAAACACAAATTGATAAAACCCTTGTACCCATGTAAATATGTATCTGTGAAAATTCCCACAACCAGACAAAGAGCATTATCCCTTTTAAAGGTGCACTTGGAGCACAGAGGACTTAAATGTATTTGTGGTCTCCTGAGAGGGGACCAGGGCCAGGAGTACCTACAGTCTCAGGCTTTGTTCTTCATTTCATAATTAGCCAACATTGCTCTAACCAGCTTTTAACACACGCAGAGAAAGACCCCCAGAGACCACATGGATCTGGTTGTTACCTGCACTCCAGGTTCTCTTGGCACCTGGTAACCCTCCGTCTCTGCTGAGGCTCCCAGTGTGACAGGGATCACGGTGACAATGGGAACTGGGGCTGGGCTTCAAACTGCAGTGACACCACCCAAAAGAGCTGTCTAAGTAAATCCTGCAACGTTTGGCCTGGAGTAATCATTTATTTTTTTTTCCATTTTCAGATATAGTTTGTTCCAGGGTGCTTCCTCACTGTTTTGTCACATGTCCTCAGCAGTGAACAATGATTCAAATAGGCCTTTCCTGAGAACACTGTGCTGCTTTTTCCATTCTGGATTATTGGGCTGATTTAAATGGGCCTGACTACCTGGTATTGTATTTTTGATTGTCTTTATGGCAATTTTATGCATCTGAGAAGTGGTTTCCACTGATGACTAGAGTCTGGAGTGCAAATGCCTGCCTGCAAACTGATTCTGAAATGACATTTGATATGCATGATAGTACCTTTAAGTAAATAGCCACTTTGATGACTAAACAATCTGCAGTGCAAATGCCTCCCTGGAAACTGGTTGTAAAATGGTATTTTATACTTGTGATAGTACCTTTGAATGAATGGCCACTTTACCAGTATCTTAAGTAAACCTGCAGCTTTCAGACTAACCCCACACATCACTCAGTGCTGTGAGAGCACTTGCTGCACATGGTGCTGCTCAGTGCTTGGTGCTGATGCTGCAGCGCTCGTGTATCCACAGGTGAGGACATAATTCAGCACTTCTGACTCTGGCTCTGGGTTTCATTGGGTTTTTGGCTCCTCATATTTTTTCTTCCAGGGAAAAAGAGAATTAATTATATTCTGAAATTGGTTTTGATTTCAGCTCCAAGTTTCTGATAGGTCTGGGTAAAATGTATTGATTTGTTTCCCCCTGTCTGTTCAGCTCACCATAAAGTTCTCTCCTGGATGATGCAAAATACAAATCAGGGGTGAATGGAGTCCTCAGCCAGCACAGATTCCTCTTTTGAAAATGTAGATATTTGGCTTTAAAAGGCCTGTAAATACTTGCTGTGTGTATAATTGAAGCTATATTGCCTTGGTGGGCTCCCAGTCTTTCTGTTATCTCAGATACAGAACTGGATAAAAAGGGGGGAGACGAGACCTGGTTTCATTTTTTAGTTCCTTCATGGTTTTTTGTTTTTTTTTTTTTTGTTTTTAGTTGGTTGATTTTTTTGTTTGTTTGTTTTGGGGTTTTTGTTTTTTGGTTTGGTTTTTTAAGAAACAAAGCCACTTTCCAAGCCTGTGCACTGAAGACGGGTAAGCAGCAAGAATGAATCCACCCAAAGGTCCTCCCAGAGCTTCCTGACACCCCTGATTGAATTTTAGTGAGTGACCTGCTGGCTCCAGGTTTGAAATGAATACTGAGAGAAGGAGTGTGAGCTGCAAATAAGGAATGTATGGTCTAAGAAGACATTTGTTGTAAACACAATGATTTTAGATGTGAGTGAGGAAGAAAGGTCTTGTTTGTTCCTCGCCAAGGCACGTTTATGGAAAAGGGATGTAGAGATTGGCAGTTTGGTTGCTAGAAATACCTGGATCTGGAAGGTCTGGGTTTGGAAGAGAAGAAGGATGAGGCAGGTGCAGGATCAGCTCTTGCACCAGTAAATTCTTCTGACTTTACTGTAGTTGGTTTTACACCAGTGATGTGTCCTATAATACTTCATGTGGGAAGATTCACTGAGGTAGAACTGTTGGCAGGAGAGGGGAAAGCCCGGGCTTTAGCAGGCTTTGCTTGTTTTAGTGTGAGCCCGGTGCAGCTCTCAGGTGCAGCTCTCAGGTGCAGCCAGACATCACTGCAGGCCAGGAACAGGGTGTTTTGTGCTTCTGAGCTGCTCTGGGGGTGTCCAGCCATGACCTCTGGGGATAACTCAGCTCACACCCTGCTGCCCACAGCACTGCCCTGCCCACTGCACTGCCCCACTGTCCTGTGTGCAGGACAGTCCCAGTCCCACCTGGGCTCACACAGATCCTCTGTTGAGAGAATTCTGAGGCAACTCTGTTGGACAGTCAAGCACCAAGACCCAGAACCCAGAGCTAGAAGGATTAACTTCTGCTGATTTCTCTCCATTTCTACTTAATGTTCTCTTAATGCGCATTTTCCAAAAACTTTCAAAAACACATTTGCAGTTTGGAAAGTGCCATCTGTGCTCCTACATGGCTCGTATCTGGTAAAGAATGGATTAGTTATAAAACTATGGGGGTTTATGTTGGTTTTTTTTAATGTGTGTTGCTGGTGTAGGTTCAGATTTAATTTCCTGTTCACAAATACACATTTGTTTGGCTTAGATCTTGATTTACCTGTACATAACACCTGTACAGCTCGAAATCAGCTCTGCATTGGGCTTCTCTTGGAATTCAAGAAAACATCAGACAATATCTTTTCCTATGAAAATTTAGAAGAGGTGGGCTGACAGGTTGTTCTGTGTTCTGCAGGTGCCTGTGGCCTTTGGTGGATAGTGTTTGTTTAAATACGTCTGGGGGTGTGAAACATTTCTGTTTGTGGAAATGAATCCCATACATGATCTAATAAAACATGTGCCTGTATTTCTCTGCCCCTGTAGAGTCTACAAAAGTAAACAACTTCCACGTAGGTCAAGAGAAACTAGGGCTTATTTTAAGCACACAAAATAAGTCAAATCCTACACAGTGAAGTTAACCAGCCAAGAGGGGCTGCTTCCTCTTGATTCCTCTTCTCATTTTTAATCAAATAATTTTTCTGTCAATCAGTAGTAACTTGGTTTTTATCTGAGTTTCTTACTTATGATTCTGGTAATTGAGAAGCAAATTAAATATATGTTTATGTTTTAGTTACTGGGCTGGTCTTTTCATGGACTTTAAGGAAGCACTATTTTTGGACTAGCTAAAGAATGAATTCTTGAATGGCCTTTGTCATTGAAAGGACAGTGTATTGTGCGAGCAGTGGTTGTTTGCTGTGGTGAGGATGGCACGTGATGGAGGTACAACAATACTTTGAACTCACTAAAATGAGTGGTGAGAGCACAGACCTGCTCTTCTCATCAGGTTGGTTATGCAAAATTGTTGTTTTAAAGGACTACTGTTTTCCTTTCCTATGAGCATCCTGGTTTGCCTAGCAAGTAATCCCCAGTCCTGGTAAAACTGCTGACCTCCAGCCTTGCCCAGGAGAGCAGTGAGTATGAAGGTCTCTCAGAGCCACACTGAATCCTTGGCTGACTTTGGAGAATGTTCCTCATTTCCCACTCCCACATGCTGATCATGGCTCATGGCAGCTGCAGAATCCCTGTTTGCTCATTTTTCATAATATTAATTGTCATCACAGAGACTGTAGAGATACCTGAGAGCTGGTGATGACCAGTCTGAAATGGAACAGACACAGGACATGAGGCACTGACATCTACGTGTCCTGGTGCTGCTTAAGTGTTCTCACTCTGGCCTTGCTACTGTAGTCACATAAAGCTTTACTGCAGAAACCTTCCCTGGATGCCCCCAAAGTGGATTAGAGTCCTTTAAAGAAGAAGCAGGTGGTATTCTCCAGTCTTTCCATGCATAAAGCCTTTTACTTCACATACAAATATGTCATTTTACCTCATGTACAAATATGTCATTACAAAATACAGCAAGGGATAAAATGTGCTTGAGCACAATACCCGGTATAAACCCAGCTGCTAAAATACATTGAAGCTCAATTGTGATTAAACTATTAAACCATTTTTTGATGCTTTTTCATAACAAATAAATATATTATCATAAACATAAGTTTTTGGCTTTCTCTGAGTTGTTGACAGCATGGACAGCATGGAGTTTAAGGTCACAAAGTACTCTGCTATAGCTCTTCCCAGCTCCTGATCTCTGGGAGCTGGGATGTGAGGGCTGAATGACTCCCAAGGAACAGAAATATTCTGGTGTTCAGTGAATGTGCTCAAATGCACAAGCAGAGTTTTGGTGATGGTACAGAACATGATCATCATCCCTGTGTCATACAGATCCTGTGCTCTGTTGGTTGAGAGCATTCCATATTTTAAGATCAGAAGGCTGTAGTACCTATGACTGGAATGATTTATTGGCTTTGCAGATATTGCAGGGGTGAAACTCACAATCAAATGACAGAGAATTTGTTCTTGGCCACATCTTTTGGTGACAGTTGCCAAATGCTGTTGAAATCTGAGCTATTTTGGGGGCTTAACTTTGTGTTAAAGACAGCCCTTCAGTTCTGAAGCGAGCTGATAAGATGGGTGGGATAACCCTGCATGCTTAGTCTGGAACTGCAGACATTTCCCCCTATGAATTCTTTATCCAAAACAAAAAGCCAAGAGGAAAATATCTCCTGTCCAGATTAATTATTGATAAAGACAGATGCTGAAAATAGTTATGAAGTGCCAGTGTTGCAGGCAGGCAAAGAGCTTGTTCCCTCCCTTGATTTCCAAAGCCAGTTTCAGGGATGATCCTGCAGCCAGGTGCCCCCACTGCTGAGAAGGGTCTCTCTGGCTTTGAGGGATGATTAGTCTGAGAGACATATTCCTGTGACTGTAGATCCAGCTTTTTTCTCTCTTGCTCTGAGCCTGTTTCCTTTTGCTTATCCCAAACTGTGGTGGCTCCAGCTGGAGAGACAAAGGAGCAGGTGTCTCAGCACTAAGCCTCCTTCATCCCCAGCACCCCCCACACTCAGATGATATTTGATTTTTGGGAAGCAAGGGGGACAAGAGAATCCTCCAAAAGTCATTTGCTCATCCCAGTGCAGAAGGGGAATAGTTTGGGCATATTGCAGGTGTTTGTGGTCATTAAAAAGATTTCTCAAGCATCCCTGACCAGTATTTTGTTCCCTACAATAAACCATGTGGACCTTTCAGAATGAATTTGTTTTGATGCTGTCCCTGGTTAGCTCTGCTCTACAGAGAGAGCTGGAGCTGTCACTGGGTGGTTAAGAGTTTGACCAAGATGAAACAAAACAAGATACACTGTAAGAATAATGTATTGAAGAGCTTTCTCCACTTCTCCTTTGTTTCCAAATAAAACCTTAATAGCAGAGAGGCTTCCTAGCACAGAGCTCCAGCTGAGTCGCTCTCATTAAGGAAAAGTCCCAATTCTTTGAGAAACCACACGCAATAAACAGGATTTTTTTTTTTTTTAAGGCACAATGTAGCTGTGTTTACAGCAGATAAGATTTTTTTGACATTTTCCTTTAACAAAAGCTCAAGAGCAAAAGTATCTGTCTGGAACACAAGCATGGTGCCCAGGTCACAGTAATTGATATTTACTGCACTAACAGTAATGTGAAGCAGGGAAACCATGTTCAGCTGGCTGTGTGTGCTCGTTCCTTTGTCCAGGGTATTCTCCTGGGTAACTGAACGCATTAAGAGGGCCTCTGAAAATTAATTTTCTGGCAGATAAAGAAAGCATGTGCATATACATAAATCTCTTGTTTTCTGGCTGGGCAAGAGGCTAAAAAAACAGGGTGTGCCTGGTTAGGTTTTGTTTAGCATTCAGTATTTTTCTCCCTTTTTAAAATGTCTAATTCAAATGTCAGTTCATTCTTCTCTATTTCCTGCCCTTATTTAACTAGACTTCTAGACCAGGCTTAATTAACTTTAAGACCTTTTCTGCCCACCTCTATAGTTATGGTCCTTTCCTGGAACATTTCCATTGTTATAATCTCCATGTGTTGTGAGATGATGCAAATGATGTTATTACTGCCCTTGTGAATTTACAATGAGCCTTTCAATAGTTTTACTTACAGCTTAGCTCTTGTCAGGAAAATCTCATCTGGAAATCAAACTAAAACTCGGGAAGCAAATTGCCAGTTTAATGTGCTGACAAAGGGAAGTTAGCCTAAAAATTGAGGCCTCAGACATCGGGAAGCTTAAAAAGGTGAGGAAAGCTGTTGTAAGTGGTGTGACTGTTTTTTTTTTCAGTGTGGATTTGTTTCTGTGTGGGAGTGATTGTGATTTACCAAAGAGTTGTGCTGTGTTTTGCTCTTTTTCCTGTGCTCTGGCTTAAGCAGGTCATTAGGCTGATGAATTTTACCACCCCAGAGCAGAGGCCAGGACCTGTCCCCCAGAGGCCAGAGCTGCTGCATCCCCTGGGAGTGGTGGCTGGGGCGTTCTTGCTCACAGCAGTGCTGCTCTGTGGGTTTGCTGCCCCAACCCCAAACACAACTAGAGATATTTTCTGAGCTGAGGTGGGATTTTTTTTTTCTCTTTAGTGGCTGTGTAAGTGGAACATTTATTTCTCCCACAGCTCATGTTTTAATCACAGCCACTGAAAACACTTTTCTTGTGGGAATGAACCCTTTCTCATCATGTAAAGAAGCCAAAGATCAATCCATGTAAGGGAGGTGATACAGCTCACCATTTCACAGCAGGAAAATGAGACAACATATTCCACAGAGAAATGTGCCCCTTTCTTCTTTTTTGAAACTGAAGTCACCTCCAAGTTCAATTACTATTCAGTAATTCAATATCTGTTCTAATCCTAAACTTTGACCAAGATTGCTGCTGGTAAGTCTAGGGTACAAAGCAAATGTGTTTGTTAAATGGTGCTGCAGAGCTCTGCCACAGCTCTGTCACTGTCAAATTCACATTGTTGTCTTTGCAAAATGAACCCGTTACAAAAAGCATTCCAGCTTTTTGTGCTCTCTGCTTTCTGCCCTCACTTCTTAATTTCTGTGCTGGGTAAGTGTGGGTGCACCTGGCAATCTGAACAATACTAGAATGTGTTTGGTGCAGCAATACTTGTCGGTGTTTTAATAAGAACCTAACCCCCTAAATTAACAGTATTGAGCAAATAGACCATGTATACTATTAATTATACTACTAAGAGGCTATATATGTTATATACTATTTCAATGTAGGTTCCTAGATTAGGTGGTGAAAAGTCTGAAACATGATTAGTAGTACTGATTGCTTGGCCTAATTTTAAGGTTGGACAAGACCTTTAAGATCACCAAGTCATGAGTAAACTGGTTGTCTTGCAGATAGCTCATATATATCTGAAAGATAATGACAGTAAAACCCACTAAGACAACACAAATCTCTTCTGAATTGAGGTCTAGCACTGGAGGTAGGGGGAGGGAGTATCCCACAAAAAGAATGGAGAAGGGAACCTAAAGCTCTGTGCCAGTGGAGATTCTGCCAGTGAAACTGAACCTCTCACAGGAACAACTCCCATCAATGGCAGGATTTCCTATAATTTGCACGAGAGAAGCAACAGGCCCTTGGTCTCCTCAAGTAATCTGTTGTAAGGCAGACTTTGCATTCCTAGAGGATTTCCAAAGCACAGATCTATGCCAGATAGCATCATGAAAGGAAGGGGAAAAGGAAGACTGGTCCTACCAAAGCATTGCTTAAAAATGTGGACAAAGGCAGGAGGAGGAATTCAACTGTATCCTCCAGACACACTGTGGAAGTGGAATTTCCCCTTACACTGTCATACACAATAAGGCCAAGGGCCGTGTGTGCTGCAGATAACCCACCTTGTGCCCTGTGAGCTTTGCCAGGTGTCAGGAGAACTATTCCAGATGTCGCTGGTGGACTTGGGGAGAGAGGAGGATGCAAAGGAAAGGGTGACTTCAGTAGGGACAAAGCCAGGTGGACTCCTGTGAGTTTGTGGAGACTGAGAAGAGGCTTTTTAAAGGAATGTGTAATAGAAACGGGGGGCTCTTTCTCCTCAAGTTTTGGCAAGAGGATGCTGGTGAATTTGGACAGGAACAGAAGGGTCTTGATGACGAGACTGGGATAATAAAACTGGGACAATAAAACAAATAGACTAGGAGCTCTTTGGATTTTGAAAATGAAGATATGAAAGCATTTCTGCTTTTACTTTGCCTCTAACAATGATGGTGCTCTGTACCCCCTGACATTGCAGGTAGCAATGTCAGGACAGAAGAACACTCTTTCCTCTCCACTGGGGCTTTGGGAAGGTACTTGTGCAATTTCTGCACTGTCCCAGGTACCCCTGCTTGCCTTTCCTTAAAATATCAGTCACTTTCACTATAAGTTCTGGACCTTCATGGACAATACTTGATAACACTTTCACATGCAGCTACTAATCTTTTCTAGGAGTTTTGCTGCCTGTCTCACACAAAAATGCTTATCTAGTGTCCATCCGTCTGCTTGACTCCTGGTTTACTGATTGTAAATATTTACTGGGATATTCTCAGAGTAGCAAAACTGACATGTAGGCAGTGCAATGGATGGTGAGTTGTCCTTGTGTCCTTCTCCTGTGTTTGCCAGCCCTGAAAATCACAGCTCTTGAACTGTTCCAGGCCCTGTGAATGTCCATGGGGTTTAATTAGAACCTAGAAGGGCTGGGCCCCAAATCTCACTGTCTGACCTACAGATGTGTATAGCAGTATATGTATAAAGCATGGTACAAACTTTATGGCACAAATCCATTTCAGAAGTATGACAGAACTTAGCACATTCGGCAAAATCTTACATTCAAAATATAGCTAGTTCCATTCTTATTGTCAAAATTGAAATTCAGATGAAGGTGGGTGAAAATCAAAAGAATTGCAAACACATTCACAATTTTATATTAATTTTTCCATGTTTCATGGTTAGACTCTTTGCAGTGACCCTGAGGTGAGCTCAGCTGGTTAGGGCATGGTGCTAATACACCAAGGTCATAGGTTTGGTAGCTGTATGGGCCATTCACTGAAGAGCTGGCCTCAATGATCCTGGTGGGTCCCTTCCAACTCAGGATGTGATTCTGAGCGATTCTGACAGGGCAGGAGGTAGGTGGGATGTGTTGAGGGACCCACTCAGTGCAGGTGGCTCAGGGGCAGCTGCAGGTTGATCTGTGCTCAGCAAGGGCACAGGTACAGGTGGCCCAGCCAGGTGAGGGACAGAGGGACACGGCATGAGCTGAGGGCTCCAGACCTTGGTGTGCCTGGCCTGAGAGGGGATAAAAGCCCAGGGATTCCTGTGTTGGGGGTCCCTCCTTGGAGGCACCAGGTTGGGCTGTTCCTGTGCTACTGCTCTGTGAATAAATGGCTTTATGGAACGAGACATCTGAGACTGTGCCATGGGAAACCTGGGGTGGGACTGGTGAGGAAACTGGTCTGACTGAGGGTGTGGGGAGCCAAGTGGGACCTGTTGGGCCATGGAACTGCTTCTGTGGAGGGGCTTCAGTCCCAGCAGTGACAGCCTGGGGGTGGCAGTGTGACTGCCAGAGTGGCTCCGGGGTGGCCAGACAGGGAAGTTTTGCACATCATTATGCCCAGCATCAGTCGGTGGAGTCCCTGGGCTTACAGTGGGCTCCGTGTTTGGACAGACCCCGGGGCAGGATGCCTGAGAGGCCCTTGGCAGCCAAAGTGGTGGCTCCTTGTCATGACCTGGCACCAGAGTGTTGTCTCCTTTCTGTGTGTGCAGTGCAAATACACCTGCACGGGCCCTTTGGATGGAGTAGGGTGCTGAACTGAAATCCACAGTGAGATCGAGCAAACTCTTATCATGGATGAAACGAGGATCCAGCTCTGGGCTTGCCAAGGTCCACTCTCTGAGTTCAGATTCTGCTCAGCTCTTCAAAGGCGTGTGGGGAATTGTTCTAGGGCTTACAAGTAGGGCATCTCTCTGTCCTAGCAAATCCCCAGTTTACACAAACAGTCACTGCTGTGTTCCAGGGTGGAGGGAAAACCAGACACACCAGGGCTAAACTTTGAGGGGCTTTTGGTTTGTAAACCCACAAGGATAACAAGTGGGATGACATTTGGTTATTAAAAAAAATACACCAAAATGATTTCATGACGAACAAATGTCTCACAAAAACAGGGAACCTCTAATTTTCTTCTTGGCACTAACATCTGAACCCCTGAGTTAAACTTCTGGAACCTGAGCAAAACCTGGATTTATGATGAAAATAACATGAAGTTTCCCTACAGAAAGCTCAGCTGCTAGAATTAATCAGTTATCTCAATTCTGTGAACCTCTGTTTTTTAGAAAATGTAAAGTATAATCTGGCCTGATTTAAGCCTGTAGTTCTGTAGACATGTACCCTGACAAGGAAAAAGAATTTTAAACAAGTTTTTGTGTTTTTCATTTGAAGTATTAATTGCAGGAATTGATTTAGGGATGCGCAGTGAAGTCCTTTGTTCCCTGAGTGCTGTAAATCAGAGCAGCCTCTAAGCCATGCCCTGTGATTTTTGCCTGGATCCTGTTTCCAGGGCAGTTTCACTCAGCACAGGAGGATGTGCAGCAAACCTGGCAGCAAACCTGGCAGCAAACCTGTTAACTCTGCTCTCCGTAGCACTGAGCGCCACATCTCACACCCTGCCAGCTGAGTGCTGAGGGACATGAATCCCTTTTGTGGCTCAATTTCAGCGTGAACATTTGTTTTAAAATGTTTTAAAAACGGGTTTATGACCTTCTATTTGGGAAATACTTCTTTTGCAATGCAGTGTAGCTGCAGCAGCCTGAAAAATAAACCCAGGTTTGTGGGCAACGCAGGAATGATTTGTTAATTGAGTTTAACTTTTGTTCTCAAATTAATTTGTTTTATTGTTTGTAACTTCACATTCTGCTCTATACAATATTGCACCGTTCTAAAGCTTCATATGCTGAACTAATCCCATGTCCTTCTCTTCTGTGGGTCACCCTTTATTTAAGGATAAAAAGCATCTCCTGGAGATACTGCAGATAAATTGCAAGTCAGCATTTCTGTGATTTGTATCTGGTGTACGAGCTGTTGTTACAAGGCACAAATTAACCTAAGATGAGAAGCTTTTGTAAATCATTGGAGAATCCTTGCTTTTGTCTAATATTTTTTCCTCCATGAACATCTGTAGCACTGTGTGGTTTTACAAATGCTGATCTAATGATTTATAATCTGTGGAGGCAGGAACACATTGATTAACTATACCTTCATTAACTGCAGTAGCAGCCAACTTGGAATGTCTTTGGTAGCTAAGAATGGAAGAGATTTTCTCACAGAGATTCATCTTCATATCTTTTTTTTTCTTGCATTTCTTTCCTACCTTTATCTTTATTACAGTGTGACAAGCAGCACAGTAAGGTACTGTGCACACTGACAGTCCCACTACAGCAGAATGGAGTTCTTACAGAATAAAACACAATCAGTTCATCTCTTATGCATAAATGCTTTGTCTCTGCAAGCTGTACAGTGAGCTTGTTAGTTCAGGGACCTGCTACAATAGCTTTAGGATAAGATAAAAGCCTTTTCAACCAACTTTTTGTATCAACTCACCACTCATAAAATACCTCATCACAAAAAATGGGTCTTTTAGCACCCCTGAGATCAAGAAACCTCTGAAGTAAGAATTGCTGGTCTCTTAGAACAGGGTCTGTAAAAATTGACAGTCCAAGGTTAGAGTGCTAAAGTACCTGGGCCACTTTAAACTTGAGATTTAGGAGACCAAATCACTGACCTCTTTATGTAAACTCCCCTCTAAGCCTTAAACAAATCTCTTAGCAGGAGAGATGTGCCAGAGCTGGGACATGGTGGCTGTCACCTCTTGGCATTGGGCACAGTAAAGCTGTGGCACCTCAAAGACAGACACTGAGACAACCCCCACTTTAATCCCAGAATATTCTGAGTTGGAAGGGACCCACCAGGATCATCCAGTCCAACCCCTGGCTCTGAACAGACTCATCCCCAAGAGTCACCCCCTGTGCCCCAGAGCATCACCCAAACCCTCCTGGAGCTCTGGCAGCCTTGGGGCTGTGCCCACTGCCCTGGGGAGCCTGTTCAGTGCCCAACCACCCAATAATAAAACATATTGTCCCAAATCACAGTCCAGCACACACCTGCTGCCTCCAAACAGTCCTAAACCTGCAACTGTCCACACCATGAGGGAAATACTTTCCTAAAGGGTTTACAGGTGCAATTTGCAGCATCGTTTCTGTCCCTTTTCCGTTAAGAATGAGCATCAGCAATGTAATCTAAATATTTCAAAACAATCCTCCAAAAAATCATAAAATGTCTCTTTTAAACAATCTGGGAGTATTTTGTTATAGCCCAACAAAGCCAGAGATTTCCCTCTTGCAGTGTGAACTGTAAACAGCTCTGCTGTTGTCGGCACTTAACTTGGGAGTGCCATCAATGTGAGGCCCAAAGGATTCTGTGGATCTGTATAACATTCATAGCCTGTTTGCTGGGATTTTTTTAATTATTTAAGAGATTAGAAAATAATTTTAGTGGAGGTAAAAAACCTTTGAAATGAACTTCACAGCTGAAGGACAGCAAATAACATTTATCTCTTACCTGAGTCAGAATTGGTGGAGCTTCGGTTTGTCCCCAGATTCGGCAAACTAGAATCAGCAGTATTCCAAAATGTTAAGCAGTATACAAAAAATGAAGACCAAATAGCAAAATCCACTTCTCTTTTCGTTAAGCAATACTGGGAGTGTTCAGCTCTCCAGTCTCCAAGGTTTTCCAGCTGGGAGCCAGCCTTTTCCCACCCTGCATCCCGGCATCCTGTTATTGTTCCAAGTTTTAGTAATACAGTGAGAAAAGGGAGTGGAGGAAAAGGAAACAAGATAAACTTAGTCTTATTATTACTATATCTACTTATTTGTTGCTGACTCGAATGAGGGAGCTGAATAAAAGGAAACTGGTTCTGAGAGAAACACCAAAGTTTGTTTGGTATTTAGTATTGTTTTAGAAAGAGCTTTAGGAGTTGCAAACACCTGAATGGCACTTTCAGTGTCTGATACCTGTTCAGCACAGACTATGCTGTTTTGCACAAACAGGATTTTCAAGCAGTTTAGAGGTGTCCCATCTGTAAGGATTGTTACAGCTGGAAGTCAAAAAGGCACAGCTCTCATGTGGATGAGAAGGGGTTCCTGTAAAACTCTGTCAGCACTGGATGTAAAAATGAAATATAACAGGATTCTTCACAGGTAAAGGGAAGACCCTACGAGCAAGACAGGGTGGGTGGGCCTTCCAGGAGGAGAAAATATTGGTAACATCTTGATTATGGTGAGTTTTAAGCCTGGAGACCACTCAGGGCAGACAGAAGAGAAAGCTTCAGCTTTTGGGTTAGGTTTCTGAGGGTGCCTGGTGGGGCAGTGACAGTGGCAGTAGCAGTGGCAGTGGCAGTGGGGGGGTCACTGAGGCACAGGCGTTGATGTCTCTTGTACCGTCACCATCAAACCCACCCTGAGGGACCAGCGGGCTTTGCCAGAGCCTGGCCCGGGTGCCCAAACCCTTCTGTGGGACTGTGATGGATTCTGCAGAGCCCCCTGCCAGGTCCTGATCCCTGTGTGCCCACTGAACTGAACATGAGGGTGCAGCTCTGGCATTGTGCAGTACAAAAGAAAGAGGGTTTTTTTGAATTAAATACTGCAGAACAAAATGGGGAAGCATGGGACGCACTCAAAACTTACTCTTTTGAACCACTTATAATAAATGTAGGCAAAGGTTCAATGTATCTTAAGTAGGACTTTAATAATTTTAATTCTTCAGTTAAATTAAATTTTTAATAATGTTCCACAGTTAAATATTCTCTTGCTCCTATTTGCAATCACAGCCCAGCACAGGCGGTGCCATTGATTTCCTGGCTGGCCAGAAGGCTGAGCTTGGTCAGACTGTTTCACGTTTCTATGATGTACAGCAGTAAAGACAATCTGCTTTTTAAAAAATTGTTACATTAATTATTAAAAAAAAAAAAAAGGTGACATTTTTCAAAATTTTTTTATGAGGAGCCCAAGCAGAGTCCAGCTTCCTTCCAAGGATATGTGCCTTTGCTGTGTCACTGGCGGGCGAGGAGCAGAGAGGATGTTGAGAGGAGTTTTCCAGGGAAGGGCAGTTATCTGGTCAGGATGCAGCTCCCTGATAATGCTGTGCCCACAGCAGGCAACGGTCCCAGATATGATTTACCCTTGCAAATGACTCCAGCTTCATTTCCAAATGTCCCAAAGCCTTTGATGTCCATATCTGCAGCCTGGGAGCTGCTCAGCCACTGCAAACACAGCACAGGAGGGGAAGGGAAGGGAAGGCAGCCCATCATCTCCAGGGCTCAGAAAGGAAAAAAGGAAAGCCCCGTGTTTCACAGAATTATATTTCACAGAATATTCTGATTGCAAGGGACCCACAAGGGTCACTGCTCTCAAGTGAATGGCCCATGCAAGGTTTGGACACACAACCTTGGATTATTGAGCACTGCTCTCTTATCAGCTGAGCTCAACTCATGGCCTGAGGCAACAGGCCTGGCTTAGCCAGGTCTGTTTTGATGCCTGCTAAATGAGCTTTGCGTTGTCTGACTTGTTTCATCTCTACTGAAAAGTTCAAGGAAAGAAGTGAGAAAGTTTCTAGAGGCCTTTTCACATGCTTTGTTTCAGAGCTCAACAGAATAACTGAAAACCATTTATAAGCTTTGAGAAAGAAACTTTCACTGAAATTTTAGAAAGCTGATTTACTCCCTAAACCCTTCCCCATTATGCTTTAGAGATGTCATCTCTGCTGAACGGATTCTTTAAGTCTTCTTTCTGGCTATGAGGAAATGCCCCCCTCATGCATCCTTCAGCCCCCACCAAGAGGCAGCAAAGCTCCTGGTGGTTCAGGGCACTCCGTGTCCTCTGACTCAGCCCACACATTGGCCCTGCTGCCCTGCTAGGCAGGGAACGTCACCACGTTTTCAAAGCTGCTCACTCAAAATGCTGGCAAACGAGTTTTCTTGCAGGTCTTAGACTTTCAGATTTCTTCCTCTTCATCATTATGGCCAAATAATAAGATTTTGGAAAAACTTCTTGATGATCGGTGGCTTTTGCAAGCACAGGGGTAATGTTTTAAACCAAATATTAGTAATTCACACCAAATTCTGCTAATGAGAAAAATCCTGTGCATGCTCAGACAACATTGGTAGGCACGCTTACCTTTTAGGTGCCCTATTTTGTGTATGAAATATTATTTAACAGTCAAAATTGTGAGAGTGAAAGAATCAGGTAAAAAATGAATAGAAACCTTAGCATCTGGCAACTCTCCACCATCTGTGTGACTCGTGGATGGAGACGGTGAAACGAGTGAAAGGATGGTAATTATTTACTTGGCATTTCACAGTGTTTTCCTGCTGACCCTTTTCCCAAATGGCACCACGCCTTTCTCACTGGTCAGTTCAGTGAGTTTTCTTTCCTCTTATATCCAGTTGTCCCTACTGGATCATTCCTTCTTTCCATGTGCTTTTCCCACAGATGTTCATTAGCTGCTGTTTGGGGAATTTGTAGCACCTGGTTAGATCTGTCTGGCTCAGATCAGCATCTCTTTCTATGAAACTTTATGGTGCTAGCCTGTGTTATTTAAATGCTGGTGTCTGAGCAACCTGCCAGACTACTTATGCTAGTAAAATTTAAAATAGCCTTGCCTTTTTCAATAAGGGGGTAAAACTCAACTCTGCTTTGAAGGTGCTTATGCATAGCTTGGATTTGACATTTCTGGGGATCTAAAGTAATAGCTGTCATGGTGCTGCTGCTGAGCAGAATGATGTGTTATTATGGGCAGCAGCAGAGCCCTCATTCCCTGTGCTATACCTGCGAAATGTGCTGCTCTCCCTGTGCACAGAGAGCTGTGAGTGGGTTAGTGTAAGTGAATGGCACTGGTAAGTGCACAGAGTAAATGTGACATTAAAGCTTGCATCTTCCTTCAGAATTATGTTTTATCTGTTGTTGAAGGGATTGGTCGGTGATCTGTGGCTCCAGTTTCATTCCTTGCAGCAAGGCAGGCTCACTCCAGTGGTAACAGCCCTTGGTTACAGCTGGTTTCAGGTTTCCACTGCGGTGCTTGTTCACTGGCCCCTCTGATCAGTGCTCTGTGAAGTTCTCCTCAAAGAATTCATGCAAACCATAGCTGTAGGAACAAGCTCGTTGCTTTCCTAACCACACAGATCCCAGCAAAGTTGATAGAGCAGCCCGTGCCTTTCGCTGTTCTTTTTCTTTACAAGCAATTCCAGTTGTGGTGAAATTCCACATGATAAATAAGCCCTTCTTAATAGGGACAGTCATCAAAACCAAAGGCAGCTATTGACACAGCTGCAACTAGTGATCTTTCATTCTCAAAAGCAATCTTCCTACTGTCTGACTCTCACCGGGGAAGGGCTTTACCCTTGGCAATACAGCCCAAGAGTGCTTTTGTAACAGTACATAAAAGGTAGACTTAGTCTGTCTTGTTAAACCAGTTACAGACACTGTGCAAGTGAAAGTCTGCCAAGATTTGAAATTCAGTCACAGCAGTAATAATGTGTCAGTGTTTTTCTGACCAGCCAGGAATTATGGAAGGGGAGAGCACAAGCTTTCCTTCGGTTATAAAAATAAACCCAAAATGCTCATTTTGAATAGCTCAGAGAATCATTGTCAAATCCCTCCCATGTGAAATGTGCAATAGCATCTGACTGTTGTCTGAAGCCTCTCTGGAAGAAGCATTACTTAAAGTTTAAAAAATAGCAATTACTGCTCCATGTGGAATGCATAATCTCTGCAGCACGTCGTGTTGTTATTTCTGGGGGTTTTAATCAGGGCAGTGCAGTGCTCTTAGTCATTTCCACCTGGTAACTAGTTTCCTTTTTGTCACAGCTTGAGGTGTGTATCCTGGAGGGATCTGACTCAGCTTCCTTTTGTCAGGTTTGTTAAACAAAAGAATGTAGCTCTGATTTTTTTTTATTTTTTTTTATTTTTTTTTTTATAAATTGTATTTAAAGAACTGCTGAGGAATTTCTGTTAAAGCTGGTGGGATTGGATGTTTGCTAAGGACGTGTAATTTTCTGAACTGCAGAGCACTGTTATGGTTGTACCACACACATTTCATTAAATTAGAGCTCTCATGGAAGGGTCAATCTTATGCTCCTTAATCAGGCAAATCTGCCATCATGTAGGAGACCTCTGGCTGCATAAAGACTAATGACTGCAGGGTTTTTTCTAAAATGTCCAGCAGGGAACGATCCCAGATGATCTTGTTGCCTTGTTTGGAAATGACAGGAAAATAAAAGATGTAGAAAATACACCAGTATTGTACAAAAACTCTGTAGCACTCTGAGCAGGAGCCGTACAATGGAACTGCGTCACCACTGAACTGAAAGGAAGGAATCATGAATCCCTTTGATTTGCTCACTGAAGACACAATCCAAAGGGATTTGGAACAAGTAAGCCTTCAGGCTAACTCAGGCACCCTGACCTTCCTATGTGATTTCAGTTTGAAGAGCAGGTCTAATGGAGAAGTGTGATAAAAAAATTCCCACAGAATTTTTAATAAACAATCTTGATTTCAGTGAAATTCTTCTTTGCCCAAAGAACCTATCTACTTTTATTGGTATGTCCCTTAAAATAGAACCCCTAAACAACACAATGTCGTCTTCTTCCACTTAAACAAAAATGATGAAAATCATCACCTTTCATTAATTAACTCTGCTGGTTGTCTGTCAAAGCAGCCCAGCTTCCACCTCTGAGTGGTAGTATAAATAGGAAGCTCATGTTTTGGTGTAGAGGAGATTCTCTCTGCTATGCCAGATCTGAGATGTGAGTGGCAATATCCATCTTATTTTTTGGTAAAGTCTGCAGCGCAAACACCCTTTATGTCTGTGGGATTAATTAAACAGATGACCAGAACCAGAGCATGCAGATGGTGATGGAGAGGTGATGCTGTGGAGCTGCTGGGCAGGAGAGACTGGTGAGATTTCCCTCTGTGCGAGCCCTGCCTGATGCTTCCCAAACGCTCTTCCCTTTCCTTCCTAAACTATTTACATAACTGATATGCCCATCCTGATCCTGGCTTTCATACGGCATCCTTCCCACTAACGGGTCAGGCTGCAAGCCCCTGGCTCCAGCGGTGGGGTGACCAGGGGCGGTGGATCTTGGTCGCTGCACTCAGCAGCGCTGGCTGCTCCACCTGGTCTGCAGTTAAATGTTTGCCAGGAAGCTCTGAAACAGAAGTTGTTTTTCAAAAGGTTGGAATAATCTTGATTTTTCTTTCAAAAAAGGCTGCAATCTAATTTTTTATGCATCTTACTGTTCTGTGAAAGATTCAGGGGAGATAAAAAGTCAGATTATTGCTTGAACTCCAACCTATATACCAAATAACCATTCCAGACACAGGAGAGCTGTCATCCCAAAAGCTGCAGCACACAGATAGCTCTGCTGTGCTGGGATTTGTGTGGCTAGCCAAGTGCAAAAGGGGCTTTATCTTGAGAGTAAGATTTTACAGTGCTGGGGTGAGAAGAGCAGGGTGCTACAAAGAGCAGGTCACAGACTTTGGGCTGCTTTCAGGGCCATGCTGGGGTGTTGTTCACCTCAGTGTCTTTCCTCATCCACCATATCCACTTGAAAACTTGCCAGGGAAGGGATGTGCCTCACAGTGCTTTGTTCCCTGACAGATGAGTCTGCCAATAAACAAGTTCCTGAAGGGAAGCTGCACTGGGTGTTTACAGGACGTGAGATGACCCATATCTTAAATGCTTTCCTTGGTGCCCCTTGAAGTCTCCAGATTTTCCTTTCATCTTGTTGCATTGAGCTGCCAGCGCTGCAGTGGTTTGATCTCCATGTGTGAAGTCATGCCATTGATGTCGGTGTCACGAGTTACCCCTTCCTTGTCCCAGTGTGACCACACAGGGTTGGAGCTCTGCCTGCCATGGTGAGCCCTGTTGTGGCACACACAAACACATACAAACATGCACTCATGAACACAGACACAGACACACACATAGGTACACACAAAAACACACCACACACACACATACACACACACAGACATGAACAGACACACCATCCCACACAGAGGCACAAACACACAAGCACACACACACAGACACAAACACACAGAAACACAGACACAAACACAGACACAACATACATATGCACAG
>JAWWTY010000019.1:1053012-1073523 GCA_035222235.1 Margarornis squamiger | reverse complement strand
TGGGCACAGCCCCAAGGCTGCCAGAGCTGCAGGAGGGTTTGGATGATGCTCTGGGGCACAGGGGGTGACTCTTGGGAATGGGCCTGGGCAGGGCTGAGGGTTGGGCTGGATGATCCTTGTGGATGTGGATGTTGGAAACAAAAAGGCACCTGCCCAATGGCCAGGAATACAGTGAGTCAACAGGCTGGAATGTGCTGTTGGCTGGGGGTGATGGTCTTTCGTGGTTTCCAGCTGGGTGGGGGGAAGAAAATGCCTGTGATGTGGCTCTGCAGAGTGCTTCAGGCTAGTGGGAGTGAGTCCTGACTGTGTGGGATGTCACTGTGCTGGAAGAAACCTTGTGCAGCCCAGCAAGGGACAGCCTGTCTCCTGCTCAAATAGAAAGCACATGGTATTTGTTTCACACAAGCACTTTGACTGTCACCGCAAAGATTTTCTGTCCAGTCTTACCTGGAGGAAAGAAAAAAATGTTGTTGTAATTACAAAAAAGAGATTTATTTTCACAGTCACATTGAGGCTAAAATGATGTGTACCCCAGTGGCTGCATCTATGGGCAAGCTGAGATATTTGATATACTACATGAAAGCTTGTAACAGAGTGAGTTTTTTTATGATAAATCACTTACAGTATTGAAGCAGGCTTGATCTCTGACAATTACACAAGTGTAATTATAAAGAGCTTCTACCAGGGCTGTAAGCAAGAGTTCTTAAAAAACTTACAATAATAGCAATAATAACAATAATAATAATAATAAGAATAATAGTTGAAAGTGTGAACTTCAGCAGTGATTGACCTGTTAAGATGTCTTGGATTATATGTGAAAAAATGCTGTGCTTTATTTTAATTTGACCACCTAGAAGTAGAGAGGAAGATAAAAAGCAAATGTAGTCAGGGAGTTGGACTATTCAGTAAGGGCTTAATGCATCACAAATCAGGAAAATGAGAAATTCCAGGTTTTGTTTTGGCTTTCCAGAGCAAGAGACCAACTAGCATATGATAAAATGAGAACGCTGTGCTGTGTCGCCTTTGTTCATAAAGATGCTCAAGTAGGGTTTGCAGCATAACCACAAGAATTTAGTGGCTGAACAATTTTTGCTTCATTCCATGTCTTGCTGAGGGTTGCAGACTGTCTTATTTCCACAGGAGATGTTGTGCCTGTTAGGCAGAGCAGCACAGTTGCACTGGAAAGGTGTAGCCAAGAGCCTGGAGTGCTGGAGAGGCTCCTTGGCTTGTAGCGGAGTAGCATGCTGGTTTGAAGGGAATTGCTGGGACTAAACAGGTGGTGATGGTGGGATGATTGCAGATATTCCTGTCACAAAGTTGAGAATTTGTTCTTTCTGTTGCACTTGAGAGGTTCCCTTCTGCCCCTCTTCTTTTTCAGCCAGCACAGGGCATTTCCTGTGTTCCCTGCCAGTCCACACACACTCAGCATCCTCCTCCCTCTCCCTCTGCAGCTCCTCTGGTTTTCCTCCTGCCCTGTTTCCCTCTGTGGTGCCACCAGCTCCTTCTGTGCTGCAGAACTGTGTCCCCAGACCCCTGCAGGACAGAAGGGAGCAGTTCCCCTCGTGGGACCAGGGAATCTCGAGTGATTGAATGTAGCTTTCCTGCTTTTCTGATTCTCGCCAGCAACAATAGATATGGCATACCCAGTGCCAAACCCATTTTCTGGCATAATGGGATATGCACGCCCATTGTGTGGTGCAGGAGCTTGTCCTGGTGCTACGTGTCCCAGGGCTAAAACACCTCTTTCCAGCTTACCTGGTTCTTCATCTACAAAAGCACGTACAGTGCCACAAAGGTGACACTTGCTGGGACCACTGCTGGTGGAGTTTATTTATGATGTCCAGGATGGAATAGGGCTCTGTTGTGCTGAACATTGTGCAAATGACTCACTCGTTTGAAATCTTCAGTCCTAGGCCTACAAAGTGCTCTTTTCTCCACTCCTGCAAGGGGTTGGAGGCACATTTTTACCTATTTACCCAGCTGTAGCTTAATTAAGTTTTAAAAGTGACTTTATGTTAAATTCTGTGACAATATCACTGAAAGGGTTGTCAAGCGCTGGAAATGAAGAGCTGGAACTTCAGCCTGGAGAAAAGGAGGCTCAGGCAGGACCTTCTCACTCTCTCCCACTGTTTGAAAGGAGGTTTTAGGCAGGTGGGGTCGGGCTCTGCTCCCAGGGAATAAGGTTCAGGGCAAGAGGGAACAGCCTCAGGCTGGGACAGGGGAGGGGCAGGTTGGACAGGAGGAATTTCTTCATGGAAAAAGTTGTTAAGCATTGGAATGGACTGCCCAGGGAGGTTTGGAGTGCCCAGCCCTGGAGGTGTCCAAGGAAGGACTGGCTGTGGCACTCAGTGCTCTGGGCTGGGGGACAAGGTGGGCATCGGGCACAGGGTGGGCTCCATGGGCTGGGAGGGCTTTTCCAACCTCAGTGATTCTGGAGTTCTGAACAGGCTGCCCAGGGCAGTGGTGGAGTCCCCATCCCTGGAGGGATTTAAATTCCATGTGGATGTGGCACTTGGGGATATGGATTAGTGGTGCTCTTGGCAGTGTTGGGGAATGGTTGGACTCATGATCTTAGAGGCCTTTTCCAACCTAAGCAATTCTATGGTCCTATGAAACAAATTTGTCTGTGAATAGCTTGAATATTATTTCTTATTGGTTTCCTTATGGATTTCCTAGTTTTTGTGGATCATATCTCTTTAAGGATGACTTAGATTTTTCCTTCTGGATCCTCATCTATGACTCACGATTTCATGATAATACAACTAACTGTGCACCCCATGGTGGGAAGGATTCCCATTTCCTCTATTAGCACTACTGGAATGAGTAAGGTAATCTGAATTTTTGCTTTGCTGCTGAACCTGATGCGACCTGAAAGTGTATCTTTTGAAAGAAGCAAGAACTACAATGGTCACAAGAGGAAATTTTTATTGAAGAGAAAATAACTAATAAATTTCTCACCTCTTTGAAGACCTTTAATTAAAACTATATATTGTGGTGAAGGGTAGAATGCAACCTGGGTGCCAGTAAATGGTCCCAAATATGCTTTGATTAGAATAATAGGTGGGAACAAGAGCTTTTTTAGTTTCTGAGTGCAGTAGTCATGGTTTGTTTTGACCCATCTCTGCTTCTGGCGAAAGGATTTCCGTTGTATAACAAAGCTGGGGACAGGAAGCACATTGTGTTTGGGTTTTTGCTGAAACAAGGTATAGACTGTTGTAAAATGGTAAACTTGTACCTTTAAAGTGGGTTTTCTCTATTGGGATTGTTTTGGATTTTTTTCCCACTTCAGAAACTGGTTATTGGGGAAACAAAACAAAGCGTAAAGAAAAGGAGAAAATTGTTTTTCTCTTTTACTGTAGTATTTTAATAGTAAGACATTTTAGAACTAGGAGACCTTGAAGGAGATCCAAGGTAGTCTTTGCTGTGTGTATCAGTTCCTCCAACAGATAAAGCTTGTATCTCACCTCGTCTACGTCTGAAACCCTCTATTGTGCCCCAAGATATATTAATCACCTTGTGTGGTGATGTGACTTCTGCAGGCAGACACCTTCTGCCTGGTTCGTGCCTCTTCTGTGGCTCTGACATCTCTCTTTTTTTTCTGTATTTAATGACAGCTTAAAAGAAAATCACTACCATTGGCCCATTAAAATCAGTGATAGCACTGGCAGATTAAATAACAGATCATGTAGATTAATGATACGTGAAAATCAACAGCAGTAGAAAGATTTAATCTCCAGGGTTTAATTTTTTTCAATGCCAATAGTGCAATGATCCCTTTAGGCCTGAATTCAAAATGTTTTCTGTGATCTTGTTTGGTATAAGCCATCTGAGTTTTAGACAGTCAGATTGCACTAGTGACTAACCCTACAGATGAGAACTCCATGCCTTTGGTTTTGTGAGCTGCCCCAAAATCACAGCTGGACTCACAACAGTCAAATCTTCAATGACTGAAGACTTACTAAGAGGAATGTGTATCTGTACCATGCAAAGGCAAACCTGTTATTAATTCCCTCCGGAATTTTCTCAGTAATTTGATGAGGAGTTTTGTTATTTGATGTGTGTTAATTACATCCTAATTCCTCTTGGTTGTAATGTGAAAAGAAAATGGTGAGACATAAAATGATGCACGACTTCAATTGCAGAGAAAGCTGGTCTGTGTTTTCTAAAAGCTCTTCTTCGGCAGTTATATGGGTGAGTTAAGAGGATGAGGGTAGATACCATGAAGCAGAGAATATATATATGGAGAAAAGTCATTGCCTATTAAAGATTATGTGAAAAATACTTTTACTAATTTCTGTCTATGATGTTGGGTTCATTATATAGACAATACTAATCCAGGCTAGCTATTGAATAGTTTTCTTTTCAGGCCCCTTCCCTCAACTGACTTCAAAGATGAGAGAAATTGTTGAAATTTCTTCAGTTATATTCCAGGTTAATATTAATGAACCTTAATGCAGCATAATTGGGACATCATTTGAGGTTACAGAGTTTTTGAGAGGGAGATGCAGTGAGCTGCTTGGTGCAAGGTCTTGGTAGGAGAGGTATTTGTGTACTTCTCTGGACTCTTCCTCAGAACTACCCCAGGTCTGTTTTCACCACAGTTTTATCTTTTCTGCATGCTGTTTTGTGCTGACCAGCTCTCATTGCAGCGCTTAAAAAATGTACCCCACCTAGTGTGATGAATGAATTGGCTTTAAAGAACAAGAGGAAAAACACATTGAATCCATCACCAGGCAGAATCCCCTGGGAAGCAGGAGTTCAGGAAGGATGCAAGAATGTGACCTGAAAGCCAAAGTAATCTTAAACACACCTTTTTAATCTTGAGAGGATAACATTTAAGGTTACATAGTGGATGGTTCTGTGGCCAGAGGCTACTGAATTTCAGAGCAGACCACAGTGGCCATGGAAGTTATTACTGGGGGAGGTGGGGACTAAAGATAGAAACAAGGGCTTCAGCTTCTTTTGAGAAAGTTTTTCACACAGCACACCAAGCAGCCTAAAGCAGCTGCTTGTAAACCAGTGTTTTCATGTATAATCTTTAGAGGCTTTCTGCTCTGAATGATTAAATAGCCTCGGATGTTTGTAATGGACCGTGATGGAGCTTTTAACTTGTTCTTGCAGGAGAACAATGTTCAGGGCCCAAGGAAAAAGGGGTTTCAAGGACATGGGCCATGTAGCATCTACTAAACCTGGACTGGTGGCCTTTTCAGTGAGTTAAGGGATAACAGGGTGTGGTGGAAGTCAAGCTGTTGCCTTTCCATAAAAAGAAGGCTACTTGGACAATTGCAGTTTCCCTTGGTGAGTAAAGAGAGCTTGGGACTGACATTTTTGAAATATTTAGAAACTCAGTTTCAGTTCAAGCATTAGACTGTAGGAAGTAAATTTACACCTTTGTCCAACATGAGCCTTGCTTAATACAAAAAGAAGAAAGCACTGTTTCAATACATGAGTCAGAATGATATTTAAAAGAAAATTAAAATAGTCTCCACATAGGCCTGAAATGCATCACCAAAGGTCCAACAAGAGCAACATTCTCTCCCCTTCTCCAGAGATGCACTTGCAGTCTGCAGTGCTGGGGCTTGTGTGGGAATTGCAGTCAGCCCTCAGCTGTTTCCACTGTGGGTGTTCAGCTTCAGGCAGCTTCACCTGACATGTGCCTGGGCTAGTCTGCTCTCCCATCATTTCCCCTCTGGCACCTCCATGGGACTGGTGTGGATAGGTCTGATGAGGACAGTTCACCTCTGCTAATGCAGCTGAGCGTGAAAAGGAATTCCTGCTTAATGCTGAATGAGTTGTCTGTCTTTAGGCCCTATAAGGGTGACACAGAGAGCAGACCTTTCAGCTGGGGCACAGAATTCCCATCAGGAGGTATCCCACTGAAACCTGGGAAATGGTGTCATGTTTTACACTTGCCAGAGCCACATTCTGGTACCTCAGCTGATGCTGGGTAGCCTCATAACTGGTCTAGTTGAGACTGTTCAGGAATTTCAAGAAAGTAATTTTCCGTATGAGAAATGATACCAATTGGTCCCACAATGCTGTTTGCTGGTGTTACTCATAAAGCTCTAATGGTCTGGATTGGTAACTGCTAAATCACTGCAGCTCTGTCATCTTTACTGATAGATTTACTGTTAATGTGAGAGTAAAGTGACACATTAAATATTATAGCTATTATTTCTTCTTCTTTTAAAATATAGTCTGGCTTATTAAGTGTAATTTTACTTCAGCTGGACTTGTTAACATATTATGCCAATATAAAAGGCTCTACTGCAGGTGAAACAGAACTCTTAGTGAGGTCAGGATGTATAAAGTTTAGCTAGCTGTCAATTTTTATGTATCTGTTCTGAAATACTTATGCCCCCAGAAAGGGAGCCATTCAACATGGAACAGGATTTACGGCTTTTCATAAACTATAACCAGAATATGGCAGTGCTGTCCTTAATATTGAAAACCTGAGAATCTGAAAATGAAAACATGGTGCGTTTGCAAAGGTATGGACAAAATTGTATTGCAGTTAAGAAACCAAATTAATGTAATCGAACACTTACCCTGAGAAATGGTAACACAGCCAACAATAATAACAGTGATAAAGGAACATTCATGTCATGTCTCACATTCAGGAGTGACAGCTTTTTCAGAGGGCATAAGAGAGTTGCTATCACAATGTTATTTAATTCTGAAGCAGCAATATGTACTACTCAAACCCATCAAATAGCGTGTGTTAGGTGTGACAACCATCTGACACTAATTCTTGGCCTTTTCTAGTGATGTCACAGCAGTAACTTTTAAATGTGTGTAAGTGCACCAAAAGCTTACGTGTTCCAGCTCAATTAGGAGGTAGATAAGTGGCAGCAGTCATGAAACTTCCATTTGGGTTGAGAAAGCTCTGTATTGATCACCAAATGGCTTGGGAATGACCAGGCTCCAAGACTGGAGTAGGGGCTTTTGTGAGGCTTCTGAACTAGGCTGAATTTGTGTGTTAGGTTGTGATTAACAAACTCAAATAAAACCACACCTTTGCTCCTAAAAGGAAAATTAAATTAAATGACCCCAGAAAGAGATTATTTTGCCAAAAGCAATTTTCTCAAATGAATTCTATAACAAATATTGAAAAAGCTGTAGTTGCTTATTTCTCCAAGAAACCAAGTATACATTTTGTGCAATGGCTCTTGGTTTGAATCAGTTATTCCATTTTGAGGTCAGGCTGCTTTTACATTATCATCACCTCTAAAACATAATGCCATATCCAGACAGTCATAAATTGCCTCTTGTAACATGAGAAATAAAAATGTAATGGATTCCCATTGCATTATAAACGGCTGTGCTAGGAAGACCTTCATAATTTTGTGGCTCTACCACATATGAATTATAGGCATGATCTCTCACCAGCAGGATGCATATAAATATCTATAATCATTGTGCATTCATTTATGTATTCTCCATTATGCTTGTAATGTGTCCAAGGGTAAAAATTATGGCCTGTAGCTGACAGCAGAGTTCAGCAGGAAAATGTTTCTGACATTTGTGCCACAGTGATTTGTGCTGGAAGGAGAAGCATTGCAATTGCATCTTGCCATCCTGTTTGGAGGGTTACCCTGACCTGAAAGGGACTGTGGGCAGAGGCACTGCCTGCTCCTCACAGGCAGAAATGCAGGGGAAGATTAATGAGCAGGGAGCAGTCATTGATGTGCTGGCCCCACCACTGCCAGCAGCTTAAGGGTGTTTAAAGAACACAGTGAAACTCCCATCACTTTGGCTTTTCCATTCAGGGTTTCATGAGTTTTGTATAGAAGCAAGTGGTTATTATCCAGTCTGAAAAGCGACAAATTATCAAAATGAAAAAATTCTACCAAGTTGAACCAAGTCCATGACTACTCTTGTTAGGCTGGTTTGTAGTTCATGTCTTTGCTGGGTGCCCAGTAAGCACTAACCAGCTGTTTAGGGCTCACTCTGTCCTTGTGGGCAGCCCGAGGCTGCTGGAGTGTTCCAGGGAAGCTGGGAACCACCTTTGGGGTGTTTATAAGTTTGCCACTGTCACCTGGTGTAATTCAAACACAGCAGTGTCCCTGTAGCTGTCAGCCTAAAACCATCAAACCCTTATGGAGCTGGGGCTTCTCTATCTAATGATTTTGATACGTCCCATTGCTCCTCTTATGACCTAATATAGGGAAAATATGCTTGCCACTCCTGTGCTTTCTGCATGTGGTATGAATTCAATGATTCCTGCCATGCATGTTACAACTGCTGGTTAAAATACAGGCTCCTTCTCTTTCCTTTTCCCCCCTTTTTGTGCATATGTCTCACGATCATCAGCTTTGTATATTTTAGCTATTTTACCTCAAGAGAAGACAACACTGAAGAAAAGGTATGAAAAACAGTTTCTTAAAAGTGCCCCATCTAACAAAAACATCACCCCAAGGGGAGGCAGGAGATGCTGTGGTGCTGGGGTTGCCCCGGTGTCCTCCTCACTGTGGTTGCAGACCCAGGTTCCCCTGTGCTGGTTTGGGAGTTCTGACTGGTCTTTCTGCCTCAAAAGAATGAAACATTTCCTGCAAGCTGGCAAAGAGTTTGTGGGTCCAACCCCCCAGGAACATGGTGTTCTCAGCTTATTTCTGCTTCCCTTTTCAATTTTGTGATGGCCTCAGTGTTTTCAGTGGCACTGAGAGATCCAGCTAAATGACAGTGCAGACTGTGTTGTATTTCCAGGCCATTAAAGGCTGGTTCCAACATGAAAACCTTGAGTTAATCTGGTTATAATTACATGGAAATATTCCTATTTGGCCTACAAGGGTCCTAGGACAAAACAATGTTCTGGGAGCTGCTGGTTTGGAAACTGAAAAGACCTTGGGACTCTTTCAGATGGGGGCTGCTGTTTTATTCCAAGTTCTTTATCCAGCCTCCACTGTTTGAGGATTTATTTTAATGCAGTTACCTGTGGAGCTATTTAAAAGCATTTGCTGTTGCAAGTCTCCTCAAAAGGATTCTGCAAGTGATACACTTAATTATTTCAAAGAATGAAAATGACCTTTAATATGTTCTCCAACATTAACCTTCTTCCCTGTAGTAAATAAGATGGTGCAAAGTATAAGTTTCCTGTACTAGACATTGCATTAAGCAGAGAGATAAATGAATATTTCCACAAATTCTACTGTATAAATCTATTACATCAGGTTGCTGCTTTAGTAATCTGGATAATCTTTTTTCCTTACTTTTGTGCACATTGCTGGCAATTGTTTGGATCATATAAGCTGCATGTCCTCTGCAGCTCTGATGGACAGACATTTACTGCTCTTATCTACAGTAAAAAATGCTGTCAGGATTTGATGGGGGGAATAAAGTACCATGGTTATGTTGTCACTGTGAATTTTTATTTTTTTTTAAAGAAATATGCTGCTTTTAGTTTGACTCTTGAAAAAATATGTGGTTTTACATAAAAGACCAAGTATAATCTTGATTTTAGGGAAATACATAAAGGTTTTTTTTCACTGTTCTCTCCAGAATCAACTCCATCCCAACAACTTCTCCACACTGAAGGCTGTGCCAGGGTCAGGGGCTGAGCCATTGAGTGCAGGGATTGAGCAATTGCACGTGCAGTTTTCAGCACCAAAGAGAGAAGCTGACGGTAAAAGCGGCTGGAAACATCATCGTTAGTAACTCACACAGTTGAGAAACTCTTTAGAGCCCCACACATCTCTTTGTCTGACTGCATGGACAAGGCCCTCCCTGAAGAGCAGAATACAAAGCTCCCAAAATCTCTCTCTCAGGACACTATTTGTGGAGCCATCCCATCTCATACTCAGTCCCTTCCTAAATAAGAGCAGTCAACTCTGTGGCTCATATTTTGGGAAATGACTCTGGGAGAGTCAGAGTGAGCCCAACCTCCTGTTCCTGGAGCTGAGCAGAGCCAAGCAACCCTCTGGGGCTGCTCCAGCTGCTCGTGGCTCCTCCGAGATGAGGAACTGTCTCGGTGGGATGTTAAAGCAGGTCTAGGAAGGCAGAACTTGGAGCCCGAGTTCCCCTCTTAGGGGTCACTTCACCCACTTCCTCAGCCTGGGGAAACACTGGAAGCCTTTAATAAGGGTCAGTTAAATTGTAATGAGTGAATGGAGGCAAATGTGTGTGTGTTAATTTTATATGAGTGTAGTTGATAGTATTTTAAGTCATGAATTTAAATGCATGCAAATCCATCTAAAGCATTAAATTGATAGCTTTTTGGAGCCCAGATTTCAGAAATAACTCTGTCATGGAAATGAAATGGTATTCAGAGACAGTTTGCCTCTACTGTAGCTATAACTAAAGATTATTTTTTTTAACCATCACTGTCATTCTCTATTAACTAAAAAAAACCCAGAAAACCCAATGCCAAACCCAACAAAATAAAGTATCTTAGAAGTAAGTGAAATCTCCATATAAATAATTACTTTCTGAGTTCTCTGCTAAATGTTATCAAGTCGAAAGTTGAGAAATAAAGCTGTGGATGCAGTAAACTTGATTGCACCATTATGTAGGTTTTGCTGATTGCAGTGCTGAGAATTTGCTACCTTGCATGTTTGAGTTGAAAGATTCACTTCCTTCCTTTTCTCTCCAGCTTTTCAGAAAGTTCACAATTTCTATTCCCAACCTAAAAACTTTGTGCTTTCTTTTTCACACCCCCCAAAATAAGGCATAGCTTTCAGCTGGTAAGAATACTGAGAGAAAATGAGACACAATTTTTTATAAGAAATTGAACTCATGCTTATTAAATTTGAGTCTTGAAGAGTTTTTGAGTAAATTGCCAGAATTTGATAGCCAGCTGCTAAAAGTATCTGAAAGGGAAGGTAACGTTTCCATGTGAATGATCAGATCACAATTTTGAAAAACCTATTTCAGCACCTTTCAAAGGAGCCTCAGTTTACAAGTGCTGCAAATAATTTGTCAGAAAGTGAGCAAAAATGTTCTTCCCATTGGACATGGGATGTGGAGGCCTGTTGTAGTTCAGTAGTTGGCAATTTATTGCTTAAAAGATCTAACCTGGTTTAGCTGCATTTAGTCTCTTGAGTTTGTCTTGATCTCTTTAAGCAGTCCAGGAATGTCAGGATGATCTGCTGCCTGCAGGTAAAATATCTGGAGTTGATCTACTTTGCCCACTATAAGGAGTATCTCCAGGATGTTCAGCCCAATAACCTTGAACAGAGTCAGAGCAGTTCAGTGTGACACTCCTGGTGTTCTCATTAGAGCCTCGTGTTCTTTCTTCTTCAGGCAGAGTTTAAACACCTGACCCCCAACATCCTTTGTGTGCTTCTTAGCATGTCACAGCTTTGTTTTGAAGGAAAGACCCATGGACAATTTTCCTTGAATTTGCCTCAGGCCTTTTTCCAATTAGCAATGTGTGATGGGGTAAGGACTTAATCTGTGTGCTCAACCAAAAGTAGTTTGCATCCAGAAGTCATGCAAGGGGAGAAACAAAGCATCTGTCAGTAAGTTGGAATAATGGAGCCTCTGAAAATCATCGGAGCAGGATGAGCAGGAGGAATGGCTTTGTTTTCCTAAGTTAGTCACTGGGCAAGACTTAGGCTGTGATTGATGAGATGCCTTAGGAACACTAAGGGTATCAGTCAGCTGGCATTTTGTTACTGCTGGGAGCAGTTTGAGACAGCTCAGGACTGTACCCCAGGGAAGCTGACTCTTGGGGGAAGCTTTATTCCTGCATAATTCAGCCATGGCTTTGGTGCTTTCACTTTGGAACCTTGAAAATACACACTGTGTGCTTCACCCAGTCAGTGCTCACGTTAGTATAAATGGCATAAGACAGCAGGAGTGGAAAGAGAGACCAAACATATGGCACTCCTTGGAAAAAGGGAGACTTCAGCTGCCCTCTTACTTTCAGTTAGCAGAGAATTCCTTAAAAAACAGTCCAGAATATGTCAGAAAGAAGAAAAGTAACAGCCGAGACCTGATCTGCTCATCTGCAGAGGGAATTTAATTACACTTTTGTTTTGCTTATGCAATTTCCTTCCTTCCCTCCTGTCAGACCCTGTTCTCATCAAGGGATACCTGACAAGGAAAAGATGTGAATAGGACACAGCTGAAAGCTTCTGAGCTCTTGGGATTTAGGTAGGGCATACAGATTCTGATCCAAAGCCTCCTCATCTCTGTGCTGCAGGATTTATCTCCACCTCTTGGAGAGGAGAGAGGGAAGATGGTCAGGAAGTGGCTCCAGGACACAGAACCAGGACTGGGGCAGCTGAGGGGGCCTGACTGGCTGTGTGGACAGAGGGTCTCACACTTCCCTGTGTGCCCCAAGAGAAGAGTGGTCAGCCCAGGGCAGCAGGGCTGGAAGGCAGGAAAACCTCACCCACCTTTATGGATTGTCTGCATAAGGAAACAGAAATCCTGCTTGTTCTGCCACCAGAGGCTGGGGAAGAGTGGCCACAGCTCGTGGGAGCAGAGGGGTCCAGTTGGGCCCCAGCTGCTGAGACCCAGCTGACACCCTGAGGAAAAGGAGACCAAAGGCTGCCCTGAGCTTGGATTGCAGGGTTACCAGAGGGTCGCTCAAGCTAAATTAACTTTATAATTTGTTAGCTGTTTTATTTAGCTTGCTTATTGTGGTTTCCCCCATATTCCTAAAACAATGAAGATGTCTCTGTGCCCAGAATGTGATGGTAGGGCTGGGGAGAGGATGGGCTCTTTGTACTCACATAGCCCCTCACCTACCTAAAGCCACAGCACTTCTCAGGTAGTCCTGATTTTCCTGTTGCACTTACTCACCTGCAAAGCCTGAAACAGTCTCCAACTCTGATCACTAATAGTCTTCACTCCTCACATCATCTACACTGTTTTCTTGCCTCTTCATTCAATCTGTATTTTACTGTCTTTCTGGCTTTCCATTGACATTGCTCTTTGTCAAGTAAGTGCTTGTTCCCCCAGTATATTGCTTGCTATCAATTCTTCTTGTGTGTTTGTTTTTGTATTGCTTGTAGTCAAACCCTCTTGTTTGGCATTTCATTCCTTTTCCTGTTGTTTTCTCTTCCTCCCCTGAAAAGTCTTGGCTCCACCAAGGAAATTTCTCTAAGGAAATACACTCAGTGGACATGAATTTTACTTATGAAGTCACCTCAGAATCAGGCAAGTTATAATGAAAACTAAAGCTACCTGTATTTTGTCTCCTTGCTCCACAGTGCTTACACACTCTTGATCTTAAAGTATTAAAGTTTGTCAAAATTTGTAGTTAACTTGGGCAAAATTAACTCGTTCTTCCTTCAGGGGCATTCTCAGAAACAGCAGAAGTGTTGTGGTTGAAATGCTTACCTGAAATGTCTCCCTTTGAAATGTCCAAACCGATTAAGATTTGACAAAGTCTGCACCTGCAGCTGGTGTTCTGTAGTTCCCAGTGTCAGGCAGCCCCATTACAGCCCCTGCTCTGGCTGTGGCTGAAGGAATTTCACAGGGTTATGATTTCTGTGTGCTCCCATCCCTCTGCTGCTTTGCTCTGTTCATCCTTCAGGTCTGCCAGCCAGATATGTCTCTGTATACCATTCAGGCACTGCTATTCTTCTGCAGGTATTTAAATTCTGTAGTACCAAGAATCACAAAGGAAATCTGTTGATAGATTTGTTAATTGTTGGTACATAATGGTATCTTCTGGAGAACAGCACCTGGCCAGGCTGGAATGTGCTGCCAGTTGGCACTGTGGGGATACCTTAAAGTCAGGACAAAAGCTCTCTGTGACGCTGCTGTATCACACCACTCTCCCTGTGCAGTGCACAGAGCGACAATATCCTGCAGGAAGAGGCTCTCTGCAGCATCTGAAGGGCAAACAGAGGGGAAGGAGCCTTGATTGTATTACACAGGGATCAAAGGAGATAAAACACAGTCTATTGCACTGTTTGTAAAATAAAGATTCCAATTACAGAAGGTGGTGCTGCATCTGTGTCTCCCTGACAGCTGTGAAGAGAATGAAAACAGGAGCTCTCATTGCATTAAGTTATTAATAATTAATTCTTCCTTGGAAGTCTGCATGCTTAGGCATTGCACAGACTTGTACAGAAGGCTGGTTTGGGTTAAGGCTGAAATTTTCACAACTGCCACCTTGCCCCTTCTAACTTTCAAAGGACACAAATATTCAGGAGCCAAGGGCCTCCCTGCAGCGATGGGTGCAGAGAGCTCAAAGAAGCTCAGGGATAGTGTGTGACTGGAGGTACAGCTGGGGGTGGGTGTGAACCCTCCCTGGCCATGGGGACACGCAGGGGACAGGTAAAGCAGCTGGTGTGGCACCAGTGTCTGCCTGACAGTGGTACCACGTGGCTGGAGGTCACCCTGGCCCCCAATGTGCTCTGGATCTTGGCCATTCCCTTGGGCCATTCCCCCGTGGAATTTCCTGAACAAAAAGGGAACCTGGGCCTGGGTCGTCGCTTTGCAGAACACCCAAAGCCTGGTGTTTGAGGATTGCTCTGGGAAACAAGCTGCACTGAAAAGGAAAAGGCTGCCCCGGCTGTCCCAGGGGCTGGCTGGGTCTGCAGGATGTGGGGGTCTGTAGGATGTGGGGGCTCCGTGGCCTGGCCTGGCTGTGCCCCCGGCTGGGAGCGGGACCTGAATGTGGGAAGTGCCCCCTCCAAGGGGTCAGGGGCAGCCAGCCCTGCTCCTGTCCCTGGTGCTGCTGGACTGCAGCCTGCTGCTGGACTGTCCTTGTGAGCAGGGGCTGCTGGTGCTGAACAACCTCCCAAACCCAACAACCCCACAACCCCAACTGCACTGCAGAAAGGGCAACAGAGACAGGGATGGAGAACAGCTTTTCCATTTGAATGCGTGGTGCTAGGCCAGCCCAGCAGAACCTGCCTGTCTTTGAGAAAGGCTTTTATTAGTTGGCTGTGATGTGTAGGTGAATTAGGGCACATGAACGTGCTTGCAGTCTCCTGCTGAGAGGGAGGATGCTCAGAGATCCTCACACACACCGCAGAGGTGTTTGCACATTACACGGTGTTTGCAGCCTATTTGTCCTACCTTTGATCGTGCCCTTGCTGAATGTATTCTAGTTGCATTCCCTTTCTCAGAATTGATCCTTTTTATAGTATTTTAAAACAACTTGGGTATGAATTCTCTTACAGTTCTCTAATTAGTATTCTTTTCTTACACTGCTAAGGCAAGCCCTGGGTCTGTTATACCAGCTGATAGTGTGGCCCAACATACACTCCTTAATACATGTATATGAGCATTATGTAGTGCATAATATGTGCTGCTTGTTAGATTTGGCATTGTATATATACAATAAAAGTGATATCTGGGAGGCATATTTTTGATGCCTCAGATTTCAATCATACAAACCGACTTTGCTTATTTTTCATGGCAGGGGGTAGAATTAGACCTGATGATAAACTTTAAACACAGGGAAAACCTGAATTTTAGGACAGATGTATCACCCCTGCAGAAAATAATCCATTGGCACGGGAGGGGTTGGCTCTGCTGGCTGATGCCACAGTGAAGGTGTGAGTCTGCCCGTGGCTCTGTCACAAGCCCTTCTCTCTGCATTTTTGGGCACATCTCCTGTCTGGCCTGGCTGTGAGGAGCAGGATTGGCTCCTGTGCCTGCTGGCGGGAACAGAGTGGCTGTATGGTGTGCTTGCCAGAGATTTACAATGAATACACCAAATATCTTTCCTCAAGCTGTGCTAGGAGACTGTGTGTGTTTAGACACATGCTGGATAACAGTACACCATCCCGTGTACGCTTCCAAATCCTGTAAAATATCCCCTCTGCTTCCATTTCTTTTCCTGGAGAAGTTACCAGATGCTTCGTTATTGTTTTGCAAAACAGGCTGCATATTACCCATATGTTTTCCCCCTTGTTTTTCAGGAGGCAAACCAAACGTTGGTGCCTGTTTCAAGTATTCATTAAATATTTTAGGCAGGTTGGAAGTGAAGAGCATAAGCTTTTCACAGCACAGAGCAGACAAATCTGGGCAGTGGGGCTGGTTGTGCAGGGGATGGGGCTGTGGAAGCTCCTGGGTGACACAGGCTTAATGGGAAAGGATTAATAACCTTCATACACTTGCACAAAAGGGAATATTTCAGGGTGTTAGCCAAACCTCCTGGCGAGAGGTGGTAAGAGGTGTTTGATCCTTTAATCTCCTTTTTGAAGAAAAGGAGATAAGTTTCTTCTGCTGCATCTTGGGGGGTTATCAGCAGCACTGAGGTGGAGCAGGAACAGGAGGGAGATTGGGGCAGGCTCCGGGTCTTTCTTAAAGCCAGGCAAAAAAGGGAGAGGGGCTGTTCCCTGGGGCTGCTGAGCAGAGGCTGGCTGAGGTGAATGAGGCTTCATTACAGGTCTTCCTTTTATATTCTGCTGCTCCACAGAGCCTCTGTTCAGGGCATAAAGCTGTAGCTACACACACCCCCTGTAAAAATGGGAATGCTGGGGCAAATGCACCGTTCATGTGGTGCAATTATTCAGGTGAGTTTAGGTCTATGCAGAAAATGAAGACACGACTGAAAGTGAATTGTTTATAAATGAAGCACCTATCCCAAAGTAAATATTAGCCAGAACCAGGGGATAGATTCCCCAGAATAGTGCCTTACTTCCCAAGTGTTCCCTCTGGTGCTAATGCAGCTGTGCTGATACTTAGTGATTTGAAAGAATTTACATGGAAACTGGCAGATATCCATGTTTTTCTTTGTTGAATTTTCAGGAAGAAACTACTGTTTCAAAGTTTCTGATAAATATTATGCTGTGTAAAACTCAGCCAAATGATGCATAACCCAACACATTTCCCTCTCATCAAATTCCTCAGTAATTTCCACACTGTTTGATCTTGATTTTGTAAATGGCTTTTTGTTAAACTTCTTTGCTATTCTTTAATGTGTCTTTTTGCACCTCTTCATCTAGTACAATGCTAGAATAAAAAGCTTGCCTAGCAACCAGTGGATGCACTAAGTATTATGGGAAAACTTATTAACGTCACTTATTGACACAACCTCAACAATTCAGCTGTCAAAAGGTTGACACTTCAGTGGGTGACAAGTGCAAGACATTATTAATAGTGTAATTTCTACTGTGTTTCATGTGTTTTATGTTTCCTATGTTTCATATTGGAGTGGAACTATCAATTGCTTAAGGGTCAAATTTTGGCTGCTCTGAGATCAGCAGAAGGGACCAGCAGGAAATCAGAGGCAATAGGTTGACCACAGGTTCTTACTGTACCTGCTTTACTGCCAAGGCAGAGAAGGGCTCACCCAGTGTGGGATTTCTATGGAGAAGAAAAGGTGATTCTGTGAGAAAGCTGGAGGCTTCCCTGGTACCTCATAGGGGTAAGGGAGGAGGGGAGGGGAAAGGTCTGTGATCTGGTGGCTTCTCTGCCTTTAGAGGGCTACAGACAATTCTGCTTAGCATAATTTAGAAAGGGATGACCTTTCTCCAGAATACCTGAGTAACTTCCCAAGCGATGCTCCATGACTTTGGCTCCAGCTGTCTGTGCTATTTTGCTGTAAGTGCCACAGAATTTTATTTTATTTTAACTGTATCCTGATTACTACACAGTGCTTTATAAATGTTGTCGGCCAGATCCCAGTGTCTCCCATGGAAGGGGTGCTGTCGTGCTGCTGTTGTTGCTCTGAGGCAGCAGCTGCTTTTCTGCTGCAGTAGGTGCTGTAGTTGGCAGGGTGCTCCTGTGACCTCCTTCCACTACCTGCTGCAATAAAGCTCCAAAGGACACAGGAACATGAAAACAGGGAGCCATGCTCTGACACCGAGTTACTGTGAGCAGGAGTTGTGCCCAGGGTGCAGCTTGGAGGGTGGGTCCCCATCTCTGAGGGGACACCTGCTCTGAGCAGGGAGGTGGGGGGGATATAAAGCATGTCTCAAAGCTGATGAGAATTCTGGCTGCTGGCTGCTCTCACTAGTGGGCTCTGCTCTGCTTTCCTGCCACAGGTGAAGTTTGCAGTTTAAGGCCATGATAAATATTTTATTGCAGTGTTATTGCTTAGCCAGTGGCTGCCCTGCACGGATACCAAGTCTGGTTCCTGGTGCCTTTGGCATACACAGCCCCTGTGACCAGCTGTGAGCTAACCAGGGCCAGCCAAGACCCAAACCCCAGGAATTTGGCCTCCTCATGTGTGTGTGAGTTCGGGATGCTCAGAACTGGATGGCCTCAGCAAATGTAGGTCAGTCATCTCCTGAGTTTGTGTCTGCTCTCCTTCTGTAGGGTAATGCTAATAAAGGCATGACTTGAAAAATTAAGTAAAAAAAATAGAGGTTTGTAGTGCCTATGCTGTGCAGGTCTGCAAGGGAAGTTGCACATGTGCCAGGACAGTGCACACACAGTAAATCTCTGCCCCGCATTGAATATAAAATAAGCTATTTAATTACAAGCTACTAAGACTTTATAAGCAAGTGAATCTGATTCATGGACATCATAACTTGCATGAAAATAATGCCTGTACTTCAACAGATGAGCATATAAATGAAAATGTTAAAACTAAAATACTTTATTTCATCCCTAATTTGTGGTGGTTCAAGGCAATAACTGTCAGAGACAAATTAATATGCTTTATTAGGAAATCAACATGTTGGAGATGTAGCATAATCTGTTCTGCAAGGGAGCCATGGCAGCATGTAATGACTATACATAATGTATACAATTCCTATTGACTTTTTCCTGGTTAGCAGAAATGAGTAGTAGCTTCTGGACTGGTAAGTGGAGAAATCTTGCAGAACTCCTGAAATCTTTGAAGGTAAGTGACAGCAATTTGGAAAACACATTGCTAAAGCATAATTAGTAGTAATTTTTCGCTGAATAGGAAAATGACACAGGGATGCTAATAATTAAATATGCTGAAAGTGTTATTTACATACCGCCTCATGAATTTGGTCAACTTGTGTATGAGACACCTCTCAGTACAAGTTAGAAGATACCAGTTCTTCCCAATTATCCACAGCTTGTTAGACCTTTAAACATCACACAATAAACACAGGAAGCTCCATTTCACAAATAACTAAAAGTGCAATTGTCATTTAATGCTGTGGCCTTGGTCTTGCAGCCCATTGATGCTCTTCTGCGTCATGCTCTGGCACGATACTTTAGGGGCTTGCATGTGTATTTAAAAAAATGCTACTCCTGATTGCTGTTCTGCACAGCTGAAGGAGCTTTCGTAACTAAAGGTGGAGAAAATTGATTAGAACAGCTAGACTGTGGTTAAAAGAAATAGTCATAAGTTCCCTGTTAATCGATGAAGTATTCTGTAGAGCAATAACGTACTCTGATGTTTTTCTCTGTATTTAAAGTGACTGGCAACAGGCCAGAGGCACAGAGGCCATGGGGTGCAGTCTGGTTTGAAAACAGCAAACAGGATTTTAACTGTGTGGTGCCAATTGCCTTCCAGCGTTTACAAAAAAATGGATTTATAGCCCCAGCTATGAGGGCTGTGAGGGAATTAGTGATACTTACCTTGCTCATTTAATACACTACCAGCTGTCTTGAAGTGCTGGCTTGATTTGATCATTGGCATTCTGCAGGGGTAGGTGCAGGAGGGATAAAAAGCAAAGCAGGCAACAGCCACCTCCCCCAGAGGTGTTAATTAGCCCCTTCTTAAAGGGGGACACTGTAATTCACTGTGGCTTTTCGTGCTTGAGGTTTACTCTCTGATAAAAATGGGTCTGACACTGTCTGGCAGGGCCTGGAGTGCCTTCTGTAAAGAAGCTCCTGGAAAGCAACCCAAACCCCAAACCCTTCCATGAGATTAGAGGCCATCCTATGTATTTGTTTTGTGCATGTGTGTACATAAGCATGGGTACAAAGGCAACACTGTCTACCATTTGAGCAGTGAATATGCCATTTCCCACCTGCTGTGTGCTGCCACTGCCTGACATTTAACAGGTAGAGTCACCTATGTTCCCCACGTGACTTCCTGGGTCATGCTGTACTGCAACTCGCTCTTTTTCTTTGGTTTTTGTGTAGTCATTCTTCCATTTCTTTGAACCTGCTCAGTGAACCTACCAGTGCTTAGCTGGTAATTCCCCTGTCAGCCCCTGTTTCTGTAGATGACAACCCCAGTGTGACTGGAGTGCTGCCCCAGCGGGGACGGGCTGTGCCAGCTGCTGTCCTGTGCTCCTGAGCTGCTTCTCCACCGCGCCAGGACTTACTTGGCACTCGAAATAAATGCTGTCAGCACTGAGGAGAAGAAATAGCTCAAATGGCCTCTGCCTGGGAGTATAGAGGGGCATAAACTGACTCAGGGAAGGGCATATAAGAAGCAGCTTAACAAAAAGACTCCTCCTCCTTTGCCTACGATATTCAGTAGAAGAAAATACATGTATTGGAAAAGGGCCAGCTGTGTTCTGGAGTGCATTTAGCACAGCATTGCTAGCTGGTCAAAGGAGGTGATTGTCCTGTGCTGGGGGGGCCTCACCTTGAGTCCTGGGGGCAGTTTTAGGCACCACAACATAAAAAAAGACATGAAGCCATTAGAGAGTGTCCAAAGGAGGGACATGGAGATGGTTCAGGGCCTGGAGGGGAAGCGTGTGAGGACACTGAGGGCACTCGGGG
>JAWWTY010000019.1:1033190-1052912 GCA_035222235.1 Margarornis squamiger | reverse complement strand
TGGGCACAGCCCCAAGGCTGCCAGAGCTCCAGGAGGGTTTGGATGATGCTCTGGGGCACAGGGGGTGACTCTTGGGATGGGCCTGGGCAGGGTTGGGTGCTGGACTGGATGATCCTTGTGGGTCCCTTCCAGCTCAGCATATTCCAGGATTCTGTGAAATACAGGAGAGTCTTATCTTTTTTGTGTAGCCAACTGTGGCTGCAGCATTTTGCAGAGCTCCTTCATGAAGACAGTGCAAGACAACCATCTGGTCCCTGCCCATCAGCATCCGCAGCCCTCCCAGCAATTTGCATTCTTAGTTTGCAGTGGAATTAGTGCTGTTTCCAAGACACAGGGGAGTCTAGAGAGACTTGTGAAGAGATCATTTTATTCCTTGTGATACCATTTATTAGGGAGATAATTAAAAATTCACCATAAATGTTCTTTAATTAATACATCAAGATGAGAATGTAAAGTCCTTAGGGTGAAAGAAGAAACTTCACCTTTAAATATAAAATGTACCTTACTTGCTTTAAAGTAGACCTTTGAGAATGGCAGTTTTACTTATCTCAGCTTTTAGGAAGTTGAAATTTCTTTGTAACAGGTAGATAATGGTTTCAGCTGTATTTTTTTTTTATTTTTTTTTTTGTAGGTAAGGAAATAACAGCACGTATTGAAGTGGAATACTGCTATTTTCATAGCTGGGAAATTATCCATTTTACACATTTGGTAGATAAATTATCTGCATAATTGTAGAAGAAATTCAGACTTCATGTGTAATATAAAACACAAAGAGAGCTTTTGAGGAGAAGAATGCTTTTCAAACTTTATTTTCTGGAGGTTGGAGAAAAGGGAAAATACTTAAATAGGTGCCTTATATATAACAGGCCATACTATTCAGAAAAACACAATAGCATTATAAATTAATTCCACAGCTTATTTCTCTCGAGGTCTCAGTATCTCAGCATTGAACATGTGCCTTCTCAGATTGCCTGATGTGCTCTCTGGGTTTGCCTGAAACTGTATTGAAGTTAAACCTACCTCATAAATATTCACAGCTTGGGAAACATGAGCAAAACATGACACCCTTTCTTCCCCTGCCACAGACAGCAAAATGTTCTGCTGCTTGTTGTGGGTGCTGAGATAAATCTCTGGGGAATAAACTGGGGCTGAGCCTGCCAGGAGCACTTGGGCCTGGCTGTTCCACTTTCAGGGACAGCTTTGGGCTCTGTCTTCAGTGGCCACCAACTTGAGGCCCTGCTGCCTTCAGTGAACAGACACGCAAGTTCCTCGCAGAAATAGGAGTGTAATAGTACATTTGTGACCTTGCTTGGTCCTACTTGGTCCTAACTAGGTGGTGGCCCCAAAAAGTGGAATAGAACTTTGTGCTTTGCTTTTAATGAAGAGGCAAAGTCCTTTGAACCTAAATGCAAAACTGCCTATGGTTGTTTATATTTATTTACTTATTTACTTATTTACTTATTTTTAATATTCTGGTTACAACTGCTGGAGCATGAAAGAAAAATAAAATAGTGAGACTGAAACAAGAATGTAATGAAAGATATCAGAGATGATCAGAATGAAAGACAATGTACTGTAAGTTCCTACGAGAGGTTAGTTCACCTAGCTGCACATCTGGCCACATCCCGAGGCTACTGAGACTCTGTGCACTGCTGAGAGGATGGAACTTTAACTCTGGAATTAAAGCTGCTTGAAGAAGTATCAACTTCCCCTCTCCATCTTCAAAGAGAGGCATAAACTACAGGAAGTGTGAGCTGCTCATGGAAGAGCTGTTACATAGAACTTTTGAAAAACTATACATGAGAGGAGGAGAGACTGGTACAACTATTTTGAAGTATCGTAGAATCACAGGATAGTAGGTTGGAAGTGACCTCAAGGATCATCTGGCCCAGCCTTTTGTGGCAAAAGCTGAACACGGAGATCAAATTGTACTGGGCATGATTATTTTATGCCAAGAAAAATGAATGCATTGAATATATATTGCTTTTCTGGACTAGTATAGCTATATTGGCATACTGGATAATCAAATTTTAAAGAACCTGAGAAAGTGGTGATTGTAGAAGCCAAAAGAGAAGAGAGCAGACAAACTGAAGGTATTTTCTGGTATAAAAAACAAAGAGCATTAACATATATTGCAGATATAAGCCTACATGAGTTTTAGCACTGACTAGGTATTACGAGCACAAGTAGGTATGTGAACTTTTTTTTTAGGCTTTTCCTGCATTTAACTTGGCATACAACGATTTGGAATTGAACTGTTAGCAAAAAGGGCATCCTTCTGTCCTTGGCAGAATAACCACTCCAAGGCTATGTGGAATTGTCTGGTTGCAACAAATGGCATCCTTCAGTGTTCCCAATCATTTATCTCTATTCTCTTTGAACTTTCACTCTGGTTTGAATGATCTTAAAGACTGAACTCAAGTTTAATATTTCAGGGTCAATATTAAGGAGTTAACCCAAAGAGTATTGTAAAACTGTTACTCATGCAGGCACAGCAGCAGGTGAAGTGTTACTCAACAGAGGCATTGAAAATGTCCTTTTTCCTGCAGACTGATGTGGGCTTGGCCATGAGTTTTAATACAGGATTCAGTGTGGGATTTTTTTGCTTTGGTTTGTTTTAACAGAACTGGACTCCAAGCATGAAATGATGCATCCTTTTTTCTTTAGCTCTACATTTGGCAGCTGTTGGGGAGGGCTGTTTGTGATCTCCATCTGACTGATGCTGTTACTTACAGCCTTTAGTTGCGTTTTATTGAAGTGTGTCTAAATGTTTAGCCTTCAGAATAGGTATTTTTTGCTCTCTATTCTGCATTGTCCTGGTAATAAAAAGTTGTATACATGTCAGGGAAGTTTTATTTCTACCTCAGTTCTGATACCAGGTTTGTTCTTTTGTGACACCAGTAACTGGTCTGTAAATCACTGTTGGAGGCATGTTCCTGACAGAAGGGGAGGAGCTCAGTGTGCTGTTTATGAGCACTTTGTTCCAGGGAGAAGTATGTCTGTGATTAAAGCTAAAGTTGCTTGGAGTATGCTCAGACTCCAACCTCCTGTGATCCCCACATGGCCTCAATACCTGTCCCAGCTTGCCAGGGGTGCCAAAATGATGATCATTCACAGGCCTGTAGGAGTTTTGTAAACAGAGCTGGCTTTATAGTCTTGCTTTAGTAGTGTGAAATTAAAATAACTGATTTATTGATTTTAATAGTAAAATAACTGATATCTGATAGTTTACTCAGGTCAGACTTACCTGGCTGTCAGTCCCATGTCCAGTCCTCTTGGGCCATGCTACACAGAATAAGATTTTTTAGCATTGAAATAAAAAAATCTTTAGAGTCACCAAAACTCCCTGTTCTTTAATTTAAATGAAGAAAGGCTGATGCTCTCATGTCTGCAGCAAACGATAGATAAGGAAACAAGCTTCATGCGGTTCTTAAAAATGCTTTTGACTCTCATTTTCAAAGTTGAGACTTTACAGCATACTCTTATTAGATAGGATGATAGAGCTGATGAATTACTCTTTAGATCATAGAAGAATGCTGATAAGTTGGATTTGGTATTGTAGCTGTCATTGTGGTAAAAAACATTATCTCTACTAGAAATACATTTTGAAGAGTCTTGTTTGCCTTTGCCTTTGTGAATGTCACACATACGATAAAACTATGTATTCAAACAATCAGGATGAAGGGGCTTGGCTCATGAGTCCTCAGGCTCCACACTGCCAGCTCCGTGGGGTGGGTGCCTCTGGAAGGGCACAGTCAAAGCATATGATTGAATTATAGAGGCCAGTCCTTTGCATCCTTCCTGACCTAAATGCCAATGCAAAGCTGCTTTTGCTGTCTCTAAGACGTAGCATTTGCTGAGGTTTCTCTTGGCCACGTGAGGACAAACAGGCAGTGCAGGAGAGGCTGTGCTCCTGGTGGGGAGGGGTGGCTGGCCAATAATTTAAAGAGATGTTTACCCCAAATTCCAACCCCCCCCAGGGTGATTTTGAGCTGAACAGGGTTAAACTATAGACCTGTTTATCCCAAAATCTAATTTCCTCCTGTACCTAAGAATAGACCTGCTGAATGCAGGGTACGACACTTCTACTGAACGTCAGTCCTGACTCATCTCTGGGTTCATGTGTTCAGAGCAAAGGGGACTAATTAAAGTATGGGTCTGTGTGTCTCAACAACTTCGGGGTGTAATCAGGGAATGTCATCTGGGATTTTAAAAGCGTGATATGTGACACAGTCTGATAAGTCCAGAAGAAGAATGACTTATATTTTATGCTTTCAATATGCTGCAGAGGCAGGATGAGTGTGCAGCAGGTGAGAACTTTCCAGCAGAGGGGAAATGGTAGTGATGCCTGCAGACCACCCAGCACATCCTCCCAGGGTGTCATTCAGACCCACCTGTTTTGCTGAGGAAGAAGCATTACCTGTAGTAATGTTTCAGAAGGAGGGATTGTTTGCCATGACTGCCAGAAGTTGTGGCTGGTGTGGCAGCTGATGGAGTTTGGCAAGACCTTGTCTTGTGGGTAGGTTTGATGAGCCAGTTGCTAAAAAGGCTCAGTCTGTTATGATTAGTGTTGGGGCAAGTCTTCAAGTTTGAAAGGAACGTTCAGGTTCAGAATTTGCAGCCCCTCCCTGCTGCCTCCCTGACTGTAGAGATGTAAGAATTTCTCTCTCTGACAGCTAATTAAACTTATTCAATATGTACATTGTAATCTGTAGAAAAAATAATCATCTTCTCTAATGGCTGGAAAGAGCTGTTGTACTTAAAAAATATTAAATCATTAACCTTTAGTCCTTAAAAATAAGAAGTTTAAAAATTACTTTAGTGTCTCAAATTTCAACAGAGGGCAGTGTGACATTGCTGTATGTATCTCCGGAGCATTTTCGGTTGTGATGATTTATGTGAAGACTCTTCCACTCAGTGTCCTCATTAAGCTTATTATAGGAGTAATAGCGTTGCTGAAAGCACAGGGAAGATGTAAAACAGAAGAGATTTTTACAATGTCTAGATGTGATAAAGGCAGGATAAACTGGAGAACATTTTAAGGTAATGGATGGAGTCAATTACAACAGCATCCCAGGATCCAGGATAGCAAACAGGGCTCTGCAGTGAGCACGGGCAGAGGTTGTTGTTATGGATCAGTTCCTAGTCAGGGAATATTTCACTGGGTTTGTTTGGTGTGCAGACCTCAGCCACAAGGTTTCAGGCTATAGACTGTGGTTCCATGAAGCTGTTCCTGCCCTCCCATGAGCTCAATGTCCCAAATGGCTGTGGTCTCCAGAGCTCTCTGAGGAGCAGCTGGTTTGAGGGGTCCCCAAAAGGGTGCTGCATGTCTTCTGTTAGCACTGCCTGCTACACAGGTTGCTCCGGACCATTCTCTTACAGCTGCTAACAACTAGTGTCTGGGAAGAAGCATTTTAGCAACAGAGGACAGGGAAAGGGCTTTCTGGGTCATTGAGTTCAGGCTCTTGCTCTCACAGAAAGCCATATCATTTAATACCCTTCAAAAATTCCTCACACTTCATTTTAGAGCAGTCATGGTCTTCTTCCAGGGGTGATCCAGCTCTTGGGAGGGCTGGGAAATGCAGAAATCCAACCTCCTTTCCTGTTCACCCACTCCAGTGTTCTGCCTGGCAGAGCTCAGGCAAGGAGACCCTGCCCCAAAATACCTACCAGAAAGTGTAACTGTTTCATCTGTTAAATGAAACAAACCCAAACAATAAGTCTTCCATTGGGATTTTTTGCATAAGGAAAATAATAATAAGTATTTGTGTACGCCCTGTAGGAACGTCATGTTTTATACTCTGCCTGCGAGCTCTACAGCAGTAGTTAATTAACAAACACAATTCCCAGAGCCCTGTTGACATTAATCATTGTTGCTGGTGCACAAACACAGATGTTTTGGCATGAAAAGGTGCTTTGGTAGTTGGAGTTCTTCCTGTTGCTAAACTGAACAGCAGTGCTCATTTAAGCTCAGTTTAAAAGATAAGGAAAGAACTGATGTTTATAAATGGACGAGAGCAAAGCAACACTGAGAAAGGTGTCTGCAAGAAAGGAGCAACTGTGGGCATAGAGGTTACAATATTTGGATGTTACTTTGGTAGTAGCAAGTATTAAATTACTATAAGCAAGTAGTTGTGGTCTGCTAACATGAGATATAAATATGCAGAAATCCTTTTAAATCTGCATTGAAAGGAGATACCCAGAGAGGTTTGGAGTTCCCACCCCTGGAGGTGTCCAAGGAACGACTGGACGTGGCACTCAGTGCTCTGGGCTGGGGGACAAGGTGAGGATATGTCACAGGTTGGACTCAATGGGCTGGGAGGGCTTTTCCAACCTAAATCATTCTGTGATTCAAAAGCTCTTGAACTTGTCTATTAGAACTGCAGCAGAGACTTGTTGGCCAAAAGTTGGTTTATTGTCATCTTGTTTTCCATGACTCACGATTTCTGTCTGCATAAAGCTATAGTGTGTATCACTCAATTGTAGTGTATCAGCAAAGGGAAAAATGCAGTGCTAAGCATGAAGAGAAGGACAGGAAACTGTGGTTTTAACTCAAAACTGAACCTGCATGGTGCACGTGTGTCCTCACGAACTCCTGGAAGAAAGTGGGAAAAGAACTTGTAACCATTGCAACAGGAATGAGTCTGTAAAGCAGGGCTGGAGCTGAAATCAGGAACTCAAATGAGATAGTTGGGGAAATGTGTGAATGGGGCAAATGAAGAAAAAGTTATTTCGAGAGACTATTTTATGATAGACAAAATGAAGATAAGCAGTATTTAAGTGACTTTATTGAAAGTGAAGCCTATATTTAGCCTACTGAATGGCTGAAATGGCTTTTAAGGGAAGTACACGATATCCATTTGGAATGCAGATTCCTGCCATGGAAGCTGCTCGCGTGGTGGGATGATGTGTGTGGTTGCATTAGTTCCAGTCACAAGTGGCCTTCTGCCTGGCAGCTGGGCTGTGTGCTTAGTACGCCTGTTCCAGAGATCCCAGTAATTAGAGAGTGAATGCACACGCAGTTTCCCCTCCTGGAATTTCGAAGCAGCTTTGCATTGCTATCAGTGCTTCTTCAAAATCGCCCTGAGCTTACTCGGTCGAAGAATTCCTGCTTGGTGTGGTGTAGGAGAGCAGAGCTCCCCGTTCCCTTCTCCCTTCACAGACCCTGTGCTGTCAGCTGGATAAGCTCCTGGGAAAGAGTTTTCCTGCAGGTTGTGCATTTCCAGTTGTTCTGACGGTGTTTAAAAGCAGGTAATCTGAGGCAGCATCACTGCTCGTGTCCCATCCTCGTGGAGGGATCCCCCCTGCGCTGTGTTCTCCGGCCCGCAGGACGCAGGACTGCAGCGGGACTCCTGCCCAGCTGAGCCAGCATCCCCGGCTGCGCTGGGAGCTGCTCTGCCCGCCTTAGGGATGCGCTCGGGAAAAGCCGGTTCCGCCGTGCCTGCCGGGTGTGCCGGAGCTCGGGAGAGGGCAGTGCGGCTCCAGGGCTGGGCGAGCGGGGACAGCCTGTGCCTCCCTCCCTGCAGCCATCAGCAAGCCCCTGACACCGTCAGACGAGCATTTCAGAAATGGCAACGAAATACAGCTTAACAGACTGATTTCACCCCATCTCCAAACTGCTTGCAGACATTTTTTTCTTGACAAAACGCCTGTTGAATCAAAATTCACTTTGCAGTTTGGTTTAATAATACGTTTGGTTGGATTTCCCCTCCAATGGAGGGGCAGGAGCCCCCTCCCCAGGAGCAGCCCCCTAAACTGTGGTGCTGAGTGCCAGATGAGTTGCTCCGTGGCACCGCACCGTGCCGTGGTACTGCAGGGAGTCCCTGCTGCCCAGCCTGGTGGCACAGCCGGCCAGGAGCAGTCCCTGGGCTTCAGGCACCAGCTCCCAGCACGAACAAAGCACCTTCTGAAGGCATTACAAAAGCAGTGTCTACTTGCATATTGAGCAGAAGGAGGACAAGCTATTATTAAAGGATTGTAGTGAAGAAGAACATTTCTTTCCAGCCTTAGGCTAATATTAAATATTCCCAAGGTCAATTGTAAGAGAAGATAGAGAAAGACAAGAAGCATAGGTGCTGTCAGTTGTATTTTCTGTTTTCATTTAAGAGTAGCCTTAAAATCAGAATTATTTATAGCTCTGATGTAGCTCCTGTGACCCTGCTTCCTGCTCTTCAAGAGTGCCTCTTGTTTGTGCTCTAAAAGAACCTGCAAGTTCTTCTTTGAGTCTCTCCCTTTAGTGCATACTGGACAATAGGAATTGCCTGGACTTTTCCTGCCTTCAATTTTAATTACAATTTTTTTGCTGCATATGTATTTAATCTTTTCAATACCTGAAGAGTCCTGTATGCTGAGCCTGCCCAAATATGACTACATTGATTTGCATGGATATATCCTTTAAACATAATTAATGTGCTAAGGAAACATCTAGGTACAAACAAAGGCGTTTGAACTTTAAAGGCAGATGTACACTTGTGACTTGCTTGTGTTGAAGATGGAACAGTGAGGGTAGGGCTGTCCCCGGGCTGGACAAGTTGCTGCTGTTCTTTAGGGCTGACTCTGCACACAGAGGAGGGGGCATCTCCCTGAAAGGTAACACCATGAACCTGAGCATGATGGACCTGTGGAGGTTACGTGATAAAACTTATCCTTTCATTCGCTCTGAATTTAGCTCAACGTCACTGACATCAGAATAACTTTAAAGCATTTTAAAGTTAAATATTCCTTTCATGTATGTGAACTTTGCTGCTGGTGGAGGGTAATAGAAAGGAAGAAGCAAATGCTGAAAAATTCCAACAACCATTTTAAAAGACCCTATTTTTAATTCATTTCTGTATACATATTTACAGGCTTTAAATAAGGGGCTATTCAGCCACTCTCCTATTCATCCTTCACAACAGCATCATTTCTAACCTTCCATGTGTCCTTGAACAAGTTGCTTGTTTTTTGCCTCAGTTTCTCATTTATGAAGTGCAGAGAGATAATAATTCTTGTCTACTTCACATGAGTTATAGGACACAAAATGCAGGACTTAATGTAATCACAAATGCCAACCCTGCTGATGTCATGCAATCAAAATGTGTATGGTTTTATACTAATTTTGCACAAATTGATAATCTATTTAATTAAAAAGTTGCATTCATATTAGTTCAATGTAGTTGATTGTGTGTCAGTCTTACGAGTGGCTGCAGAGTTGGAGACACATGTCCATACACAGGAGATATTGGAGGTTTTATGTCAGCTGGCTGGGGCCAGACATCATTAGGTGTCCTTATAGTTTAAAACAAACATGGTTTTCTAATGTGTGAGTTTTGGGTGCCTGTGTAACTATGTGAGGACAATTGGTAGGTTTGGGAGGAGCTGTATAGGAAATTCAGCCTGTGAGAAATGCCTCCTATGAGCCCTGCTGTGCAACTAGGGAGTTAATTTTTGGGTGTCTGAACATTTTCAAACCCTGTAATGAATGAGGGTGAATCTCAATCAAATCTGAGTCCAATCAAGCATGGCCTTCTTTTGAGCTTCCTAGAGTAATTCAATTTTCTTTTCATTTGAATTCTTCGCTACTTTAGATTTTAAGTGTTTCATAATCATTTTTTGATAGAAAATTCTGGTCCAGCTAGCTACCAGCCTATGTGCTTATCATGTTTATGATAAGCAGCTTCTGGCAGTTGAAGGTCCAGCAGCTCTTTGTGTTTGTCCCTGTCTGGCAGAGTGCTCTGGTTGATTCCAAACTTGAGGAATGTGCCGAGGCTGCCCCCAGTCTGAAACTGTGTGTGCTTGTATGCTTTCCTGGAAATAAATGGATTTCAGCAAAGCAATGAACACTTCCTAATTGGGACTTAATAATTAACTTCCTCTTTATTTGCGCACAAGGCACTATCAGATGTGTCACGGTGATGCATTTCCCTGTCTCACTTTCCTCATTCCACATGCACTTGGAAAGCGATGACGCTTTGTTGCAGACGCTTTTCCCCGCGTTCTGTTTCCCAGAGCTCCATCCCTCCTCACATTTCCATGCCAAACAGCTCAGTGAGAACCAATCAGGGAATGTGACAAATGTTGAGAAGGTTTCTATCTCCCTTGGCTGCCAGTGGAGCACTCATTCTGTTTTCAGGATGTCAAATGATGTGTGCAGGCAATCAGCTCGGCTCACTAGCACTCAGCAGGGGAGAGGGAAAACTACCTGGGCCTCTTTGCCTTCAGAGGTGAAGCAAGAGAGTACATGTCTCAAATGTTCTTTTAAAACATTCCTTAGAATTTCTTTCCTATTTACAAGCTTTCCTCTGTTCATTTCAGAGCCTAGTTCTGGTGCAGTATATGCTTTTATGTAACCACTGATTAGATGATTATCAGCCGTGTACTCATCTTACCCCCTCACTCCAAGGCAAGCTGATGCAGAAGGCAGGTAATGCAGCAGGGTTATGAAATGAGCACTATCATGAAGTGTATTATTTGCTATTCAGGGCTTGATTTCACAGCTCATTATTTATGTAGGTTCAGATATACTAAGTTCCCTTGGGCCATTTGGGTTTTATACTGATGCAAGTGCGAGCAGTAACTAGTCCTCTTATTTGTGTGTTCTCAGCATACATCTCCACCTTTTTAATCACCTAGTTTATGTATTTGCCTGTGCTGCTCTCCCCTGCCACCCCACCCTGGCAGGGATTGTCTTTTCCAATGGAAACATAATCCAGATGTTGCATTTCACCCCTCGTGCAGCTCCAACCAAGTGGTGCAGTGCCCTGAAATTCAAATGGCTTGGGTCAGGTCTGTGTTCACACACATGTGCTTGCATGTCCACATGAGCACATGTGTGCTGAGGACAGCCCTCAACATGCTGTGCTGTTTCTCCTGCAAGTTTAATCAAGAGTACAGTAGCTGTGCAAGTGCTTTGTCTGGAATTCTGCAATTAAGGTCTAATCAGGAATTTGTGCTGACTATTCGTCATATATTTTAATAAATTCCCACCAAAGTGCTGTAGGTGGTGAACATTCGCAGGTGGCCTGTAATTCGGAGTTAATGTCCAAAACTGAACTTCTGAACTCAGGCAGAAGCCTGGAATGGGATGGCTGAAAAGTCTGATAATGCCTGAATTAGACAAATGGCACATCCCAAATCCTCTCCTTACTAAGGAGACACAAACCAGAACCACTGACTGGGAGTCACATGTTGGGCTTCTGTACACGGACTGTAGAGGGAAAACTGAGGTTTCTGGAAAGCAGAGCCGGGGTGGCAAAAGAAGGGTTCTCAAAGTGAGAAGTGGTCTCAGAAAGAAGAGGGATCAGAAAGGATAATCCTGTCTGGAGGAAAGATCCTGGATATGGGATATGAGTAGGGAGATGAATGCTGGGCCTGCCCAGGGACCTTGGCCAGGAAGACCTGAGGGATAACTGTGTGCAGCTGCTGCACAGCAAGACAACTTTCTGCCTGACCTCCCTGCCACCCAGGGAAGTTGAGACCTGATGACCAAAGACAGCACTGAGGGGATGAAGGTAAAGGCTCTGATCTCCTTGGGTTTTTGGAATAAACCCCAGTATCCAGATCTACTATAGTTTGTTGTTGCTCTGACTCAGCCATGACACAAAGTGGGGGAACCCCCTTTGTGCAGCTTCAGAAACATCCTTTACTGCATCCTTTGGCTTGTCCACTGCAATGCACCCAGGCAAAGCCTTTGGGATAACTCTCAAGGGCAAAACTCTCTCTTGGGAACCTCAGGGAAATATTCAGCCATCGCTCTCCTTGGTGTTTGGCAATATCTCTGGTGTCAACAGGAGAGTCACATCGTATTACACTGTAGGTGTGAAGGACACAATCATTCTAGCTGCCTATTTTCAATAAGCTAGGACTCAAAGAGAGATCCAAACAAATGCTCTGGTGAGGAACAGAAAGGATATTACTCAGAAATATTGAAGGTGCACAACTTTGGAGGGACTACCAAAAGCAAATGTCAGTTGTTTGGCTGTTATACAAGCCTACACCATATTTCTTTTGCCTGACAAAAGGGAGTTGGGAGAGATGAAATCAACATTCATAAGGGAGCTGGGAAATACAGGTTTTCTCTCTCAGCAGCATGAGTGATGTTCAGGTCTTCCTCACGCTAGTGCAACTCGTTTTACAGAACAAACTCTTCTCTGCTGCTTTATTATCAATGTTCTTCCAAGAAACAATCCTATCTGTGTTATTGTATTAATACATTATTTTCCTGTTTCTTTTGCCTGGTACACAGAAATATACAGGGAACATTCCTACATACTATAAGGTTCCCTTGTGCTTTATTCCAATTTTTAATGTTAATGTTTCTGTTGTATAATTTTAGTTTGAGATCATTTTATGTGAAAGATAGTGAGCAGGAGTAGGTATCATATTAGTTCTTCCTGTTTCTGGCTTGGACTATGGACCCAGAGGAAAGAAAAGAGATTCTTCTGCAGGCCCTGCATGGCAAAGGGGAGTGGGTTAGAGGGAGGATCCAGTCTGTCTGTCCTGCTTGGCAGCTGCTGTGGTTTCTCTCAGGAATTGCAACAAAATAAATTTCATCTCCTCTAAGAGGTGGTATAGCAGAACCCTCTGTTTCTCATTTGATTTGGACATGTGTCCCTCTGAAGGGCCCTTTCTGGGACAGTGTATTTACATGTCCATGTAATTAGATTAAGTCAAACACTTCTGCATTATAAAATTAATGTCAGGACCACCTGAATTGTAAAACAATCTAAAATTGCTTATGAACAAATTGTTCATTCATTTTTTCTCTCTCATCCAGTAATTTATACTGGGGAGCTTTCCCATCCAGTTGTTTTGGCCAGCTGTCTGGAAGAAACCTGTATGTAGTATTGATGTAGGAGTGATATAGTAAGTTGCATAAAGTTTCCCTATGGCATCTTAGGAAGAAAATAAATATTCCAAAGAGTGGAGGTTATGAGTCCCAGTGAAAAACAACACTTTAGCCTAACTGCACATACAGGCTGGGAAATATACTGCCTTCTGTCAGGGCAGGAGGACTGTAAATGCATATTAGCTGAATCCAAGCCAAGCAGTGTGGCTGCTCTTGGATCCTCTCGGCTATAGGGGAAGTATGACTTCATGTCAACATAAATTTTTAGATTACTTTCACAGTGGGGAAAAAAGAACTTGTTTCAGACCTACTGCTCTGCTTTATATCTGAAATACAAAATGCTGATTGTACAAATTTCAAACCCAGGACAATTTAGAAAGATGAAATGTTCTAGATGCCTTGTGGTATTTGTGGCAATTATGTGCATCTTGTTGCTCAAAGAGGTTTATTTAAGTTTATGTTTTTATGTTTTTAAATGAGAAAAGGAGAGGTGTCATGCCATAAATTCAACCTGCCAGAGGAATACTAAAAGGACTCTAAGGGCAATTCAACTTCATTATTTTCTACTGAGACAAGCACAGAGTAGAGAATTGAGGAAGCTGGTTATTGCTTCATTTCCACAGAGGACAAGTGATCAGGAATGTGCGAGGCTCACCTGTCTGAGAGGGAACAAACACCTTCTCAAAGTGCCCAAGCTTTGAGTAAGCTCAGCCTTGTGTCTTTCAGACCTGGCCTTCAGCAGCAGGCCTTGGAGATAACCTCAGAGCTGTCCTTAATTTAATTTGGGGTGAAATTCAAGGCCTGTAATTGCTCAAACCATTAAGATTGAAAATAGCTGCTGATGGGAGTTATTTTCCTGTATGACACCATCCAGGAATTACAGTCAGGGGTGTGATAGCCTTTCATTAACATCAGCACCCAGGATAATGATACAAGGAAAACTGTTGTACTTTATTACATTCTTGATGTCACTTAATTGCTTGATAATAGGTTTTCATAATAATAGTGGCCCATGGAAAGTTGGCTGGAGTAATCCCAACTGGTGAATTCACTGCAGCAAAGTTGCCATTAACAAAGTGAGTTGTTTGGGGAGATCACTCAGAACAGATGGCCATTATTTAGGGAAAATAGCTGTGGAGCTGGGTCTCATGAGAGAGGCTAAAGTTCCCATATTTAATATGAGCTATATGAAAATGTGCAAAAGGGTTCTCAGGGCTGGGGAGACAAAAGAAGTGCTGTCCTGAGAAGCTTCACAGTGGTGCCCTTGTGAACAGCGAGTGCTGAGAGGTGGGACGTGGTGCTTTGCTTTGTTTTTAATATGGCCATAGATCCTCTTCTCTTAATGAACTTCACCATAAGCAATCTGCTTTTGTTTCGTTTCACGAGCCCCTTCTGCATGCATCTGTACAAAACTCACCCAGAGCATGGGCAGACTGCTACCTTTGAATAATAATATTAATCGCTATTAATAATACATAATGCTTACATGCAAATGGGAGCTTACATATGCAAACATGGGGGTTCAAACATGGGGATGCAAATGTTGAAACGCTGGTGTTTGTTACATTTGATGTTCAGGAACTCTAGTGGGATTTTCTTCTCATGAAAGAGCTCATGTCTCATTTGATCATGCTGGGATGCAGTTGGAAGAAAATTAATTACTTGGAGTGGAGTGGACTATGAATTTTATTTTCACGAGTATTGGACAATCTGTTTTGTAATGCAGTTGTAATTTCCAGTGTGAGGATGGGTACACAAGAGGACAGAGGGTAACTGTCATGGTTTTGTTACAGGGAGGTGAGGCTGAGATAAAATCAGGCTGTTTTCCAGGGAGATTTCTCATACAAATTGAAGTTGTAGCTGCCAGTCAAATTTCTTTTCCATTTGTGACTCCCAGATTTCACTTATAAATTTCAATGAATAACAAAGGAAGTTAAAGTCCTGCAAAAGACCACAGTGAGCAGCAAACTATTTTTGAAAAGCCCTTTTTCCTCCCTCACATAGATGGGAAATAAATACAATCCCAGCTTCCTAAATCATTCTAAAATTGCCAGATATGCAATTTTCCTCTCATAAGAGACATCTTAACCTCCCAGAGAAGGGATATTTTACTTTTTGGGATTCTCTGACTTCTTTCATCTCAATGTTAGGAGTTTTTATAGGATGTATATGTGTGATAGTGCAGTTGGGTCTGTTACATCAGAGGGGACTTGCACAGCAAACTGGGATACGGGGAGGGTGTCCACCAGTGTAACTGGTTTGCCTGCACTTTAGGGGCTGCATTTTAGCAGGCTGAGTGTACTGCTGGAATGACGTTTTTTCCTATTAAATATAAATCCAGTGCTGGAAATGGCATAGTCAAACCACATGTACCTCAGGTCTTGGAGCTCTCACAGGTCTGGAAAGGCCAAAGCTCATGTGGCCCTGATGGGACTGCAGATGATGGGAAGGAGAAGGTGGAGCTGCAGCCCTGCCTTGCTGCTCACTGTGAACTGGCACTGCACAACTTCTCCTGCTGGGATCAGGTCTCTTGGAGCAGCTTTTCCACACACTGGTGCTAGATGGGGGAGGACACACACAGAACTGAGAATTAAAGGCTCTCTGGAGAAGGTGCAAGATGAGGGGTCGTTTCTGAGCTCCCAGGGCTGCAGACAGCACGAGAGATGGCCAGGACCCATGGAGGGGGGCAAGGCCTCCTTAGGGAAGGTACTGCTGTGATTTCTCTCTGACCCTTCCCTTCAGACATGCATCTGCTCCCACTGCTCCCATTGCTCCCTGCAAAAATTGGTGCTTTAGATACTGCCAAGAGCTTTGCTGTGGGATACTTAATGTTTTAGGTGTAACAGCGCAGGTTGGATGTGTGATTGTAGTGTCTGAGTAGTAACAACTGAAATCATAGAATCATAGAATGTTAATCTTTGGGGTTTTTTGGAGAGCTTACTCATGGGCTGTATCCGTGATTGGGAGAAAACTACACAACTGCTCCGAGAGCATCCTCTCTGCTCTGCTGCTGATGAGCTCATGGAGTGATGCTGGTACTCCACAGAGAAGCTGCACCATGACAGTCCTTTCAGCCACAGGTCAGGGAAACGTGGGAAAAGTAAGTGTAATCACCACACTAAATATGAGGAAAGTTTATAACTTGCTTGTGTGTGTGCGCTCTGGAACACATGACAACTCTATCATTGGTGAGCTGTTGTGGTCACTGTTTTGGGGATTATGAAATGCCTGCAGTTTGTTCATCTTTTGGAAAAATATTCAAGTTGTTCACATGGAAAGCAAATTGACTTTTTACTCTTTTTTTTTTTTTTTTAAATGCAAACATTAAAGTTTATCTATTGTAAATTAATTTGATTTTAGTCTTGTACTACAGTATTCCTCTAAATGCAATCAAACAATGCAAAATGTATTCAGAGAGCTAATCATGTGCAGAAATGGCTCAGTGAGTCTTGAGGCTGGACCAAAGCTATCAAATGAAAGTCATGGAAGATAGGGATGTGAAAACCTATTAAATCACTTAATCCTTCAAGCCTCCATATGCAAGGTATTTTCTTGGAGTGAAGGATGTGTGAATCTAAGAAGAATTATTGCAGCAATGAGTACTTTTTGTGGTGTTTATTTTGTTGTACTGATACATTACAACAGTGGGGGAGTGTAACAGCAGGGTGTCACTTGCAGGGAGTCACTTTACAGCCAGGGTTGTGTAACCCCTGATAATCAGTGTGTTACTGTGGTGTCTTTATTCTGGGTTGCAAGTGTAATATTGTGTGGGGATGGCATAAAGCAGCTGTATGTGGGGACTCCTCCAGAATCCACTGGAATTATCGGAGGGGGGTTTAGCGGGCACTGGATCAGGCTTGGGATCACAGAGGGCTTGGGATTCACAGAATCACAGAATGCTTTGGGTTGGAAGGGATCTTAAAGTCCATCTCGTTCCACCCCCTGCCATGGGCAGGGACACCTTCCACTAGCCCAGGTTGCTTCAAGCCCCGTCCAACCTGGCCTTGGACACTTCCAAGGGTGGGGCAGCCACAGCTTCTCTGGGCAACCTGTGCCAGGGCCTGCCCACCCTCCCAGGGAACCATTCCTTCCCAAAAGAATTCCTTCTTCTCATGGAAGCGTGGTCCATGAAGAGTGACCTGTTCTCAGAGCAGAGGTTTGGTAAGCACAAACCTTTTCCTTTGCATGGCAGGGCTTCCAAGATAAATTCACAGCAACTGCCTCTTGGGGATGAAAACTTCTCCAAGAGGGAACTGAATCTTGCTTCAAATTGCTTGGATTTTCAGAATTTGAAGTGGTCACATTTTCTTAGTTTTGTTGCCTGTTTGCAATCCAGCCATGTAACTCATTCTTGTGTAATACAATCCTCCTCTGTGTTCGTGAATAAAGCGATGCGTTAATCAAGTTTTACTCTAATGGTGGGGAAATGTTATTAATAATGCAGAAAACCTTTTACATGTAATTAAAATGGGGGAAAAGTATTATTTTACAATTATGCTGACAGCCTGTCTTTGATCTTGGAACCTTTGTCAAGGTATGTTAGTAATGAAAATGAATGCCCTCTCATTTATACCTCTGAGTAAAGCTATCATTATGTTTACTAAGCCAGAACTGCCCTGTGAAAGTAAAATACTCTGTTAATTGTACTCCAGAATGGGACTGGTTGGCTTTTTAACCTTTCTTCCCACGTCTTGTCACTTCTGCATTATGAAGCTCAAGTGGAAAAGGAAGTGTGTGGTAAAACAACAACAATTTTTGCAAACATTTAAATAATTTAAAAGGTTAATAAAATACCAGTGCATGGGGAGCTGGATTTGTCAGTTTACAGTGTTTTGTGTTGTATGAATGGAATGTTTGTAGGTGACTTGAAGGGAGCACAGCACTCTCTCTGGCTTCTCTTCATGCCAGCTTTGCCTCAGAGCAAAGCTGTAAGTGATAACAGGATTTGGCCCTTGGGCACAGACACTTCATATTCGGCTGTAGCTTAATGTGGAAAGGGAAAATTAAAATTAAAATGGAAATTTCTGTTATTTTGCTTTACTGAAGTCAGTGTTTTCAGATTTTGACATCATGCCAAGGTTGTATATACATTGCTGTAGCTTCTGTTTTCCTTCTCCTCTGTTGCCCTCTCCTGAGTTGGCTTCACCTTGCAAATGGAGGTGGTGGAGGCACAGGACCTGTAGGAACTTGGAGAGGGCAGTAACAGCTGCTTCAGAAGCTGGATGGGTATTCCAGCAGGCAAACTACACTAGTGCCTTCAGCTTCTACACCAGCAACACCTGAGCTTTGTGACTTACACATTCCACCTTGGTTGTAGGATATATTAATCCTACATGACCCAGTGCTGAGAGATGCTGATCTTTTTCCAGGTATGGATACAAGTTTCTGTAAGTTTGATTGTTCAGAGGTGGCATGAAAATTTTACCCAGGTCTGTATGTGTTAACTCCAAATATTTAGTTGTGATGAAAGGCTATTTTTGTAGCCTCTATTTTTTTAGAAAAGTAAATTTAGGATTAAATAGCTGATAAAAAAAGTAAAAGATGCCCTGCCCATTTTCCTTTTCCTCTTCTCCACTTCTTATAGTTTGTGTAAAGACTGGGAGGCAGCTTTGGAGAATGTTTTAAGAGCCATCACTCACGTCATGTCAAGGCTTCCAGGATGTTATAAAATCTAAATTAAGCATGATGGCATCACTGCCTGGAAATTACTTTGCTTACAAGTGAGAAGAAACAAAGCCTATACCCTATGTGTTGTACTCCAGAGGGGAATGACCATTTTGGGTGCATGGACGGGTCTGAAAGCATTCCCTCGCCTCTTGTGTGTGTTTGTGAGTGCCTGGATGTGTGGGAGTGGCAATCCCAGCTGTCTGCCCCTGCTCACAGTGTCACTTGGACAAAGTCCCCTCAAACGGGTCACAGAGTTCCTGGTGAGTGCTGGTTGTGAAAACTTTGCGTGGCCACACGAGTTCCGGCACTGTGAGCCCACACGTTATACCACCTTGCTTGCATGAACCTCCCATGGGTGCTCTGCTCCCCGCTGAGACTTCCCATCCAAAATGCTTCCTTCCCTCCTCAGCCTCCAGATAGAAGCAGAATACCTGCTGTCGATGAGGTTATTTCTTGATTTCTACCCCCACCCCCCCATATTTATCGCCTTATTAATTCCCCCTCATAATATTAAAAATGTTAATTCAGTGTTTGCTAAGTCTCCTGTTTCCCGGTGAGAATAAGACCAAGCTGTTTAATCTTTCCACACAACCCGCTGCAATTTTTTCGAATTGTTATCATTTTGATTACTCTGTAATGCACCTCCCAGAACAATTATAAACTCTGTAAACTGAAGCTGTGACAAGCTGTTTGCCAGAGATTTGGGCCCTGCTGAGGAAGCCTTTGGAAACTGGCCTTGGAATCTCTGCTTTCCAGGCAGCCTGTATATCGGGTGTGTGTTGGTTTAGGGGGACACCAACACACAGGTCCTCAGGTGAGGATCCTCCAGGGAAAAGCAGCTTGGGCAGGGGCAGAGCAGACAGTGAGGAGTCTCCTCTAAGGGACTATGGCTCTGATCATGGAAAGCAATGAAGCCTGGGCAAAACCTTTGAAAATGAGAGTTAGACATGAAAGGAGGGAAATGCAAATGGTCAGCAAGTGTGAGAAGGGCTGTTCCTGTGGTTTACAGACATTGGGGTGGCAGGTTCTGTCGAGGGGCTCTGATGATGATGCAGGACATAAGTTCTCTTGTGTTCTGTAGAATCCCAGAATGTGTTGAGTTGGAAGGGACCCACCAGGATCATCCAGTCCAGCACTCAGCCCTGCCCAGGCCCATCCCCAGGAGTCACCCCCTGTGCCCCAGAGCATCATCCAAACCCTCCTGGAGCTCTGGCAGCCTTGGGGCTGTG
>JAWWTY010000019.1:1023034-1033090 GCA_035222235.1 Margarornis squamiger | reverse complement strand
TTGTCCCTGCAATGAGGTCTCCCCTCAGTCTCCTCTTCTCCAGCTGAACACCCCGAGTGCCCTCAGTGTCCTCACACACTTCCCCTCCAGGCCCTGAACCATCTCCATGTCCCTCCTTTGGACACTCCAATGGCTTCACATCTCTCGTCTGTTTCAGTGACCAAAAGGAGCTGGGCTCTCTCAAAGCAGCAGAGTTGGTCTTGTAGGAATATTAGTTTGCATCACTAGTGGTCACATCACACATAGTCAAATAGGAATTTTGAGGAAATATCTTTCAAGTGCAGTCAGGGACTTTTTATTTTTGTTTTTGTTTGTTTGTTTTTGTATTTAATTTGGGGTCTTGTAACATCTGAAAGACTTTCCTCAGTCTTTCCCATATTCCTATACATAGTTTAAGGTTTTCCCCTGCTTTAAAAAAACTGTATCTTCTTATTTGTTGCCTATTTGAAGTAAAATCTGCACTTTGCTGTGACCAAAATTAGGGTGCTTTATTGCTAAAAAGGTTGTCTTCCTGTATGGACTCTGGGGAGATCACAGTGTGATATCATCCTCTTTGTGTGAGGAGAAAGTTGCAGAGTGAAGGATCAAACTCTCTCACCCACCCTGGCACTGCCCTCCTTCCCTCTCTCAGCTCTGCTGAGCCAGTCCCAGGGGCACAGTGGCACACAGGAATCCTGTACATTTGGGTTCCAAGTGTGAATTGCTCCAGTAAAATCAAAAAATGTAGAAAAAGTAACTTGTAGTTACTTAACAAAGGAATAACAACAGGATAAAAATAGAGGACTGTTTCTGCCATGGAAGTGGCATTCCAAGTGTGTCTGACTCTGGGTGGGCTCCGAGATGAATAGGTGTGTGGGTGACTCCAAAACGACATCAGATACTTTGTGTGCCATGAGTTAAAGCATACACTGTTGCTACCCACAGTGACTTATTTCAAGTGGCTTACATTTGGCTCAGTGTGACTTTAGATTACAGAAGGAAAGCTAGGCATGGAGCTCTTATTGCTCCACTCAGGCTTGGCAATTATGAAGAATAAAAAATTTACCAGAGCCTAAGCTCTTCCATAGTTATAACATGGGGAGAATTAAAGGACAGGAAAATTATAGCAACTCAGCTAAACCACTATAATTAAGGCTGAATTGCTTTTTATATTACGGCATTCATGAAGTAGAATGTTGAAATAAATAAAAAGTAAAAGCTCAAATACTGTTGCAGACTTAAATTTCGGTAGGAGAAATCCTTTTGGTCTAACAATGTGTGTAACTTCCAGCTTGTCTCCTCCTCCTGTTCTTATGGATAATGCCTTGCCCTCAGAATCCAAATGTGTGCTGAGCTTGCTGTGCTGGGAGGGCTGGGCTCACAGGTCCTGCCCACGAGCACAGCCCTCTGCCACGCTCAGGACCTCTTCCAAAAGGTTCCTAAATTGCTTGTGTGGGTTTAAAATCCCACTGTTATGGAATGGGAGATGCCCTCACATCCTTCACGTTCAGCTTGAGAACCAACAGACTGTAAGGTTTTGGTGTTTATATTTTTTCTTTTGGGTGTGTGTGGGTTGTTTGCTTTTAATTTTAGCTAGTTTGTTTGTTTTTAATTTAGACTAATTTGTCTCCTGCACTCAGTGCTGACACGCTTGTATCCAGCAGACCTGTCTGACCCACTGTGCATCTTCATCACCCCACAGCTAATTACTCTGAAATCCAGGGGTCGAGTTCCACTGAGGCTGACAGTGATGTAGAGTCTTCAGAGATACAAAGTTCCCTCGAGTTTGGTGAAAATCCTCAGTTTGAGGAAAAAGAGCTACATTAAAGCTCCTTCAGGGGGCAAATCCTGCCGACCTCAATCCGTGCTGGCTTTGGGAGGCAGCAGCCAGAGCAAACAAGACATTTGTTATCAGCCAGGCAAACAGGGGACGTGGGAAGAAGCTGAAAGTGTATTGGGAGGAAGTTGGCAAATACAGGACGTGGGTCTTGCTGCTGGTAAGCTTGTTTAGGTCTGCAGGTTTGTGATGGGAATGAAATCCCACGTCTCAATTTCAAAGGCAGCTTTGGAAGAGCAGCTTTCTTCCTGATAGGAAGGGTAGTCTCCAGACTTTGAAAGTGATAAAACATACAAGGAAACAAAGTGGTCTTCATGGAGGGAATTCTCAGGTGATACCATGCATGTGTACACAGCTGTAATTGCAGTATTGTGACACAATGAGCTGGACCACTGGCACTGCTTATGCGCCCCCCACCTCCCCCATTTCATAAACCATAAGGCAGTTCTTTTAGAAACCATCAAACTGACTTAAAGATCTCACAATTGAAAGGAAGTCCCAAATTAATGTATCCTGACTTATGAAATGACAAATCTCGGAAGCAGCTCTGAGTGATATTCAAGGGAAATTGGTTTCACGAGGAGGGAGCAAGGCCACCTTTGAGCACTTCTGTACGTCCCAACAAACTGAACACTGATCAGCATGTTCAGGAGAGGGGGGGACCCAGATTTCCCCTTGAATGGAAGCAGCAGTGAACCTTTTTTCTCTGTTTCTAAATTATGTTTCATGTAAGCTTTGCTGTGTCTTTGCAACCATCTGCCGCAGCGCTCTGCACTTTGAGCTTGTGTAACATTTCAGAGGGTTTTTATTTGTTTCTGTGGCTGTGGAGAAGAGCTGGAGGATGTGAGCTCTGAAAGTTCAGAAGCAAAAGAGCAACTGAGGCAAAGGGTAGGCCAATTTAAGGTAATTTAGAATTTGTTCTTAAAAACATAGCTGGTTAAAAAATCCTGAGAACATAAAATACAGTTATTAGGCTGTTGTCTCCACCATCTTCAAGATCTCCACTTAACCCTAAATGGACCTTCAGGTGTCCCTGGCTTGTTGGCACCTGAAAGGTGGATGTTGTCTCTCTAAGCTCTTGGTATTTTTAAGATGGTGAGCTATTTTGGATTATGAAATATGATTGTTCTCTGAAATAGTTTTTTGGTAATGCTGACAAGACTCCCACAGATGAATGGCGTATAACAGGAAGGTAGACTATAACTCAAAGCTTGTTAGGTAGAACAAAAAATATATTTTCAAGGGGCAAGAACAGGTTAAACCCTATTCTCTGTAATGTATAGGCCAGAAGTTGGTTTGGAGGGTGTCTTTCCTTGGCTTTAGGGACAGTAGGAATAGGCCCAAATGGATTTTAATTCACAGGAGTAATAAATTAATGTGTCTTCTAGAATTCTCAACAGGATCTTTGAATTCACTTTTTATCTGTGATGAGTTTTTGGTGTCAAATTCTTTTTACAATTTTTATTTTAAGGAGTAGGTAGTTAATGTTTCTTTGTCATGTTTTCAGACTGGTCAGTCTATTCCAGAGGTCCACAGCTGGGCTTTTATCCTGCAGGGCTTTTGCACTTTTCGGTGCACACTGGAATGTGATGGATAAACACAGAGCCATTTTCACGTGTCTTTGAGCTGTTAAATGTTTACTAAATCTGCCTTTGTGTAATTATACATCTGCCAGGGTTTGGGCATTCACATCCCCAAGAGCTGGACTCGATGATCCTTGTGTGTCCCTTCTAACTCAGAATATTCTGTGATACAGTTAAAAGCACAAGATTATGTTTGAAAATCAGAATGATCATTTGGAAGCCCCTAGCCAGGGCCAGACTGGGGGCTACTGCTGCCCCTCAGCAGCTGGGGTTCAGGATATGGGATGGGGCAGCTCTGACCCAGTCATCCCAAAGTTCTGTGTGTCTCTGCTGGAGCAGCAATAGGAGCAGGGGGGCCCAGTGGGAGCATCCCCAGGTCATGCTGCTGCAGTGCCTTGGGCTGCTGACAGGCTGAGTTCAATCTAGTTGAGTGGGTTTGTTCGTTTTGTCAAGAAATATAACTATGATGGTTGCCAAATGACCAACAGAAATGAGGAACAAATGTTTCCAGGACTGTAAGTGAGGATTGGAAGTGATAGCAGAGTTAAAATTCTACAAGCTGTAGATTATTACTAGAAGGTTCTAGAAATATGATCACCCTGCAAAGAAATTTCAGAAATTGGGAATGTTGTTTAACTTCTGTGGTTTTGCTCTCAGTGAAACAAATACATCACATGTATGCCAGGGGTGTGCATTTTAAAATGAGTGTGCATGTCCCAGACTCTTCACTACTACTGGTTTGAGACCTCCCAGCTGATGAAAAGTCACTTGGTGTGAATTTCCTTATGATGTGGAATATTTGGCCCAAATTTCTTGAGCAGTACGAGTGTAGACACATTATGATCTTTCAAAGCGAATCAATTTAGGTTCTTGTTTAGTTCATGAATTCTTGAGTTGGGGTTTTTGCTTTATTTTGTTTTTATTTTATGTTTTAAAAAAATTATTTTTTGTTTCTTCCATAGCTGAAAGGCATCCTGTGGGGTGTGTTTCTAAGAGCAACAAACAAAGGCTCAGCTTAGTAAGATGCTGCAGTGCACAGGCCTGGACTACAGAGCAGTGTAAAAGCTTGAGATCAGCATGGGCAAGATAATTCGGTGGAAACCCCTCACTTTCCATGTGTTTGGAGAGACGTGCCATATGATGGAAGATTCCCAAAGACTGCTCTCAAAAAGTGATGATTTCTGCATCCTCAATTATCTTGAGGATTGTGTTTTGGTGCTCCTGAGTTCCAGCCTCTAAGAGAGCTGTGTGAAAGTTACAGGGGCTCTAAAGCTGGCACAGGCTTGGACGGGTGTTGACTTCATGTGCTGCTCTGGCAAGGCTGGTGTCAGCTCAGCTCGAGCTGCCCCACTCCTTTACTTGCAGTCAGGTAGCTCAAAAAAATTACTGAATGCTTCTCTTGGCTTGATGCAAGAGATTGGAGGCAACAACCTTGATAATGTGATCAAAATTTGGAAGAAGCAAACCTGGGTGTGGCAGCTGGAGAGGTGACAAGGCCAAGATAAAGTGTACCACAGCCTCGAGAGAGCACAGAGCCATATAGGAGAACCTCTGGAATAAATCACATTGATAACTGAAAATTTGGCTGGACTTTTAATTTCTTACAGAAAATATGTTCTGTGTGGAGTTTAATTAAGCTTAGGGTAACTTCCAGTAGTCCATGAGCAGAGTAACAGTAGGAACATTTTCCCAAAGGAGCACTGGTTTTTCCTTCACTTAATTTTGTATGAAATATAGTATCAAACACCAAAGAAGTTAGCTGTAGGTGGGATTTAATACCTAAGTAGGATGGGTTTGAATTATGACTTATGTTAAAAAAATAAGAAGTCCTCTTCAGATGTAAGACAAGAGAAAAAGGGAAAAGATGTGCTTACTATAGTCAAGAACTGTGATACATAAGCATCAGTGATTCCATTTGTTTTATATACTTGCTTGTCATTTTAATGGTTTATTATCAGGGATCCAGTCAAAATTGGCAATAAAAAGAACATAGCTTTACTTTGATTCAAAGTCTGCCGCAGATATGACAGCAGAAAGGATAAATAAGGCATGGAAAATATGCTGTTAATAAGGGAAATACAAGTAGTTCTGAGCATATTTCATATGCTTTTTCTTTATTTTGGTTTCAAGCAGTGTTGAACACACTTAAATTATTAAGTTATAGTGAATAGTACCTTGAACATGGGTTGAAATATTCCATTCTAGAGCAAACTTGGGTTTGTTCTTGTAAATCTATTCTTATAAATAATTTTCAGAGAAGAAGAAGAAAAAAGATATGGTCCTTTCTGATTTTGTGTACTTTACAAGAAGGGCGTATTTTCTGTATAAGAAGCTCGTTGGTATTCACTGCAATTCTCCATTGGAAGAGAGGAAATACACTGGAGAATTTTGTGGCATCAGGACAAGGTCTTGTTCTGTCCTTCACTGGCCAAGCACAGTGAGCAAATGCAAAGTGACTAAGTGAAGTTCAGTGCTGTTCCTCTTTGATGCCAAAAAACCATTGACTGGCCAAGCAATTGGCTGATGAGAGCTCAGCTGGCCCTGGGACAGGCAGTAAACTACGTCCTGCCCTTCTGGGCCACTCTCTCCATCCAGCCTGGGAGCCTTGTGGGAGAAAGTCTTGATGGAGACGTTCATAAGCAGAGTAGCTTTGGGTACAATGCATTCTGTGCCTCAGGTTTCCTTTGCTGATAGCTGTCTTTCTGTGGCAGGAAGGGAAAGCAAAATATTGACTTCAACAGTTTTAAATAGCATGTTTGCAATTTTAATCAACTGGAAAAGTGATAGGGCTGAGATGACTCTTCTCTGGGCTTTCCCAGATCAGTGGTCATGTAGACACTCCTCCTGCAGGGCCCTTCTAAGTTGTTTTGCTAAGACAGATCTAAAAATCTCCAGCACTTGAGAACCTAAAGTGAGAGGAGTTTGTAGGCTCCATGGCACCACCTCATACCTTTTAACTTGGGAGAGTGGCTTTGTTAACGTCTTGTGAACTTAATTGCTACTTCTTATTCAGCAGATTAAAAATGACTGTCTGTGCTACAGTATTTTGGGACAGGTCAGTCTGGAGACTGTGGCAGAGAGGAGAAAGCAGTTTGCTTCTAGTTATCAGCCTAACACAAACCTGATGGGAAAATCCATTGCAAAAAGAATCCCTATTGTTTTTAGACACCAAGCTCCCCTCAGCATCGATCTGGAGCTCCAGAGGCCACTGGGGTTGTGTGTAAGACCCTCAAGCACAGAGCAGCCCCTGTGTAATGTGGGGGAGCTGGAGCAGCTCTGGGGGCCTGAGCAGGGGCAGGTGCTGCTGCAGCTCAGTGATCTCCTCAAGTTACATCCAGGAGAATCAGCAGAACAGAGGGGAAACCAATGGCAAAACTGGGAACAAACTGAGGAGGGTGTGAAGGTAAATGGTTATCAGCAGGCCAGGCAGGTGTGGTGTATATTTGTGGTGTATATATTGTGGTGTATATTTGCTACTGCTGGCATGGAAATCTGCTGAGGGAGACCTTGCTGCTGCCCCATTGATTTCAGCTGCATTTGGGAGTATTTTGTACCTGTCTGACTAATGCCTGCCTGGAAGTTCCCAGACAAAGTGAAAAAATATTTTTAGGGCCAGAAAATAGAAAAGCAATTTTCTCTTTTGAGAACACAAGTGTGTGGATGGACCTCCTGATCTTCCCAGGAAGGAATGGGTAACAGCTGGAATGAACCCGTGACAGATGTTTATGGGGGGAAATAAGGAGAATAAAAGGAGAGAGAGAGGAGGACTTCTGTGGCTTGGGGAAGGAGGAAGGGCTGAACCAGGCAGCAACATGGCACAGTCCAGAACGTTAGTGGAGGCCCTCTGGAGGTGCCCCAGTGTGCAGACACTCAGTCTTGCAGTGGGCATGTTTGTTCCCCTGCACCAGCAGAGCTTTGGAAGTTGAATTGTTCTTCCTGTATTGCACCCAGGTCCCCAAACCCTGGTCACATGTGCTTTCAATCATCCCTTGGCCTGAGTTGGCTGCAGTGAGAGCTTTCTTTATGGTGGTTCTGCTTGTGTGGTTCTCTGTGCTGGTTCTGTGCAGAAGCCAAGGCTGCCCTCTGTCTGATTGTCCTGACCTGTTGCTTTTTTCTGCCCAGAGTCCTGGTCTGGAGAAGTTTGAGACCCATGACACACGACTGGGACTTCTGGACACCGAATTGTATCTGACTGGAGCAAGCCCAGGTTTCTCAAAGCCTGGGCCTATGTGCATCACTTGGGAAGATGAATTAATCCAGGACATTTTGGACTGACTGTACATGCTCAATAAATATGACACCTTCTGGCCATGGCAGCAGCCCACGTACATGGGAGCTGAAGTCTGCAAACATAATTCTTACCACAATTCAATGCTTAAGTACCTGTTCAAACACCCCAAACAGCTTATGAGCAATCATTCATCTTTCCCATCTCCAGACCCCTGAGATTTACCACTCACTTGTTATGGAATGTATTTTCAGGTGACTAAGGGCCCCAGGCTTCCACAGACGTGCACTGGTCTCTAATTTAAGAGTGCTGCCTTATGTGGGCATCTCTCTGGACAGGAGTCATCAATATACACTGACCTTCTGTTGTCCCTGCTCTGGATGTAGGTGACCTGTCCAGCTCCTCCATGGTTTTTGGAGGTGGTGCAGCGAGGCCATCAAGTTCTGTGTATGCAGATTTCCCAGGGTGTTACTCTGGACTATAAAAGGTGACTAATGCCTACCTGGAAGTCCCCAGACAAAGTGAAAAAATATGTTTAGCACAAGAAAATAGAAAAGCAAGTTTCTCTTTTCAGGACCCAAGTTTGTGGATGAACCTCCTGATCTTTGCAGGAAGAAATGGGTAACTTTAAAATGGTTTTCAAAGCTGTGTTAGGAGGCTGTTCCCTGTTCCTTGTGTTGTTCAAGACTCTGTGCTGACTGGAACTGTAGTCTGGAGTGGAACTGAGTGTATTGGCTTGAGTACAGACAAACAAACACTTGTGTTGACACCTCCAAACTGTCAGGATGGGATTGCATTTCCAAGAAAAACAAAACAAAAGAGGACGCTGTGGTGGTGAGTTCAAAGGTAATGGGCTCCCCATCAGGGAGGGAGATGGCCTTGTGTTTCACATGCAGTCCATCACTCCCTCTGCCCAGGGGAGGGATATGCACAGCAGAGCTCGTGCTCGAAGGGAGCAACTGCTCTTGCTTTGCTCCCCTTCCTGGATGTCCCGATCCCTCTGCCCCAAGGGCTGTCCCTCTTCTGTGCTCTCCACTGCTTTTGAGATCTCAAAGGCAGCGTGTGTAAGGGAAAAGGGTATTTCCAGGAGAAGGGAGGCCAGGTTCTGCCTGAGGTCTCTGGAGACCATAGCACAGCCTGGAGCCCATTCTTTCTGCTTTGGATCTGCCCCTTTTTATTAAGGATTTTCTGCTGAGCAGCTGAATGCACTGGATGGTCCTGCTGGGGGGCTTGTTATTTGTGGCCATTAGCAGAGGGTTGAGCAGTTGCACATGAGCAGGAGAGTCCAGAACAGCATCCTGTGCAGCCAGGGAGAACCATGAGCCCCCCTTGGAATGGGAGGGTGTAGCTTCAGCCTTTTTAAGAGAATGATGCTGCTGGTATGGCTGAAAACGTCCTATGCAAAAAGGGGGACTGGTATCCAGTCCCTGGGTAGTGATTCTGGGACCTCTACTTGGGAATATGCCAAAAGAAAATTCCTTGCAAAGAATATGGATTGTTTTCACACCACACAGAGGCCTGTTCATTTTGCATCACTAGTTTCCTAGTTATTTTTGATTATCTGGCTGCAGCTGTGAAAACAGTGGGCTTGTGAATACTTGCCTGCTCTTAATCTGGTCCATACTGCAAAGATTGTAGTTCTGAAAACCTCAGTACATTGCAGACAAAAAAAATACAAATGTTAGGGATCCCTGTGTATAACTGTGATTTACAGGCAGCAGGGTATTTTATGATCCTTTTCGCTGGATATACAAGTTCCACAGGGCAGTGATGTGCTCAGCCAACTAGAAAAAGGCCTAAGGGTGCTCAAATCAGAGTGAAAAATATTAATGACTGTGGGTTTGCACTGGACATTTGCCTGTATAGCCAAGGAGGTTGTCAGGTATCAGGGCAAAGAGCACTTCTGTTAGTCTGTGCAGGGGGAACGTGTAGCACTGAGTTAAGGTTTTCTGTCCCTTGGAAGGTGAACTCATCCCACTGCTCCAAGGACAGGCGACACTTGGGCACAGCTGAGCAGAGCCACAGCCTGGTGACACTCTTGGTGCTCAAACAAGCTATGGCTTCATTTACTCGTTCTTCACACAGGGGAACAAGGGAACAGGCTGTGGGTGTGTCTGCCTGGCCTTCAGCAAAGCCTTTGACACCATCTCCCCTGTCACAGTCCTGGCAAAGCTTGGACAGGGGCACTCTCCCCTGGGTTAGGAACTGGCTGATGGAGAGTGCTGGGCAATGGTGCTGCATCCAGTGGTGTCCCCAGGGCTCAGTGCTGGGCCAGTCCTGTTTAATGTCTTTACTGAGGATGTGGGTGAGGGGATGGAGTCCACCATCAGCAGATTTGCAGATGACACCAGACTGGGGGGAGTGTGGATGTGCTGGAGGGCAGGAGGGCTCTGCAGAGGGAGCTGGACAGGCTGGAGGGATGGGCTCAA
>JAWWTY010000019.1:996598-1015431 GCA_035222235.1 Margarornis squamiger | reverse complement strand
TGGGCACAGCCCCAAGGCTGCCAGAGCTCCAGGAGGGTTTGGATGATGCTCTGGGGCACAGGGGGTGACTCTGGGGAGGGCTGGGGGTTGGATGATTCTCGATGATTCTGGTTGGTCTCTTCCAGCTCAGGATATTCTCTGATTCTAGGATATGGCAGAACATTTTCAGCAAGGTAAATTATGTTACAAAGTATGATCCTACTACAAAGCCCTGGCACCTGGTCTGCATCCCACTGGGGGAAAACCCCTCGAAAATCACATTAATGGGCTGAGCAATAGTCAGAAAGAGAACATCATTTATCACAGCAAGAAGTGGGGAATGCTGTCTCTGACTTCCTGCTGTTGCTCCATTTGCTCCAGTCTGTTGGTGCCTAAGTGGTGATCACTTGAGGCAATACATTAAAACTTGAAAGGAACAATAAATTTTACAATTAGGTTAGCAAACACGAGCAATGGTATTTCTCCCTGTTGATAATTACAAATCAATTATCTTATATGTTTTAAAAAACGATAACTCCCACAGTGTTTTTGCAAAGCAAACGTTCTCAGAAGGATGTGAGATCTTTAGGGCCAAGTACTAGAACACGTGCAGTGGTAGCAACAGAAATGTTTCAACCCTGAAGCAATCCTTCTGTGAAAAATGTATTAAATTAAGGTCAGCTGGAGCAAACTGCTGCTAAACATGGTTAGTGTAAAAAAGAGAGCATCTTCAAAAACGGAGCTAATGGGACTGAATTTGTATGTCTAATGAACTGGAGACCCAGGCTCTGGTACAATGTTTTATAATCTCTTTACTGTACTGTAAGGGGGTTTCTTCAATTCCATGAGCAACGTTGCAAGTATGAAATCAACTCTTCCATAATAAACTAGTGACCACACTAGTCTGATTTCAACAAATCATTATTCCTGTTACCAATGATGGTTGAGGTAGTTATTTGTATAGAGGAAGAGCTCTGAAATTATTCCCTGTAGCACCATATGTAGGTTCTTAGAATTAACTGAGAAATTATCACAGTAAGTCCATTCTCTAATATTGCAAATCTAACTGTAATAATGGAGAGATGAGCCAAGATGAATAGTTATGAATATTTATTACAAAGCGGTTGCATGAGAGAGGCCTGAAAAGAGCATGGCTGAGTGGGTGAGTGGAGTGTGCTGGTCACCAGTCAGAGTTACAGGAGCTGCCTTGTGATACAAGTCAGAGAGATATTTGATGTGTTCCTGCACATTTCCTAGGTTTTCACAGGTGCACATGCTCCATTTCACCCATGTTTAAAATTTTGTTTGCACTTCCAAGTGTGTTTGAGGTACAGCTGCTCCTGGTCTTGCTTGTTCTTCCAGACTTTTGCTGGTGCTCCATTGTAGTTTCCTGAGGAGGGGCGGAGAGCAGGTAACACAAGGTAGTGTCCCATTGCCATGGCTGTGGTTAATCCAAATGTGGTGTTTCTACTGGAATTTAAAGAGACAATGGGCAATGCATTTAACTCAAACAAACAAAACTTGTACACCAACTTAATTTGTATATGCAAATATTGCGCTTGCAGGTGCAGACACAATAATTGTGCATGGAAATAATCACAACCCATTTGCATGTATAATTTGTATATACAGCAATGGCGTGTGCATATCTGCTGGTGCAAGAGCTTCTTTGGAATCCAGGTAATTACTGTTACATTGGTTAATACCTGGAAGCTTTCTCTTTTACAGTGTCTTTTTGCCCTCGTGCATTTTGGGGTAACAGGAAGGGGGCACAATTTTATGTGTGATATTCCTTCAGAAAAGGGAAAGGTTGTATCAGAATCTCTTCATTTTCAGGAAAAGGGATGTGTGTGTGTGTATATATATATATATATATATATGTCTACAAGGAAGCACCATTTCCAAATTATCTCCTGTTTTCGCTTGGGAAGTGAAAACAAAGAGGAAAGAGAAGGAAGCTCTGAAACGGAAGAGACAAAGAAGCCAAGCTGACAGGGAAAGGGGCTCAGTGAAACAGCAGCCCATTTCATGATGTAAGCTGCTGATATTGCAGCTTCATGGCATTTCCCATCAACTATGACAGGCTTTATAGCAGCTCTAAATTAGAGTATGGAGCAAAGTACAAATGGTTAGAAAGTGAGTGTAACAGGCAATTGCTGTAGAGCTTGGTGTCACTTTTAGTCCTGGTGAAGCCTAAATACTATATTATTGTCTGTTTTGTTGACAGCACCTGCAAAAGCAAACTGAGAAAAAAATCTTCACTTTTTCTCTGACACCAAAGTATTTTCTGTATTAATTTTCCATGTTTTTCTTCAAAGGAGGGGCATAAAACTCTACTTTCATACTGCAGCTTTCAACTCTGTGGTTATTGTCTAGTGATTAGAATTTGGGATTAAAACAATGGCAGAAAAATAAAGTAAAAAATGTACCAAAAAATAATAAAATAAAATTAAAAAAATAAAAATAAAATAAAATAAAATAAAGTAAAAAATGTACCAAAGTGCTCTTTTGGCTCCTGTTGTGTCTGTACAAAAGGAATGTGAGTACTTCCATAATTTCTGCTGAGAAGTAATTTTAGATCTGTTCTGTATGTCTGAGAGAAAGAATGGAAAATGCAGATCTCCTTTAGTGCCCAATAGCATTCTATCTTGTGATAGAATTGTGATTTATTAAGTGGACCTTATACTAAAGACATTTATTTTCATAAGTTCTGCTGCATGGTAACCTTATGATTTATTTTCTTTTTGATTTGGAATGAAATTCTAATGTAATTAAATAGCATTTAGAATAAACTGTGGTGATCTGACACACCACATTTGGAATGAAGAGAACAACTGACCCTGTCAGAGCTGAGCTGAGCTGGGAACCATGAGCAGCCTCCTAAAACCCTCTGGGAATGTGCTTTGGGAACAGCAGAGGATTTGGTGTCCATAACACTGAAATAACCAGAGCCTGGATATAATTGCCCAGAATGTTGTTTAAAATGAGATCCACATGAAAGCACATCCCTTCCATGTTTGCTTTAAATCAAAATTTTTACACTAATTTTTAATTGCAGAAAGGGCTTATTTTGGTTACTATGGCTCTGAAGGATTATTTATGCAGCTGATGTCCAAAATAAGTTAATCCCTTTAATGTTCTTTTTTTGATGTGCACATCTTGTAGTCAAACAGCATCTTTCATTGTTGTGTTGTGGAGAGAAGGGGGATCTGTCAGACAGAGATTTGAATCTTGGTGGGGAAACCTTTCTCTGTAGAGTTAGACTTGTTCAGGGGCCCAAGGATATCCTTTAGACCCATGTGTGGTGTGTGCTCTTGCCTTTTAAGGAGTTTTTAAACTTCAGTTGTCTTAGAAGACTCTGGTGAGCCTTCCTGGGCATGGTAACACTTTTCTGTTGCTTGGCTTTAAATGTGGGCAGGTTCATGGATTAGGTGAGAAAGAGAAAGGTCTCTTTACATAATTTCACTTACTTATTTCTCTCTATATTATTAAGTTTCTGTGCCTACTGCATTTTATTGTCTACATAAAGTACAAAATCTGTTAAACTTTATGATCCAGCACAGAATCAGAAACATGAAATGAATACAGCTGGTTTGGAGCTCAGAGCACAGTGGGACTGATAGCAAACCCAAAAGAACAGAATTCACTTTCAAATTGTGAAATTGAAACACTCATACCTTTCCATTAGAGTATGGAAAAATACACAAAGTTTGTCATGATGAGGAATTTCACTCTAATTCCCTCTTTCTGGGACTGTTGGTTGCAGGTTCCCATCCTGATCTTGCTGTGCCAGCTGAAGTTGCAGTGAAGAGCTCAGGGTTTGGAGCAGCGTGAGGAGACACAGTGCAGGTAAAGGGAGCAATGGGCAGTGTTTCTGCAGCCTGTGTTCTGTGCACTTGAAATTCTATATGGGTGGATTCAACTTTTTAATGGATTCCTCATCTTTATGGTCAAGTGTGTGCAGGTCCCCTGGAGTTTCTGCTCAGGAAGTGTAGCAGACATCCAAAATGAGCCACCTGGACACTTTGGCCATTCATCTTTTTCTGTATGACTTCAGCTGAACAGAAGTGATGAGTTGTCCACAAAATAAAATGTCAGGTTTTATTTATGTTAGTCTCAGAGGTAAAAAGCCATCTCTGCCAGCATCTTGGTAAGAACAGACCCCTTATTTTTCAAATAGGAGAATGAGTCCCTGGGGATAGCAAACATGAGGAGGAGGGATGTGAGCAGCCCTCCTTCCCTTGGGGATGCGAGAGCTCTCCCGGCATGTGTTCCCAGCACTGTGTTTGGTGGAGGAGAACCCCTGCCTGGCACTCTGGCACAGCAAAGCACAATAAGATTACATACAGAGAGCTTAAACTAATACAAGGCAGAAAGCTGATTATGGGCTCTGTTAATTCACTGGATTCAAATCAAAATGTCTTAGAAGCCAGAAGACCTGCTGGGTTTAATAGTATGGATTACACTGAAGATTATTTCTAGCAGTATATATACAGTCACGATCTGTTCTAGGGATGCCCACTTTGTCATTTCTAGAGAAATGACAACTAACTCTGGGAAGAGTTATGTTATGTATCTGCTCAGCCTGACAGGAACAACAATAAAAGTGTGTGTGTGTTTGGGTTGGTTTGTTGTTTCTTTCCAAGTGAACATGGGATGTACAAAAATCACATCCAGGGCTGTGCAGTGAAGTGGAGCAGCAGAAGCAGAGCCCTTGTGCAGAACATGCACCTGCTGAGGGAGCTGAACACTGTGGTGACAGAGAAGGTGTCAACAGGACATGATCAAGATTGCTCCTACCTTGGAGCTCCATAATCAGTAGAGGTGGCTAATTCAGCTTGCCAAGGGGATCTGTGGTTTTAAAACTGGCATTGTTTTTGTTGTGTGGAGCAAAAGGAGTCCTGAGAACTGTTACTGTAATGTCTTATGGACTTTCTCGAGGCCAGGAAGTTGTACCCATTGCTTTGTGTTTCTCTCCACTGACAACCATTTCTTTGCACTAAGGAAGAATCTTGAAAATACAAGTTTGATGACCTCTTCTGACTCCCAGTCATATTCCATTTCATGCTTTTAACAGAGAAATTCATTACCCTTATAGTAAAGATATAAAGAATAACTAGCAGCTTTTTGGAATTAGGCAGCAGTCTTATATTATATCTTAGATGGCACTTTTAACATGCTTTATATGCTTTGATGTTTTATTTTATTTAATATTGTAGGATGCCCCAAGGTGCTTTAACCTGAAGTCTGCTATAAAAATAAAGTGATGGATGAAATTCTTCCCAGGAGCATTTTGGGAAAACTAGTCTATCAGGTCATCAGTACATGGGGCCAATAGTTAAAATACACAGCAAAAGCAGTTTTAATAACCTACTAAAAATGAGTCATTTATTCTGGCTTATCCCTCGCACTGTGTAAAGAGAGTTCTGGAAACCGTCACAGCTCCTCTTCCCAAAACTGAGCATGGGGACGTTCTGCCTCCCAAAGTGAGGGGCCTGGTACAGAGTGAGAGGAAAGTTAAAAGCAGAAGGGAACTCTGATTCCTTCACAGCCAGAAACTGTGCCAATTATTGGACTTTAATTTTTCATACAAAAATTGGAGCAAAAGGTGTTGAACAAGCAGTAGTGCAAGGAGTGGGTAAGGTCGTGGTTTAACCCCAGCACCCCCAAGCACACACAGCCCCCACCAGTGGGACTGGGAGGAGAACTGGGAGGTAAAACCTCACGGATTGGAGTTTAATAGGGAAAGCCAAAGCTGTGCACACAAGTAAAACAGAACAAAGAATTCACTCATTCCCATGACTCGGCAGGTGTTCAGCAGGTGACTTGGGAGGACAAACTCCACCACTCCAAATGTCCCCCCTTCCTCCTTCTCCCCCCTCTGATATCCCAAGCACGATGTCACACGGTCTGGAATATCCCTGTGCTCAGCTGGGGTCACCTGTCCCTCTGTGTCCCCTCCCAGCCTCCTGCACCCCAGGAAAGGCCTTGGCTCTGTGCAGTCTCTGCTCAGCCAGAGCATAAACATCTCTATTATCATCCCAAAGCAGAGCCCCATACCAGCCACTGTGAAGACAATTAACCCTACCCCAGCCCAAACCAGCCCAAACAGGGATCTACATGAAAGCCTAAATGATGCTGTGAATCCAGAGTTATCTTTTCAAGCTGTTTTGCTGGATTTCCCTCACCCAGCTGCATCCAGAGCCGTTCCTCAGGTGGCTGAAGCACTGATCTCTTCTCTCGTGCTCCTGAGCCCTTCCAGGTCAGGGCTGGGAGCTCAGATGCTGCTCCCAGCATGGACAAGCTGTACAGAGCCCTGTGTGCCTCAAGTCCAAGAGTGCCTTTTGACTGGAACTGCACTCGTGGTTATCTAAGAGCAGCTCCATCCTCCTCTGAGCTCTGTTAAATAGCTGCCCTCCTTGCTTAGTACATCCCACCCCTGTCCCCCTTGAGATTCCACTGGGAAAGGGTACTGGAGTTTTAGCTTTCCCTAAAGGGGATGTTTCCAGGTATGGTGAAGTGCAGATAATTTAGAGAAATAGGTGTCTTTTTAATAATTTCTATAAGTCTGAATAAAAAAGGTTATTCTGAGTCCCACACTGAGAAAGAAAATAGTCCAGCTGCCCAAACCCCAACCCTGAATAGAGATTGTTTTGTTGTATTTTTACAATTAAGATATGATTTCCTCCTTCTTATCTTAAGGAAAAATAAGCATTCATGCCTTCCCTAGTAATTAAGATTCCTAACTGCTGCCATTGTTGTATAGCCTTTTATACCCTCAAAATAAAAACGGGAGATGGAGCATTTGTAAGTGCTTTAATAACTGGTTGTCACTTGCTAAAGAATGGACACCAAGGATATCAGCTATTCATATGCAGAGCCACTCAAAAGCTGAAGAATGTATAACTGTTATTAATTTCAAAGGAAAAATCTGAATTTACGGAGTGGTAATGGAACCAGCTTTGTGGTGTGCAGGAAACAGAGGTTTACTGTGGGGGTACAGAGTCTCAGTTTTGGGCAAATCCTCTGAGGCAGAAACACACATACTCTGTCCTCTTAAAACAGGTTTCTCCTCCATTCCATGTTTGGGTCACATGGTTGTGTAGGTGGACATAAAGCATGTTTTAAAATTTAAAGGTTATTTCATTCACAGAAACTCACCGAGCCACAGTACCAACTGACTTTTGTTGTCTTAATTCTCAAATCAGTTTGGCAACATCATCTTAAAAAATTCACTTTCATTTTTTGCTTATATATATGGTTACAAACACCTCTATAAGTATAAATAACTATTAGTATTATGTTACGCTCTAATAAAAGCCTCCTGAAGGCTTAAAAATTCAAATTAGCTATTCTTTTCTTATGACAAAGCATTTGTCTCTTGATATCTGAATGTTTCATTAACAGTGTGTGAATTTGCTCCTTTGATTCTCCTTTAAAAAAAAAATCTACAATGTGGAATACTTTGGAACAAGCTTTGTTTGGTTTTACAAGGTTGTTAGTGCATTGTGAAATATCACAACATACTAACTTCTTTTTTCTGGCTCACTCTCTTTAAGGTAATAGGACAAAAGGCAGCACAGGCTGAACTTTAAGTGCATGATATATTTTAACCTCATTTTTCCTATGAATAGTAGCTATCAGCAGTGCCCAGTGCTGAAAGTGATGCAGTAGCTCATTTTGAATTCTCAGGGGGTGGTTGGCAGTGATTGGCTTTCTGCTTTGCCATCCAAATATCACAAAGTATGATTCTGATTTTGCTTTCAGGGTCCTGCTTTAGGAAACAGCCCATCCCAGGGGCAGGCAATGAGCTCTGGGTGCTGTAATTGTGGGAGGACAGCGTGGCAAAGACCTGTTTGCAGCTGTCTGTCCATCGATCCAGAAACAAAGCGAGGGCTGAAAAACAAGAACAACTGTCAAAGCCTAAATGGCTCCTCGCTGGCTCCTCGAACACATGGGATAAGATCCAGAGATACTGGTAACTTCTAAAGACAGGACCTGCAGATTCCTCTCAGGCAGGAATATGTGGAGTGGCAGAGCTAATTTCTGCTCTCCCAGTGTGGAGATACTCTGAGGTTTTGTGTCTCTGTGTATGGCATTACTTGACGAGACTTTTAGAGCTCTTACTCTGGAATCTGTAGCCCTGGTTGGACTTTTAGCTAAAATATTACTGGAATTCACCTACATGGAACGAAACGCAAATTGTACAAGCTGGGGCATGATGAATGTTGGTCCCTTGGGAAAGCAGGGAGAGATGGAGAATTAGCAGATCCAGTTGCTTATGTCTAAGCATCCCACACTCAAATTCTCCTTAACTTGCACAGTGACAGTGATGTACTTGGGGGGGGATTCTTGTAGGGGAGTCTGTCATTGCCAGGTGCTGGGAAGGATGGGAAATACGCTGAGAAGGAGATGCAGATTTGCATATCGGCTTTGCAACCCCAAATTTTCCAGCTTTCCTTTCAGTTGCTTTGTTACATTTGATCAGGAGGGACAAAAGACTCCTGTAGCACCTGCATGACAAAGGACCTTGGCATGAGTGTGCAGCACCAAGTGAATAATTTACAGGGAAATGCAAAGGAACAATTTTTTGCTGCTGCTTTCTCTGTTCTAGTCAAAGACTCTGCAACGTCTTCATATTTATTGCTTGTTTTAATATACATTATTTAGTGTTTTTCCTGACCTTCATCCTTTGCTTTGAACCTTGTTTCTTAATTTTGTGCAGATGGACACAAACACTTCCCCCGAAGTTGTAAAATGTGGCTTTGAAAGTTTGTGGGTGTGAGTGCTTAGATCCTGTGGTGGGAAGGGTAGGCCAAGAGACCTCTCATATTTCAAAAGCTTTTGAAGGATCAAGCAAAGTCAGCTTGGACATCTCCACTTTGTCACTGAAAGTTCATGGATTATACACAGGACTGAACAGAGATGTGCCATCATGAATCAAGTGGGTTAGGAATATTTCCCTGTTTGACTGTCTGGTGCCCCACCCTTTGTTCGGGAAGAAACATTCCCAGGGTCCTCTTTCCCAGTTATTCCTCAGCTTTTCCTGTCTGGAGATCAAGTCTGTTCCATCAGTGATGCATCCTTATGTCAATCCAGCTTCAGCAGTGTGAGTGAGTTAGGAGACCTTAAACCTTAGTAAAATCTCTCTGTCCACACAGCCTTAGGCAATACAGCTTTTCATGTTTAATACAGGGAAAACTGCAGCTTTATATTTCACCTCCTTGAAGAAAGCACCTAAATAAGTGCTATGTTTGAGGCATTGCAAACATAATCAATGCCTTCTCTTCAGAACAGTCGTGGATTCTGTTCACCTTCGCGTTGAATTTGGGAATTAGAGTGCTGCAGGGGTGAGTGGATGGCTGAAGTTTGGCTTTCTGCATTCTGCAAGAGCATTTTTATGACAGCCATTTATCCAAATGGGCCGAGACATATCACAGCTCATATAAGTGCTGCTGATGCTCAAGCCTTGTCAGGTTTGTGCCTCCTGATCTTCACTACAAAGAAATACCGAAAACATGTCAGTTTATCACTTTGAGGAATTAATTTGTCATCCAGGATGTTTTTAATCTCCGAGAACATAACCATTTCCGAATTGTTTGTTTTATAACTCTGCTCTGAAGGAGAGATGTTACCTGCTTTGATGTGCCTGTTGCTCTCACCACAGGCAAAAAAATAACTTATGAGTGAGCAAAGTATTGAGAGGGTCAGAGGGTCCTGAGTGCTCAGCTCAGGGAGGTGTCACTGTGACCAGAGTGGTGGACACAGAGAGATCAGGGCAATGGACACAGAGTGACCAAAGGGGTGGACACACAGTGACCAAAGCAGTGGTCACACTGTGGCCAGAGCAGAGGTCACACAGTGAACAGAACAACAGACACAGTGACCCGGGACAGTGGACACACAGTGACCAGAGTGGTGGACACAGTGATCGGAGCAGAGGTCACACTGTGCCCAGAGCAATGGACACACAGTGACCAGGGCAGTGACATGCAGTGACCAGAGGGAAGGACACACTGTGACCAGTGTGGTGGACACACTGGCCAGGGCAGTGACATGCAGTGACCAGAGCAGAGGTCATGCAGTGACCAGGGCAGTGGCCACACTGTGACCAGAGCAGAGGCCACACAGTGAGCAGGGCAGTGGCACACAGTGACTCAGGCAGAGGTCACACTGTGGCCATGCTGATGCCATCTCAAGCACCTTCCCACCATCCCCACCGTGTCTCCTGTGTGTGTGCATGGGGCAGGCCCTGGTTGGGTTCTGGGGGAAACACAAAGGTGTCTCTTGGAGGGTGTGCCGAGTGTTCCTGCTGGGCTGAGGGCAGGGATTTCTCCCAGCAGAAATCCTGTATCATGAAAGAACGTTTTGGGCCATTGATTTTTGGCAGGTGGCTCCGATCTTTGCTTTCCTTTTCCTCTTCCTGCTTGGGAAACGAGGTAGGAGAGACATCACTACTGCAAGCTTAGTTTCTGTAAGTATGGGAATTTTTTTCTGAGAGAAATAATTTCACAACCATTCTGTTCTTCATTTTCTGTCCAAAACTAAAAGTGCAGTGGAAAAGTTACTGGTATATTTTTCCTCAGTGTGAGTACTTATTGTCTGAAGGTATTCAAATGAGAAATCCTTGATGCCTCTGTTCTCTTTGCACCAGCTCTGCCTGGGTATATTGCAGATCTTGATTTCACCAGTACCTTGAGCACATGTGTTTTTAAAAATTTTTTAAATTTTCTTTTCTTTTTTTTTTTTTTTTTTAGTTCTTCTGGAGATGCTCAGGAACTCCTGTATATTTAATGTGACAAAAACTTTAAAAGTAATTTCTGTTTTTAACTCTCTCTATACTTTTGTATAAATCACAGAAGTATAAATAGAACCCTCTTGTTAACTTATTTATGAAGGTTGGAATATTTAGATCATCAATAGCATACTGCAATAGTTAAGGGTTTCATCAAGATAAAAAATTCAAAGGGAAAACCAACTTTGGGCGCAGCTTTGTTAATGCAGAATAAAAGTTTCACAGTGAAACTGCTGGAGGTCAGAAGCATAAGCCAGAGAGAGAAAACCCACAGAGACATGGAAAGAAGCCAAATATGACAAAACATGGGTACCTCCACTAAGGCCACTGGAAGGATGGGCAGGAAGGAGACTGTATTAAATGTCCATGTTTTAGTTCTAAACCCATCTAGAGTAACCTGGGGGAAGTGGAAGTTTTAAATTGCTTTTTACTTGGGTTGCTGGTAAATCTTTTGGAACAACTTGATGGCATTTCAACACAAGAGTTGCAGTGCTTTCTCTGAAAGGAAAAGGCACAGGGAATCTGCCTTGAAGGAGTTTGCTGCCTTGGATCCCCAGTGTAGTTCAGACACGTGGGGGAGGGCTGAGAGTGTCCCAAAGCACAGGAGTCCTTGGGAGAGGTCACCAGAGGAGACTCCGGGTGCCTGCTGGGTCAGGGGGTGACAGCACAGGGCCAAGTTCTTACTCTGCATTTTCACCTCTGAAGTCCCATTGCCAGAGTCTGTCACTGCCCTTCCTGTGCTGTGCCTTTAGAAACCACTGAGAACAAGAACTTAAGACCCAAAGACTCAGGTGCTTAAAGACAAAAAACCTGCAGGATTTGCTTCCTAAGAAACCCTCGGAGTAAGTGGAGAACAGTGTTTTTCCTGCCTAAAATTTTACAAGAGTGTATATTTAAATATATATGTACACACACACACACACAACTTTACCTATCTATATAAATAAATCATATATAAATACATTATTACATTTCTATACAATATAAATATATATTAATAAACCCAATAAGAATAAACTATATTATAATTACATAAATATATATTATTTATCTACTAATCATATTATGTTAAAAAACACTGCTCAGCTTGAGTAATAAAGCTCAGGGATGCATCTTCCAACACCCAGTTCTGGGCATTTAGTTTTAGGGAGCTGGGAGTCTCTGCTGTTTTTCTTGGGGTTTGATGCCCATTGTAAATTTGTGTTTGCATATTCCACACCTGCAGGCAGGACCATCGATACTATAACCATGTGTATAGCATGCATTGCTGGAACATAATTGTCCATATGAAAAACCCTGGCATTTCAAATTCCCCTTTTGTGGAGGAATGCAGAATATTTCAGCCCCCCATATCACAAGCAGTTATTTCATGTTATCTTCCTGATTGCTGGCTCTGATAGCTAAAGCTTAAATCAATGCCTGTGTACATGAAAAAAAAAAAAATCTCTATGGATAACCAGCCTGTTTAGTCCCCACAGAATTTATGATATGCTGTGGTCATCCTTCAGTGAAAATCAAGAGCTGGGAATAGTGGCTTCACATCAATATGGTCAAATCACTGCTTAAAACTGGAGTTATAATCCTTTAAATTTAATTTTGTGGGCAAATTGCAGCTGCCAGCTCCTCAATTTGATTGGTTCCAAAAACAACCCAACATAAGAAATTGAAAATGCCAGGAGGCATCAGTCCTGTAAATATATTAGTGCACCATCTGGAGTGGAGTGACCTTGGACATTTTGCTTGGCCTTAGTATCTTACTGCTGGAAGTAATTCAGCCATTAATACTTGATTGAGTTTGTGCCTCTGACTAGACAGACCTCGATCTTTACCTCTTCCTCAAAGAGCAGGTGACATCTAATTTAATAATGTATTAAATGTGCATTATAATAATTTGTTGGTCTTCTTATAGAAAGAGACCAAGCAAAGAAATATAGATTGTTTTAAAACCTACTGGATGGTGCAGCACAGGAAAGAGAACAAGCTTTCTGGGTTTTCTGACAGCCTCAGTGAAGCATAACAACTAATTTTAGAGATGCCTGCTTTGAGCTATTATTTATCAGGTTTCAAAAACATTCTAACTGATTGTACCTTAAATCATTATCAGGTTTTGGGGAAACAATTTCTAGACCAAATTACTTCAGTGCTAGTGAAATGTTGCATTATTGATAGAGGCCCCAGTGAAAACACTGGGAAGAGTTCTATTGATTTGAAGGGAGCTAAAAACCAAGGGCTTCACAAGCTAATTTACGTCAGTAGGGTGAAGAGCATCAAACCTTTGACTCACTGGAAGTTAAGTGTAGTGCAAAGCTCACTGGATCCTGCCTGCAGCTAATTTATACCTGTGTATTTAGTCCTGCGCACACAGATGGGCTTGTTAACGTCACTCACCCTGCTCTTGTTGGAACTTTAGAGGTGCCTTAAGGACTGGGGCTTTAGGTTGGGAGGGAAAAGGAGCAGCTTTAACAGCAGCTGCCTCCTTAGCAACAGTTCATTATAATAGCAGGAGTGCTTTACAAACTCTACACACAAAGCATATTAATAGTTGGGAACAGTTAGAGAAATCTGCAGTAAATTAGTCATGAGCAAAATGATGGTGTTACCTGGGCCCTGGGCAAGCTTTAAGGTCTTGCCAGTCTCAGATTGTTTTAGTTAGAATCAGTCTCAAGCTTTGTACAGCTAAGACAGTTGTTGGGAAAGCCTTTTAAAATACAGGCTGTTTCTCCAAAGCAGTGAAATACTGGTGAATATCTCAAAACCAAAATGCACACTATAGAGGGGAAATAAGAGAAGGCTCTAGAGCACTCTGGAGTTAAGTTCCCATCCAGTTCTCATAAAAGCAGTGTTTATGTATAGTGTGCTTGCTTAACCTTGCTCATAAACTCAAACAAGTGTATTTCTACATGCAGGCTGATGTACAAAGTGAAGGCAGTTTCTGTATATGCCAACATTTACATCTGCATGTCCTTCTTGTGAAGGTGAGACCCCTGCAGGACAACCTGGTCTGCTACCCTGGGCAGCCTTCTGTGCTTATGCCCAGACTCTGCTCTTGAGCCACTGGAGCTGTGAAATACATTCAGTGCATAAATCCAGCAGAAAGCAAAGTGGGAAATGTGAAGAAATACTTATTTTAATTTCATGAACATGATTTAAGTATGAAATAATTGAGAAACAGATGACTAGCCAAGTGCTACAGCTGACATATGAACTGCCCTGATGGAGGGAGGCTGGGAGGATGGCCCTTGACAGGGAAGCTGGGTTTGGATTCACAGAATCACAGAATGTGCTGAGTTGGAAGGGACCCACAGAGGTCCAACTCTTAGCCCTGCACAGGACTGATAGAAGATCACCCTGAGCTGAGTGGCAGATCTTCCATCAGCCTGTCCCACACCCTGCTCTCTGAGGCTGAATGTCACCTGTTGGAGTAAATTAAATTCAGAAAATGTAAAAGACAGGAATTACAAGTTTCCAGATCTGCTGATTGTTTTGAAGCAAGGCCTAAACTCAGGCAGGATTCAGTGTCATCTCTGCCAGGACATGGCACTACTGGTACAAGGAGTTTCAAAGCCTTGTCTCATTATTGTTCATCACATACATTAGTAAATCAAACCTATATGAGTGAAAAATGCAACCAGGTAAGTTGTCCATGTCTTAAGAATGACATTAATGCTAAAATATGACCAAAGGCTGACTGTTGTGTCAGGCTGGTCTCTTGAAAAGGGACAGTGTGTACCTGGGCATTGCTCACAAGAACATCACAACACTTTGTATGCAGGTCCACAAACCTTAAAGCTGACAGAGAAGAGAGGAGTTTTTTTCATGTCACTAATTGTACTCAGCAGCAGCAGTACAGATAAAATTGAATTGTTAGGTGACCTTCTTAAGAACTGTAATGAAAGCAGGCAATAACAGCAATGGCTTCCCTTTCCAGTCTCAGTGGGTTGTGCACAGAGGGGTCATGGAAGCAGAACTTAATTTGTCCTTTAGAGGGTTATTGAAGACCAAGACAATCTGAGATCCAAGGAGATGTTACTGCTTTCTTAAAAGTTTCCCTTCTCCATGGGTTCTGTGCCTTGTGTTGGATTAAATCTTCTCTATAAGAAAAAATGCGGTTCAAAATAAATTTTGAATAATCATATGATCAAATTTATTTGCAAATTTCTTTTAACTTTGCAAAGAATTGTTCTGAATCCTGATGTTCCATATGCCATATTTTAACAAGTACTTGCACTTGCATTATCAAAAGCCACATAAAGAAGGATCAGTTATTATAGTTTAGATGGTTAAAGGTTTGTCCTGCTTCCCCTTCACTGGGGTGGAGAGGGAGAGAATTTGAGAAATCTTTGGAATTCTGGGGTCTGTTGTCTTGTGAGTCTTATTGATATTCCTTACAAAATACATGTTGAGAGCCCCCTGTTCTGTGTAAGCAGTGGGAATAGCCAGGATGGAAGCTGGCATAGCATGGGATTTGTGTTCACTTTTCTGCTTCCATCCAGACTATGAGAACTGAACACTTGGAATCATAGTGGTTTAAGCATTTTATTTTTTTTTTGCATTACTGAGAGAACTATGCATTAAAAGGGTATTAAAATAATCTTCCCCTTCCCAGAACAGCCCACTGCCAGCCCTTGCTCCTGTGAGGTTCTGTTTCTCTCACAGTGTCATTGCTGCTTCCACCCTGGGGGGGAATAACTGGGGCCTTGGATGAAGGTTGTGTTTGGCTGAACGGCTGATGGGGTGTCTGCAGTGCCTTGCACTGAACATCCTTGGGGATTTAGAGCAGGACAAGTATTGCTCTGGTTCCTGTTCTCCTCCGATTCTTCTTTAAGCCAAAGTAAATGCAGTTTAACACCCTGGGAAAGGCTGTCAAGGAACTCCAGGACAGTGTCTGGGTGACGTGGTCATTCCTGGCACGCTGGGATGGGAGGAACTTGGAGCGGAGCTGGGTGGTGCTGGCTGCAGGCTGGGCTCCCGGATCCACAGCTCATCCACACGGCCACGAATGGTTCCAGTTAGTGGGAAGCTTCAGAACTGCTGAGTCCTCACTCTGCCTTGTGTATTTGTGTTTTCAGAGGTGAACTTTGTTTTCTGGATCTCTGTGCCTCTATGGAAGAGCTGATGTTTTCATTCTCTAAGTGCTTGTTGAAATGGCATAAATACCGAGGCACAAACATTTACGTGTTTGCTGAGAGCTGGAGAACAGAAGTACAAACGTCCAGCTTGAGTGACACTTCAGGAATGTGAGTTTGGGCCTTGGGTAGAGACAGATGGACCTGGCTGAAAAGTCGTTCGCAAACCACAAGCACTCCATTGAAGGAAGAGGAATAGACTTGGCAGACAAAACAAACAATGCTGAGTGTGCTGGAAAGCCCAGCGCCTTCTATTTTATTTTTCAACTCGGCTGGAACAGCAGGGAGTGATTTACTGGAAGGATTTGTAGCTCTCACGTCCCCACCTTTTGCTCTCCCAGCCACACCTGAAGCACCCTCTTCCCCAGCCTGGTTCCTCTGAGGTGTTTTATCTGCTCTTGGCTTTCACAGAGAGCACCACACTGGCACTTGGTACGAATGGGAAAGTTCCTTTGGAACAATTTTTAACTCTTAAAGACCTGTCCATGCAGCAAAGTTGTTTCCCTTGTATGCTTTTCTTTCTAGAGACTGTATTCCAGAGTAAAAGTGATTAATCCAGACTGGAATTAATTATGCTGGGGAAAAAAAAAAACCAACCCAAAAATTCCTTTGGTGTGGTATGTTTATACTGGGAGTGAGACCAGAATAGCACAGCAGAACTGGCAGAATATATTACGCCTGATGGGAAGTTTCCTGTGCAGACAAAGCTCAGACAGGGCCCGAAATGCCAGGTTTTACAGAAACCACTGACAGTCAGTCAGAAGGAACCATTCTTCACAGACACTGCCAAGCTCCACACACAGCGAAATCCGAGGCTCCCCTGCCTCAGCAGGGCTTTTCTTCCTAAATCCATTTCTTCTGCCCAGCTTTTCTGCTGAAGAGGCACCTACTGAGGGCACGGGCAGTGCTGTGCTGCTTTTAATGTGCTCCACAGGCCATTGAGCACCAGCCCATTGCACAAAGGCATCAACATTTGAATTATGGCTTCTCCCATCCAGGGAAGAGGAAGCTCTTTTGCAATATCTTAGGTAAAGTGCAGCGCAGCAGAGCCTGTTACACTGATGGCCCTTTACTGTGACATTTTGATTTAGTTTAAAATTCTGTTTAAACTCTACTTCTAGATAATAGTGCTTAAATTTTTTATTGGCAGTCTGCTTGGAACTAGCCTACCCAATTTGATTTCCCTCTGTGGATTGGCTGACAAAAACACAGAGGTAAACAGTAGCTTGGAAATCATCTCTGAAACTTTAACGAACCCAGGGCTGACAGACAAATAAGGTCACTAGGAGAAGTCAGCTCTGGTAATTCCACACCCACCCTCTTGCTTGGCAGCTGAGGCAACCTACCCAAACCATCAAGATTAAATGTCCTATGTTTAAGTAACCTCTGTAGCCTCTGAAAAGTCTAATTAAAATGCTACACTACTGTAAACATCTTTTTGCTCATGGTGTTTTAAAGCAAGATCTACATGTGCACTGATTCCCAAGGAGTTAAAAATCAAAGTAGCTTACAAATTTTGATGGTAGTTTCAGTAATTCTTGCAGTCTGAAGTTATCAAGGATTCATCTACACTGTGTTGATTATTAAAGATAAGAATTGGTATTTCTGCCTAAGATAGATATGTTAGAATTCCACTCTTAGGTCAATTCAGTGATTGTAAGGAATGACACCAGGGTTTAACTCAGTCCTCCCTAAATTGCAAAGTATGTAATTTTCTCCTGAGGTATGGGCTGTGTAATCAGATATTCAGGGGTTTGTCATTTGTTCAAAACACTTGAAGCCTAAGAATGGAAGCATCAGATCTGATAAAGGGAAAATCTTACAAATATGGTTTAAATTGTGTTGTTATTGTAGAGAAGAATTAACTGATATTATATTGTTATTATACTGATCCTCAGAAGTTTGTATTTTGAAGACTTATTAGCTTGAAATTAATTTTGTTAACTAGAATTTTGGTATTTAAAGTGATGTCACATTTATGCTAATAAAAAGTGTAATTTTCAAACCTACAAAATGCAAATCTGCTTTAAGCATAAATCTATCCTGACCTACTCTGTGTAATCCTATAGACAGGGAATTTCTAAAACAAATACCTGGGAAGGAGCAGCCCTTTTTGACAGGCACATTTGCTAAGCACCAAGGCAGTTCTTTGAGAAGTTTCCTCTGAATTAAGTTCAGCTGTTCTCGCTGCAGGGAGATTTCATTATTCATTTAACTCTTTTGGGAACAAAGGTACAGATCTGAAAATCCCTACCCTGAAAGATGCTGAACTCCCTCAAATGTCTTTCCTTATTACGTATCACTAGATCAGCCCTACAACTTTAACACAGAGGACCAAATGTATCCCACACGTGAGTCTTTCAAATTCAGGGAAACTGTGCTGAGGGTGAACTTGGATATCAACAACTTTTTAGATCTAAATATCAGGGTCATTGCTTAGATCCTTTAGTCCTTGATGGAGGTGTCTTACAGCTCATGAGAGAAGCAGGGCTATTTAAATATTCAGGAGAAGCAGTGCCTGTGAGAGCAGCAAGAGGCCCCCTCTTGTAAATGGCAAAGGCCCCCAAAGTTCCAAAAGTTGGGAAGGGAAGGAGAAGCAGAACCTGCTGTGGGAGAGGGTACATGGCAAAATACAGAGGCAGACAGGAGGGCAAAAGGAAAAATGTGACAAAAGGAAAAAAGTATCAAAAGTGTCCATTGTTTAAAATCTACAAAAACTACTTTTTAATAGAAAATTGTGAAACGGTGCAGCAATGAAAAATCCCATTTCTTCCCCCCATCACCACGGTCCTGTGTTTGGTTAGAAGGAACCAGAACTCATTTTCATACCATTCAATCCTGCCTTGTGGGTTTGGTTTTTTCCCTTTCCCTTTCCCTTTCCCTTTCCCTTTCCCTTTCCCTTTCCCTTTCCCTTTCCCTTTCCCTTTCCCTTT
>JAWWTY010000019.1:966813-996498 GCA_035222235.1 Margarornis squamiger | reverse complement strand
CCTTTCCCTTTCCCTTTCCCTTTCCCTTTCCCTTTCCCTTTCCCTTTCCCTTTCCCTTTCCCTTTCCCTTTTCCTTCCCTTCTCTTTTTTTTCCTTTCCCCTTCTCCTCAAAGGATATTTCAAGTTATGGAATTAGTTTTAGTATTTACACACAAGTACAGGAAAAAAGAAAGAATCAAGGCCATGTTCTTCCTTTCATTATCAAATTATTATTCCTGTGGTTTTTTACACCTTTAGCTGAGAGACAAAAGTATCCCAGTCTCCACTATGTCCATGCTTCCTGCTAATCCATCACGGGGTGAGAGGGAGGGAGCAAGAAGCTGTGGTGAAAAGGATGTGCAGATTGAATATACAGAGAAATAAAATGCATTCATGGTTGCTTTTATAAGGGCATATCTGAGGAAAGCTTTGTGCTTTTAACAGAGTGCGTGAGCATTTCCCTTTGTACCAATGCAACTTTTATCTTCTCAAGGGACTTCTTTAGATTTTTTACTTAAAATGCAGCTGAGGAGCCTTAGAGGATGTAGCATTTAGAATTCGTGTTCTACCTGTTCCAGAGAATGTGGTGAGCTGTTTGTCTCCTGGGCAGAGACAAATGGGAATGGCTGCTGGAATACCGAGGTGTCACACTGGAGCCTGTCTGCTGGGGCAGCAAGAGCCAGGGCTGCCAAGGAATCACTTGTTTTCAAGGGATTTAAGGGATTTATAATTATTTATTTATTTTATTTTAAATACGTAATTTCCTGTCATGAAGACGTTTTTACAGCATTTTGAAGTGAAACATTTAAAAGTGTGTCATTGACAGTGTCAGGCCTGAGGAGCCCCAGGGAGAAATTTTCCTTAAGCAAAAGCTTTCCTCCAGCTGGGAACTACTGGAAGGTGTAACATATTTGTCAGATGATCACATTTCCCTCAGGGCTCTCCCACTGGGGCTTTTTGGTCGTGGAGAAAGGCAGTGAAATGCTTGGCAGGGTCTCTGGGTTGTACAGGCTGCCCAAACCGTGCCCCATCCCTGAGCTGCGCTGAGGTTCTAGACTTGCCCTCCTTGAAGGCTGACGTCCTGACCTTGCCCCAGAGCAGGCAAACACAGCAGCCTGTGTGTTGGAGGGCAGGTTACAGGGGCATGGAACTGCCTGAGTTTCCCTGGCCAGTTTGTAATCATGGTCCAAACTATCCGGGCTGGGCTTTTAGAGAGTAGATTAATTTCCCTTACAATGCATTAGAATTAAACACTGGAAAGTCATCAAGTTGCTCAGGTTCATTTTGGTTACTATCAAATTTGTTGTTTGTAAAAGGCTCTAGAATTGCCTCATCTTTCACAGTGGTGTTTATGGAGTGGTTTGGTGTCTTTGAAAGGGCATAGCCTTCTGAATTCTTTCAAAGCAACCATCACTCTCTGTGCAGATGTAGCATCTACCAGAATCACTTAAATAAAAAGAAAACGGTATTATAATCCTCTAAAACCTGACATGAATATCAAAAAGGCCACAGCAGTGATATTGTAACCGATGTACAGAGAGGAACTCCTCCTGTGGCCAGCAGTGGGGTTCTCTGTGTGTGTTTGGGGGCAGCACACCGAGCTGAGCTGTGCTCTTGACCTCTCAATAAATATGCACCCAGTGCTCTTTCTCCAGACATCATTCTTTACCAAGCACAGTACAAAAAGTTCCCCAAAGCATTTACTTCTGATTTCAGTTTCTGCTGACTACAGCTCTGTCACACTTTACACACAAAACATATGTTAGTGCAATCCAGGTTTTAGTGTGGAAACCCTTATGGAGCAGGATTTGAGATTGTTGGTTTGTTTTCTAAAATCAGTCATCTCTGGAGACAGAAGCATGAATCTTTCCAGCAGTCGTGTTGGCAGGTGAGTTGTGCAGCCTGTGCAGTTTGTGTTGTCCCATGACAGCCTGCAATGCATTGCAATTATGAAACGTGCATATTATACTGTAAAGTTGAGGAAAAAGAGTATTTTATGCCTGTAAATGATGTAACATGTAAAGCACGTGCTGTACATACACATGCCAAGTGACAAGTCACTGAACTACTCCATATCAGCTTCCCCTGCAGTGAGAGAGCCTGGAGGACTCAGGTGCCCAGATCAAAAGAAATCCAAAGCAGGTAAACTACCTGCTTGTTAATAGACTTTAAATAGTCCCAAAATAATAAACCAGAGCCTTACCAAACTACATCAACCAAGCTCCTATACCAGGGGGTCTCATTTTTTGGGAGAGGAACTGACTCCCTAAGCTCCTTCATCTTGTTGTTTATGTAAAAGTCTTATGTGGTCTTGGGAGCTGCTTCTGGTCTGAACAGTTTTTCCAGTGCAATATCTGAGTATGAGAGAGAGGTGAGCAAACTTGTGGTTTTTTTAGCCACAGCTATGATGAGAATCAGATGAAAAGTAATTCATGAGAGCAACACCATCAGACCTTGTTTTCTAGAAGAACAGAGCTTGGGTTTCATAGGCATTGCATTTTAGTGCTTTCAAAATGTAATCCTTAATTAGTGCTTGTCCGTCTATTTTATCTTCCTTGACTCTTGAAAACATAAGACAATATTCTGGAGTCTCCTTCTCTGTAATTCATTCAGCATGTTTCTCTTTCAGTGTGATCATTTTTGAAAATAAATAAATAGAGAATTTGTCTGGGAGGGGATGAACTCGGCACATATCTGTGCAGGCAGCCTGTGATTGTCACTGGCACTGGCATCAGGCAGTCTGTATCTCATCAAAGAGAGTTTTCCTCCCCTTCTCAGCCCTCATCTGATTTCCAGTGGGGTACTGGGAAGACTCAAAGGCTCTGTTCACCTCTCTGCTCCTGTGCACTGTCTTTGGCTCCTCTGAGCACTTGCAGAGGTGGAAGGAGCAGCCTGGTGTGTGGCCTGCTCAGGCTTTGTACCTCAGCTGAGAAAGCCCAGAGTTGTTCCTCCTTGGGACAGTCTTTTTGGGATGTCAGCACCTGCCCACTCCCGCTGTGGATTGCTTTAACTTCTGCCAGATGGCAGACGTTTCCTTCACTCCAAGCTTGCTTTGAATGTAAATTAACAATCTAGGGGCTGCAAGCTCATGTCAGATGGATTGAGCTCCATTTAAGGTGTGTTTTTTAGTAATGCATTTTCATAGTTGAAATCATAATGTCTGGTTATGGCAGCACAGGCCATAAGCTATTATTGTGGACAAATGAGTTACCATCTTCAGCTGGGGATTTAAGACTGAAGAAACAGTGAGGGAGAGATGGAAAGAATTGGACTTAAGTTAAATTTGCCTGTGTCTAAATGCTGAATATCAGGCTTCAAACCATACACTGTGTAATGTCTTCTGCCTTGAATGCACCTATGAAATGTGAGCTTTAGTGAATAAATATCAAAACCAGTGTTTTGTGAAGCCTACCTGGAACAACTGGGTATTTCATGCTGTAGTTCTCGAGCCCTGCAAGCAGTTGGCAGAGCCATGGACACTGTAATATAAACTACTTATGCTGTTCCTTTGTCCCTGCAAGGTCCCTCAGAGCTGGAGGGCATTTGGTACAATGCTTGGAAGAAATTTCAGCTTTGCTTGAACTTTTCTGTGCTGCAGTGGACCAGAATAGAGATTCTTCTGGAGCAGTGTCACCTGTGAGTGTTCAGTCTTGGGGAGGTCTCAGGTACAGCACAGATTGACTCAGTGCTGGTAAACCTGAACCACCTTCTCTGTAAGTGTTTGCCTGCATTGCAATGGAAATCAGGTGTGTGACTGGACTAAGCTTGGCTGGGCACTGAGTGCAGCACAGTGGCCTTGGCAATGAAAAACGAGATTTTCAGGTGAGATTTGTAGCTGAAGTCCATTTCTATTTGTGAGGCCCTCCCTGCAGCCCATGGTTAGCCCAAAGCAAGCTTGTGGGTGACCTGCCTAAGTAACACTTGTGGCTGCAGGGTTGGTGTGCTTTGAGAAATGCTCTATGGAAGTTGTGCATTGCAGTTGTTAAAAACAGACTGACTTCTTGATGGTCCCCTATGGACTGCTTACATCTCTCCCTTCCACCAAGAGTGCATTTTGTGTGCGTTTATGCTTTCTTCTGTGTTTTAAAGTCTGAGAGATTTTTCATCCACCAATTTCAAAGCATGTCGATATTATGCTGCCAAAATGTAGAGCTCAAAGCAGAGAGTGAGGAAGTGACTTACTGCAGCCTTCTTAGCAGCTTTTAACAGCTCACAGGCCTCCTGAATCTCCAGCCAAAGCTCTGTCTGGGAGGTTACTCTGCATTTTCAGATTTTCTACAGATACAGCAAGTACATATTAAAAAGCCTCCACCAGAACACAGGATTAAACGGCGATATGGAGAGTACAATATCCTCCAAGTATTTGAAGGGAGGGAAGCAGTTGGAGGGTGACAGTCTGTTCCCTGGCAACTTCTGACATTTGTGTTAATTCTCTGCTGGAATGAAAAATAAGCCTTTTGAACTCTCCATGTAAACTGAACTGGTGCAAAACCTGTTTTCAGATTGAAACCAGAGCATAGCAGCATCTGGGTTCATGGGGGACTGTGCCATTTGCCCTGGATCAGATGGTTATTATGTGGCTCTGGCACATGGGCTATTCTCAGCCAGGTTTCTCCTTTATTTCATTCTCAAAAGAATGAAGTAAGTTCTTAAAGCATGCTCTGACTGTATGACAGCCACAAGGCAGTCTGCAGAGCTGTCACTGCAGTGTCAAGGTTTGTTAGGAGGCAGTGTCATTTGTGGGCTTTATGTTTAAGGAATATTTCATGCATTCATCTTTCTTTGACATCCTTTTCCCATCTAAGGAGTAAGAAACGCTAAAACCTTTTGCTCCTGTTCTTTATAGAGTCTGGCAATAAACCTCATCATCTCAATAACTTGGGCCTTGATCTGGTCAGGCATTCATAACTAAATACATATGAGTTTCTATTCAAAATTGGGAGGAATTCAGTCTATTCACAGGCTTAAAGTAAAGCATGAGTTAAGTGCTCAGCTGCATTGAAGCACAGACTGGTGATGTCATGGGTGAAAGCTGTCATACTGCAGGTTGTGTCCCCTGAGACAAGAAGAAGAAGGGCTTTCTTCCCTTTGTTTTTTCCTCCTCCATTCATTTCCAGAGCTCCCCAGCCTTTCCAAAGCATGCAGGTCTTGGCTGTGTTGCAGTTGTACTTCCTGGAGGCAGAGCTGGCTGGGCCATTGTGTGCTGTTCAGTGAAGCTGGGAGATGTCTCAGTGTGTGTTCAAAGAGCACATGCCTGGGTGAGACACAGGAACACATATTGATTTTTGGGCCCTTTGTGAAAAGGCTGCTTGGTCCTGAGCACATGAAAGCAGAAACGAGGCATTGTGTGAAGTTAAAAGCAGAATGCATTCTTTCTGAAATCAGAAACTGCTGAGACTTCCAGATGGGTTGCCAAAAAAGTTTTATTAGTCTTCCATAGGCTTTTCACTTTTTCCAGATTCCTGTAAAATGGAGAGGCCTCTCCCTCTGATTTTCTTGCCAAGTCTAAATATGAATCTACTGTTTATCCAGATTGCACTGGCTTTAACAAGTTATTGACACTGCCTAGCTTCCTTTTGTCCAGCACATCAGATTTAGTGCCTGCTGAGGTGGAGTTGAGCATTGCTGCACAAGGTTATCTGTTAAAAGTTGCATTTTAGGAACTAATTCTTTTAGGAACAGCAGGTAGGAGGAACTGACCCTGTTGGGTGACATCTGTGGGGAAAAAAAAAAAAAGGCAAGCCAAAAAGCTTTTTCCTTAATTTGATCTGCTTAAGTGCTGATTTGGATCATTTGATCACCACTTCTTGTGCCAGGTGACATCTCTCTTAAGGGAACAACTCAATTTTCTTGTTTATTATGCACAGGTCCTTTCCCAAGGGTGGGTAGTTATCTACTGGAGATAAGATAATGGATACCAAGTTGAAAGAGGTTATATGACAGTAATTGAAGCAATATGTGGGCCTGGTGTATTTAACTATGAGATTTTAGCTGCATTTGGTTTTAAAAGCTGCTTGACAGAAGGAGTAGAAATTGAAGCTGTGTATTGATTTGATTCTTCCTTCCCTTAAGTTTAAGGACTAGAGCATTAGTGGAAGAAGTGGTATTATTTCTGGCCTAGTATTTGCATATCAAAAGATGACATTTTAAAGCAGAATCTTTAAAATATGCTGGTGGTTTCAATTCTCTTCGCCATATGTGAAGTGAGAGGGTTATGCAGCGTTGTGTTTCATTAACTATTCAGGGAAAAGTAATTTGTCTAATGGGCCTGTGAAAGGTTGGAAGTGTTTTGGGTGGTCAGACCCAGCAGCTCCCAGGTGGAAGGTGTGATAACCTGCAACCCTGGGAGCTCTGGAGTTTTGCTTTTTATTTCTAACACATTATTGAAAATTTTACATAAACCAAAAGTCACCCCTCCCCAGCTCCAGAAAGAGCCCACTGGAGTTTAAGCAGGACCTTTACTGTTACTTTCAACTCTGTCAAGGTTTTTTAATTCCATAAAATGTTGAAGCATAGGAAAATGAAAAATCAATATATTTTCTTGAGATTTCTTCCGACTTATAATGTGAATTTTTGAATCTGTCAATTTAGACATTGCAGGGAAAAAATGGTTTGAAACACTAGAGATGTGAATCCAAGAAAGCTGCAAAAATTCTCTTAATTGATTTTCAGTTTTCTCCGATCATTTTAGATGACTATAGATTGTAAATTTATCATCACTTCTTGAGTGATGCAAAACCCAAACTAATTCAGACTGAAATGAACAAATGACTTCAGTTTTAGCATCTTGTATAATGAGGCCTTTCCGAAATGTAAGTGAAGTTCTACACTGCTCTCTTTTATTAATATTTAGAGGTATGGAAAGGGCTTCTGTTGTGCTGTGCACTGTAGAGGCCCAGAACAAAGAAATAGCCTGGTTTTTGGAACCAGGCTGGAGTAGATCCCTTGGAGAAGAAGGACAGGATGCTACCAGTGAATGGTGTAGAGAAAGAGAAATTAAACCCCGGGAAAGTGATGAAAAAGGACATCTGTTCCAAGGGCTGAAGGTAGACTATTTACTCTTGCCATGCTAATAGCAGCGGTGCGTGGCGTTGTGTGACATTCGGGGAGCACCGAAGGCCTCGCAGCTGTGAGGGATGGAAGTCTGTGAGCTCTGTGTGAGGGAGATGGGGGCTGGTATCTCCTCCTCCTCCTCCTCCAGCAGTGCTGGCTCCCACGTGCGGGCAGCTCCGGGGTGGTGGCGGAGCTCTGTGGGCTGCCTGCAGCACGGCAGGTGCCAGCAGGTTGGTGTGGGCAGCTCCGGGGTGGTGGCGGAGCTCCGTGCGCGGCCTGCAGCATGGGGGATTCCAGCAGGTTGGTGTGGGCAGCTCCGGGGTGGTGGCGGAGCTCCGTGCGCGGCCTGCAGCACGGGGGATTCCAGCAGGTTGGTGTGGGCAGCTCCGGGCACGGCGCCCCCGGGCCCTGCAGCGGCCTGCAGGGAATGGCGACACTCGGGGCCCTGCCGCGCTGCGCGATGGCGGCGCCCAGCTCTGCACAAGGGGCACTGCACAACCATGTGGCAATTGCTGCTTGGAGAGAGAGAAAAGGACTGTTTTCTTAACTCATAAACATCACACGAACCTGATGTAATTAGCAAGGTAAGAGCTCCTTTCAGGGGAGTGTCTGTCTCCATAAATACAGGTCTGTTTACCTCTGGAAAGGAGATGCCCAGAAACGCTCCCTCCTTTGTTCTTTCTACCTTTACAAAATGTTCCGTTCATTGCAGCACTTGTGCTTCCTCTTCCAGCCCCTCAGCACTGTATTGCACAGCCAGTGACTTCTCCTGCTCCATCCCAGTCCTGCTCCATGATGTTGCTCTGCTTTCTGAGGAGCAGTTCCAAGATTTTCTTGTTTGCTGATTGAGATGCAGAAATTCACTGCACACAGAGAGCTAATTACCCCTCATTATGCACGCATGAAAAGCCAAACAAACCCAAAAAATTAACACCGTTTCTCCTCCATGCATTTCCCTACCCCAGCGTCTCGTCTTCCCCTCCTTGTCTTCAAATATATTCATCCCTTCTGTGGTGTCCATTCCCTGATTTTTGATGTGCCCTTGGCCTTGCTCACTTTCAACATCAGACAAGCCTTGTTTTTCCTCCATTGCCTCCAGCTCCTTCTCAAATTGAGAAATAGGTTCCCAGAAGTGACCTTTAGCAGCAGCAGCATCATTTTGATCTTCAGGGAAGTCTCCTGTGGCTCCACAACTCAAGGTTTGGTTCTTTCATTCAGTGACACCATCAGAGGGGAGGGAAAGAGCACGAAGCTGAGTGAAGTTCACCATGTCACAGTCCATTAAACAGCTCTCTGGCAGTGACAGTATGAGCTCTTTTTGTTCTGCTGGAAGATAAATAACTTTCTCAGTGTAGTTAATAACCCTAATGGTTTGTTCCAAAAAATGGAATAATCATAGGATTGAGTAATCAAAACTATTGATTAATGTATAAGGCCCCCAGAAAAGGGACACAACAGTTTTAGTACAAAATGTTTAGTCCTTCTGGGCATGGTTCTAGTAGACTGAAGTGATGATTGAACAACAGGATTATTGGACAAAGCCATTGTTTCCAGAATAGAAAAAATTTTTAGTTCCTTTTTTTTCCTCTTCAGCAATTAATTCATCAGATACAAAATGCATTTTTGAACAGTGGCTTTGCATCTACTGTTCTTTTTGCAGTTGGGTTGAGCACTCACACAGAACTACAGAACTCCCCCTGGCAACACCATTTCTGTGGGGCAAATTAAAGGGCAATTTTACCCTTAAAAATAAACTCCTGGAGTCTTCACTTGTTTTTATGCGAGGAGCAGTACTGGTGATTCCAGGAGCAGTGCCTACTGCCCCCACCACTTTTGTGCTCCAAAACTTTTTCTTTGCTTTGCAAAATGGAAATCTTGAAACAGGAGGTGTGAAGAGAGGGATTAATTTCCTTGGAGTTGGAAATAATTCTAATAAAAATTCTGCAAAATGTAACTCCTAGGTCTAATAGTCTCTATAACAAATAATACTTTGGGGAACAATAAATTGTGTAATGATAGTTCTGCTCATACTGGCTAAATCATTATGTGTTGCAAAATTGCAGCCACTGAGGAAATCATAACTAAGCGCGCTGCAAGCCTGCAATCTTGTACAAGCCTGATATCATAAAAGGAAAAGTGGGACTAAAAATATTTCAAAGATGCCACAATGAAAAGGCTAACAACTGTCTTTTTTACATTTTCAAATGTACCTGTTTTCCCCAGGAGAGCATAAAGATATAATCAATCAAAACGAGGCTTTTGTAGATCCTCCTGTGATTAATCTAATTATTTTGGAGAGATCAGATGCATTTGCAGTTGATATAAACAACAGTTTGATTGAAGTATCAAAGGTAAATCAATAGGCCCAGAATGTGGATCAAAACATTATAAGCTAGAGAGTTTAGAATCAATATTTTCATTAGGAGAGTCAACAACCGGGATGCTGTGCTTAAGCTCATTGAATAAATGTACTATTTTCAGATGCCAGTTGTCACAAAATCAGAATCACTGTGTCTGAGGCATTTGCCTCTTCTGCAGATGAGCTTCTCAAAACACATAACCAAACCTTCTAGACACAGAGAGTGTCAGTGAAGCCACGCAGGGGGAACAACTGATACTTGGAAATTGTTCTTGACACTTGAAGACCTTTAATCACTCAAGAGCAGCAGTCCAGTTGATCCCAGGTGTCCCACTGGGCCCTGGAGCAGAGCAGGGCCATTGGCAGGGGCTGCCCTGGGACTGCAATGCTGAGGGTGCTCTGGGGGGTTGAGGTCCAAGGGGTTGGCAGAGGAGGAGGAAAAGCTCTCAGTGGCTGATAAGGGGTTTGGGCCAAGCTCCTACCACTGCTTGCAGACATCCCTGACCTGGATACAGGGGGAGTATTTCAGCTTTGAGGTAGAGATTAAAGGGTGGGGATGATCAGGGCCAATATCAGCTCTTTCCTTTAATTCTGCATCCTCACTCTGCCCCGCTTTGGGTTCTCATGTGTGCATTGGTCTTCCCTAAGCAAATACTGTTACAGGGATTTGGGGGGAGGATGCCCGAGGGGGATTTCCTGTAGGAAAAGATTCCTCTTAAACTTTACTAGTCATGCAGTGCTGGAGACACAGCAGTCCTTTCTTTCCTTTCAGAGCCTTTCCTACTTGTCTCTGCCATTAGTGTGAGCTTAATTATGGTGATGCAAAGAGGCAGCATATGGCTGCAGCTGTTTGGGTAGCGGAAGGTAAGCAGGGAAAGCTGGTAGGAGGCACTGCTGCTCATTAATCCTGTGCTGACCCTGCATGTGGCTCTGAAACTGATAGAGCTGATATGGAAAGTGAAAAATCTGCCCATAAACCAGACCCAAATTTGCCAAAAAGCACTTCTCCACTTCATCTTTAGAGTTCAGTATAAGAAAAAACATAACACTTGTTATGATTTCTTTTGATTTCCAAAGAGATTGTGAAGAACTTACTGCTTTAAAAAATAGTTTTAACCTCTCTGACACTTGAGTTTTTAAAAATCTGAGAAAAGAGATTGAGAACACAAACAAGAACTCACAAACTCCAGAGGCGAACAAGTGTCAGCTTTTGGCCTCTGTTTGCAGACTAATTTCTCTCCCTGGTTCTTTGTGGATGCAAACATGTATAAATGACTGCGAGTCAGGACTAGAACTCAAGAAGGTCATTGAAACATAATGTATGTCTCTTTCAGCTCCTTTCCAGGAGCTTTCTAGTCTGTCTTTTAATTTTGTCTCACTGAGAAGGTTTCAGGGTTGCATTCCAAGATGGAAGGATCCTCCCACATGCCCTTGCACACAAACTGTCCTTATGGTATTATTATTATGCAGCTTGCAAATTCTTTCGAGACACTGAATCAGGTTGCTGCACTAAGGGCTCCTTTTTACCACAGGATGATGCAATGCATAAAAGCCAGATTTTTAAGGCAGAGGTAGAAATAGGGGTGCCTGGGGAATTTAAGAAGTGCCTGGGTGTTTCTTCTTGGCAATTAGGAATTCAGATACTGCTGGAAAAAACACTCAATGCCAAACTGCGTCACAGAACTCACAAGTACCAGAAAGCTGCCTGCAGTTCCAAAATGAAAGGTGATAATTCCAGCTGTTTTTCACCTTGCCTTGTAAATGTTAGCCTTGAATTCTTTCTCTGCCAGGCATGTAGCAGAATTTTGGCTGAGTCTGGTAGCACTTTTACTGTGGTGGTCTGACCCTTTTCATAATGTGCATTGTTTGAAGTTGGTTGGTAGTTTATTATTACTATTTATTTTTGCTAATTGGAAATTGTTACTAAATGTTAAGCAGAATCAGTTTGGAAACATGTTAACTGACACCAGCAAATAAAGCAGGGAGGAGTTTTGTGTTTGGGAATTATTATATCTCATTCAGCTCATTCAGCCCAGAGCCTGGTTTCTATCCCAGTGCAGCTATCCCAGTTCCTGGCAGGGATATCTTTGTGCCACCTTAAGTGTTTCCACAGACCTAAATGAACCCTGTTTGTTGTCACCTTGTGCAGGGGCTGTCACTTTCAGGGCATCGGGAGAGCCAGGGATCACTTTGATTTGGGGATATGCCATAGCAACCATGGTAATTTATCTTCCAAGGGATGACACTTCTAACCGTGATTTTTCTATCCTAACTGTGAACCCGGACTGGCTTGAACTGACTCAAGCTTATGATTGGAATTTTCCATATGAAAGGATACTCAGGAGTTACATCTGGAAATCTTTTAGTTTGGATTTCCCTTAAGCCCCAAAAGCAGAGTTGATAGTGCTGTTTGCCTTAAAATTGCAGGAGGGAAAAACCCCAAAGGTCCATTAGGCATCACCTGACTGTCTGAATTGTAAAGTGCAGGTTTGGAGATTTCAGAGAGAAAGTGGCTTAATCACTTGTTCCAGTTCCACCTCTGGTTGTACACCTAGGGAACAGCTCAAACAACAGCTCTAAATCTTCTTTACCTGAATGAAGGCACGTGTCGAGACTCTTCCATGCTGGGCACTTACCAGCTGTCCAGCCAGGGACTAAGAGCTCCTCTTTGTTACAGAAGAACTGAAAAACACTAAAGCAAAACTGAATTTATTTGGAAACATACAAAGTTCAACACAAACACCATCTGGTTTGTTTTCGACAACTCTGTCTCTTGACAGGGTTCAGCTCCCCATTTTAGGGAGCACCCTTTGCTCTGTTCTGATGTTTCAGAAAGGCATCCTTGCTGAAGCCACAGAGCACACACGTGCAGGAGGCAGGGGCTGCTGCAGCTGCTGAGGCTGCCTGTGCATTAATTTTCCAAGAATAAAAACAATTTTCCCAGCAGTTCAGATAAGCTAACACCAACAATGCCTTTTCACCTACTTTAAATACCCCTTTGCTTGTGTTTCCCTTAAAGACAAGTGAATCACTGCTCTGGTGTGTAAACTTTCATTTGGAGCATTGTTAGATACTGGTACTGACTGTAGTCAAGGTGCACTTAAGGAATTAATTTTCTTGGTGCTAAAGAAAAAAATGCATCCTGTGTTCTTGGTGCTTTCAGCACTCCATGGTTGGAATTTTTGGCAGTAACTAAAGCCTTTCCAGCCTTTTCTTCCTCCCTGGCCCCAGTAAGGGTTTATTGTTAAGCTCAACCCAGGTAGATTCTTCAAAGTATTTTCTTTGAACATTTATACGACAGCCAGCAAAAGGAAAGAAACTCACTACACATTTAATATTATACATGCACTTGATAAAAAAAAAATAACTTTCCAGAGTAGAGACAGTTAAATCGGATTTTTCATGCATTTCTTTTTAACTTCGATGGGCTGTGGATCAGACCCAAAAATATGCTACCCAATGAAACCTTGTAACTCCATTTAGCAGCTGCTTTCAACCACAATGGGAGGTTTTCAAAAATATCTTTGTCTGGAAGTGTTCATGTGTAGATGTAAAAACAGCCTTGACAACATTAGAGGGGAGATAACAATGTCTATCTCTGTAATGATACCACCGTATCTTTAATTAATGTAGAGTACTGTAAGATGTTTTTCTGAGATATGAGCCTGGGTAAGGTTCTTCCTGAACCAAAGTGTTTGAGCCAGTGTAGCTATTCCAAAGAAAGGTTTCATGTACCTTGTTCACCAGGCTCAGAGGCAGCCAGGATCAGCTCTGGTTGTTTCCTTGGAGGCAGGAGAAATAAAAAGGCTCCTGACAGAAACACAAAGCTACCTATTGATAATACTGCATGGGTTGATTAGAAACTGCCCTTATTCCATGCAGTCATGTGACATCAGCTGTATTTTACCTAGAAAGGAGCCCAAATAAATCCCCTGGATGTGAGCTCTGAGTAGTTTCAAATTGCAAACACTGTCAGGATTCAGATACTTCAGGCAGCTTTTACATCTGTGGTTCTCACCCACATTACAATAATTGTATCCCCTCCTGTATCCAAACCATAGGATTTGTAATTAACTAACGCTCAGTGTTTGTTTCTGCTGCCTCCAATCTTACTGTGCTCCTACCTGGTCTCATCAGCTCCTGCCTGTGTTCTCATCCCCCCTCTCCCTCTTGTCTCCTTCCTACTCCACACTCTTGGCTCTGCAGCATTTTCCTCATCCTGGCTGCCTTTCCATCGCCTGAGGCTCACAGAGAGGAGGGGGAGAAGCACCAGCAAACATCCTGCTCATGTTCCCTGGGCTCTTGGGCCTGGGACTAACCTTCCTTAAACTTCCTTTAAATGAGTTTCCGTTTCAGGATTTCCAGATCAGGATTGTATACCCAGCTCTGGACCTCTGAGTCCATGGACCGCAGAGCAATTGGGAAGTTCAGTTGTCTCTATTGCAATGTTTTATATGTGTGATTTTTGTGGAACTAGCCAATCAAACATCACAGCTCTCAGATATCTCCCACTTTTCAAAATTTTTATGCCTGATAGAGATCTTTGTGTAGGAAGTAGCAGCCAGGCTGTCTGGTGTGATTGCTGAAGAAGGCATGTTGTAAGTGTGACTGCCACTAAAATGGTGAGGAAGGAAAGTACTGAGTCAAAGCCAGGCCATTCCTAAACACTCTTACCCAGGAAATAATCTGCAAATTCAGGGGAGATGATCTGACTCCTCAAGGCAGTCCTGGCTCCCCCTGCTCTGTTCTGTGCATAAGAGTTTCTAGACCTAATGAATGGTGCTGCAAACAGACCTCCTGCTCCAGTGCACTTTGCAGTGAAGGGCTGTGGGCGGGATCATTTTAAGCATTTTCCAGAGGAGAATGGGGAGGTAGATGGTGTGAAGTGTTTGGTGTGTGTTCTCAGCCTGCAACACCTGTGCTCACTGTCATGTAAATACATAACAACTTTCTTCCACCTGAAATCATCTGTGATGTGGACAACCAGGTTGCCATGAAAGTAAGTGAAAAAAACCCCAGCACTTTTCTCTGGTTAAACAACAGATTTGTCTTCAAGTTGCCAAAATTGTGAGCGTCAGGATAGCTGAGCACACTTTTATGAGTACAACTCTCTGGACATATGTCTGGTACTCCTTGTTTTGGAAAGGCTATAGTAGGTTTGTATCGAACCAGCCCATCTGTTCAGTGATTCAGTAATTTGAGAACAGTTAAACTTGTCACTCTGCTCCCTTCCTGGAGTCCATTCAGACTCTGTGACCAACTTCAGATCTTACTGGCATCTTTAAAAGTATTGGCATGTGTCACTTAGCTGTGTCCTATGTGTTTGACCAGTCCATGCTGGCCTAGAGCCACACGGGGTCTACCTGCCCCGAGAAGGGAGTTTCTGTTTGCAGAGGGGAAGGTTTGCACATGCCTTTCCACATGCATGTAAAACTCCCTCCTACAGAGATCAGTACAAATATATATCAAAGAAACTGTCTATATCTGAGACTGAAAAATGGAGGCAATTAAGGCAAGCTACAGTACAGCCCCTGGAAGTAAGTGAGGGAGAGGCACTTTATGTGAGTGCTTTATGCTTCTGGAGGAAGTGCAGTGCTTTAGGGATGAGTGCTGTCTTGGGTCTTGTGCAGAAGCAACATGGAGTTGCAGTGTGATCATAAAGACAAGTTTAAATGAGTCAGTTTGTTCCAGGAGAGTAAGCTGCCAGGGAATTTAGTGTTATGGAAAGCAGGGCTGGTGGGTCATGGCTTGGTAGGGTTGTGTGAATACTGAACAACACCGTGACATGCAGTGATATGTCCCTTCTTCCAGAAGTCAAAGGCTAATTGAAAAATCCAGGCCAGGGTTCTGTTTTGGAGAATACCAAAACTGAATGCTGGCCTGGATTTTGCAATGTTGTCTGCTGGAAATTCCACCCGCATGTTAAGGTGAACATGGATTTCTTTGCTCTGGACTAGTGCCTGGTGCTGCTGTGACCTCGGAGCTGCTGGTGCTTCCAACATGAGGGACATTTCCACCATGGGTGGGGATTGGGGGGTAACTGTAGAGTTCATATGTAGTGTTTTTTGGGATGCAATGGCATTAGAAGGACACATAAATGTAACACAGTAAAAATCTCAAGGTGTAAGTGCCAAATGATACCTGACCATGGATCAGGGCAGTGCCACGCAAGAGCAACCCTTGGCCAAGGGAACTGGAAGCAATTGTGCCTGTCCCATGGCTCTCCCCAGCTTGATTTATCCCCTGCCTTTTGAGAGGATCTGATGCAGAAAGAGGTTTGTAGATTCTCTGTGGTTTTTCCTTGTCCATATTTTCCCCTCCATCAGGCATGTCTCCACTTCATGGGTTGCTTTATAATCAGTTCTGTGAAATGCAGAAGATGCTGTGGAGTTCACTGTCTCTCATGCTTCCTGTGAAACAGAGCTGGAATGAACAGCACCAGCATGGGACTAGCTGTTCTAAGGCTTAACAGTCAGAGACAGAAGGAATCTCCTCCCTGAGGATGTAGAATAAAAAATAAAGGACTGGAAGGGGAAGAAAAAAGGAACAAAATTGCCTGTCCAAAGACATATCACAGGTTAGTGGCAAACCCATTAACAAAAAGGTGCTTCCTGATTCCCTCTCTAGTACCCTGGATCCATTTCAGTTCTAAAAATGGGCAGGGAGATGTTGTTCAAAGGACAGATACTTCTGTGAAAGCCTTTTGAGTATCTCATCAGGACACTTACTTTGCTGTTTTGTGCACACACACACATGTACTCATATATACATATATATATGGAGGAGAGAGAAGGGAGAGAAGAACATCCTGTGGGATTTCTTTCACCATCTGCTGAGTTCTGAGTGCCATCTGTAAAGTAAAAGTGTTTGTGTTGTTTAGCCTTTGTTCAAAATGTAGGTTTTTTTGTCACAGTGGCTTTTGGCATTATCACGCACGACTAGAGGAAATATTCAACAGTTTGGAGCAAGCAGGATAAAACAGTGACAGCTCAGGAATCTGAGGCATCCAGTGCACACAGTGGTTTGACAGAAGGCTTTGACATCGTGCTGACTGTAATCCCGCTGAGGAGCTCAGACTTGGCCTTTTGGGTTCACAGGAGCCCAGACAGGAGCTTGTTTGAGCAGGCAGAGCTTATTTCGCAGAACATGGGGAAGGTCCCGGTAAGTAGAATCATAATTACCCAAGCAATTCCTCTGCTCATCAGAAGTCCCTTGGTTAGATGGGCTGTCCAGAAGCAATCAGGAGATGCTCAGTACCTTTCTTGCTGCAGCTCAGGCAAGACAGGTCTGTAGTGGTGCTGCTTCTTGTCTAAACCTGGTTGCACAGCCAGCTGCATGCACTGGGCTTATTGCTGGCCTTTGAGCTCACTCAGAAGATTGCTGAGCATATGGTTGTGTGATGGGAAGGACCAAAACACAAACAGCTTAAAAGGAGAAAAAAATCAGAGCCTGATATCCCATTTCAGAAGGCAGAAGTACATCTTGCACTACTTGCCTCTGTTCCACATATGTAACCTGCCTGCAGAGTGACATGATGGGTAACACAAATGTGGGTGCTTGCTAGGCTGAGCTGTGGGTCTGCACTTCAAATTTGTGTGTGGCCAAAAAATATTTGGCTTGGGTAAGAACAAAAAGAACTCTATAATGGCCCATTGTGTTCTAGGAGGGTAACAAGAGGGACAGAGGCTGTCTTTAACCTAACACAGGATCAAGCTAGACAACTTTCCATGGCTTGCATGGCTTTTGTAGATTGAACTTTTGTGAGGAGGCTCATCCAGTTGCTGGAATGCAAGTTGTTTTCAGCTTCACAGCCATTACATGAAGAATAATCCTATTATATCCCATAAATGAAAAGAAAACATTTTGGGAGATTGTAGTTTTTCTCTCTGTCCCTAAATGCAGCCTGACTTCCTGAAACACACATATAAAGGAAAAATTTATGCTCTGGGTTGCATTCCAGAGACTTCTCTAACTCAAAAAGAGCTTTCATATATAGTTGTAAGCAGAATTATTTCAAATTATTTGAATTATCTTGAATTTTGTAATCTTGAAATTTTGAGTCTTGAAATCTTGAAATTTATAGCCATTCTCAGAGAACATAAAGCAGAACACAAGACATAAAGACACTAACCCTCTCCCCAGTTTTAATGACCCAGAAAAATCCAGTAAAGACTTCGCTTTTTGTTACCTATTTCTGTGGTAGTTTCAGGAGCCCCAATTATTGCTGAACCCCAATGCTTTCCGAGACAGACAGAGGATGAATGTTCAATGGAGCTGAAGTTAGATGGGAGTTACAATTAGTGTTTGAAAGTATCAAAGGTTTGCAAGCTGAATTTATTGCTGTGTTCTGTTGGCTTGTTAGGAATAGGGGCAGTCTGGTCTAATGCGTTGTTTGCCTTTTCAGTGTAGGAATTAGACCTGTGGTTTTACTGCAGTTTGGGTGAGATGTGGGGCTTGAGAATATGAACCAAGTTCACTGCTAGTTTCTGCTAGTTCTGAGGCTTAGAAAGCTGACAGATGTCTACATGGTGCTGTTTATTGTTCTAGTATAAATACCTCAATTGTCCAGGTGTAACTGCATTTGGCATTGGAATTAAGTTTAAGGATTGGGAATCTGGAGGTTTGTCTGCCCCTTGGTTTGGTTTCTCATTGTTTTCCATGAGCCATTGTGAACAGACCTCTTGGTGGAGTAAGACAAATATTGAGGATGAACTCCACACACTTATCACAGCATTATTGGACTCAGGGTCCTTCTCCAGACAGGTGGGTATCGGCTGAAAAAGCTTTGCCTCCTCACCAAGATAATTCACCAGCAGGCCTTCCATGTGTCCTTCCTTCCTTCCTTCCTGGCACTGGCTCTGACAGCATGTGGGGAAATAAAGCCCTTGGGAACCCGACTGCCTTCTTTATCCTGAGCACACGGAGCTGAGAAAGCTAAAATTATCATTACTGTTGCTGTTGTTGTGTCTCACTGTCCTGGGCTTGGGGGCTGTATTGGCCAAGTGCTGTGTGTGAAGGGTCTGCTCAGACCACCCTGGACATAAGGCAGGTCCACGTGGTTTGGCTCTTCCCTGGGCTCAGCCCACATGACAACCCAAATACAGCCCGTGAGATGCAGCTAAGCAGTGATTTGGCTGAACTTGCTCCCCATGCTAAAAGAGCCAGCCCTGTCCTCAGGGCTCCCTTGGCAGGGATTCCCCAAGGAAGAGCTGGCTTTCCTTGGCTGGAAGTGATGGGTGTCAGGATGGGTGTCCAATCTGACACAGAAACAGGAGAGGGCGAAGGCACCAAGGCTGTTCCCTGTGCAAGGATGAAAAATAACAGAGATAAAAGCCTGTGTAATAGTCAAGGAGCCAGAGAAATTACTGCCCAGTAAAAGCACAACTGAATAGAAATACAAAACCCCTTGAATGAATAAAGGAGGCTGTATCTTAAACCATGCTGTCAAACTCTGGATTCTGTCAGTGAGCCAGAATCTTGGGTTCAAAGTACGGTTATCTCTATATGAATAGCAAGATTTTGCATGATGTGATGCTAATAAAATCACATTGGAGAAACAGAAAGTCTTCATGTCTTAGTGATTAAGCAGAGTGACCTTTTGTAGGCTGAATTACATTTGTGTATTACGTATTTATATATTTATTTTCATGGGAACATCTGGTGCTGGCTCATCCTGGAGACAGGTTCCTGGACTGGGATGACTATGGGGCCAATCCAGTCAGGCAGTTCCTGTGCAGCTATTTCTGCTTTGATGCAAATTTTCTCCAAAATTACTGTTCACAGATTAACTAGAAATCTTGTGTTCTGAGAAACTGCATTGGCTGCAGGAACAGCTGTGAAATTTGATAAAATCACCATGGTGTTTAAATGGTTTTATAGCAGTAGCCCTTCGGTTAACCCCGGATCATTTAACAGCTGGATAAGTCTTTCAAGAGTAATTAAAATGATGTTCTCAGAGAATTTAATATTTTATACATGATTTTTTCAAAGAGGAGCAGTGAAGACAGAGATGCCAAAACTGAAAGCCTGGCACTGGACACAGTTTTGCTCCCTGGTGCATAAATTTGCATACATATTTGGAAAGGAACAATGCTTGACTTAAATAAGTGGTTTGCTTCTAATCCCCAACCTCTTGATGATGAACCTTGGATATAATAAAATGTACAGACTATTGAAACTATGGACTAGTTTTAATAGTCAATTAAAACCTTCACCAGTTGCTGTGCTACAAATGGACTGTGGAAACTGGCAGAAAAACATGTCACTTTAAAGCCCATCTGACTCAGAAATCATTTCCCTCCCAGAAGTCTATTCCCTTAACTATGCTCACAGTTTGTCTATTTACCTTTTTTACTGTTAAAAGATATTGTTATTACAATATAATTTCTTAAGTGTATTTATATGATTGCCAGCATTTTTAAGTATGGATAATTGTGAGTGTTTGAGAGCAGTAATGAATAACTGACATTATGTATGCCAGCCATATAATTAATTACCATTACCTGATGTATTATACGTCCCATTTATTTCAACAATGAACGTTATTTTGTCATTTTATTATTATCACATCTCTTCTTTTGACAAGTTAATAATAAAAAGGCAAAACAAAACACTACCTGTTGTTGCAGTGAATTTATCTTCATTATGCAACAAATAAATTCTTCAACAAAGCCAGGTGCCAGCGTAGCAAAAGGTTGGAATGGCAGTGGAAATGTGAGAGACACTTCCTGTCCTCCTCTGTGGTCTGGGAGGATTTGGGCCCCAGCACCACGTGCTCCCAGCAGTATTGACTCATTCCACATCTAAGCAAGAGCCATTAGAAAATGATAGTTAGGATAATTTTGTCAAATATACACCAGCCAGCTATAGTCTTTCTGCTCCAAGGCATCAGACAGCAGAGTTCTTGAAATTAAAAAAAATGAAAGAAGGCTGTAAACATTACTTTAATGGCAGAAACTGATTGTTCCCATTCACTGTGTGCTAAAAAAATAGGGTCATTTTAGTAATCCTGTTCAGAGGTTAACAGCACATTTTCAGTAGCTCTAACTATGTACCTTATATATTGGCCAAGTGTGTGCCAACCCAATGGCCAGCTGTGCATCAGAATGCCTCACAGTGTAGTATCTAATCATAAAATTTTGCATTGAGAGAAGACATAAAAACATTATTTTATTTTCCTATCTGCAACTTTGATTTGGTAAAGACTAATAAAAGAAAATGTAATAAAAATGCCCTGTTAAAAGCCTGGTTTGTGATCCTCATAGTCCCTCTTGAAACCACGATTTTCTTGCTTCCACAGCATAAATAATACCCAGTAAACAGAATTCTGGTTTCATCACTGCTGTCACATAATGCTGTACTTTACAAGTGCAATTGTATTTCCTTTGAAACAGATTAGGGATAGTGTGGAAGGTGCATTCCCTAAAGGCATTGGAGTCTGGGATAATAAACTCTTGGTCCATTATGTGCCAATGAGACTACAAAATGAAATCTTTGCATTCAGTACAACAGAATATTTATTTTAGAAGTGCTGTGTTAAGAGATTTGTTTGGGGATGCATTTAAGGAAGACATTTTGTGCACTAAACATTAGTACCCAATGACTTGGACGTACATCAGGGACTGTGAGCAAAAGTCTCTCAGGTTTTTATAGCACAGAGAACCAACAGGAATCATTACGAGCTTTCAAAGTTCATCTTTTGTACTTACAAATAGGGCGTGGCTGCTTTTGTCTTTCTTTGGTGATTGTTTTAGGTTGGGTTTTCGCCCTCCTTCCCCCTTCTCAAAATCTGCACGTGGATTTTTTGGGTTCTGTGATCATTTCAGAGCTGGGCAAAGGCCACAAGGGGACTTTCTTTCGAACAGGATGTTCTGGTAGATAATCAGGGTGTGTAACCCACGTAATTGCCTTTAAAAAGATTGCAGTGAAATGGAAACTATTATATTTTTAATGCAACAACTAATAAACAAATCCCCAAATCCAGCCTGTCCCTTGGCTGGTCCCTTCCTTACTGCCTCTGCAGCCTGACTTCTCCCTTCCATAAATTCCTTAATCCCTGTGTAGGATCTGCTCAGGAGCTGAGCCTTGAGCAGGAGTGTCCATGTCAAGCTGACTTTGCTACACAGCAATGAAGAGAAACTAAACTTTTTGTCCATCATGTGGTAAGAAACCTGCAAAAACTAAACAGCATATATTCAAGCTGATGTGCCAGTAGCAGCATTTGGATCTTTGTCATGATTACAGGGTGTCTGCAAGGCACAGGCTGGAACCTTAAGGGTTGTACAGTCTTTACTGTAAATGAGCAGTTGTGGCTCCTCTGGACTCCACTCTGGAAAGGTAAAGTGTTGTTTGCAAACAGAGAATTTGCAAATTGGGATTGTGCAAAATGGTGTTACAAACTCTGGTGTTGGTTGGGAACCTTATAGTGCCAGTCTAAAATGCAGACTTCAGCTTCAGGTGGGTCAGCACAGGCCACAGGAAATGGCAGGGGATCATGTCTTAAAGTTTGTTGCAAATGCAGAAGAGAAGGAGGGAAGACAGGGAAGATTTTATAAATCTGTGCTGTGAAAGAAGTGTGTTCTATTCCAGCCTTCATCTCTGCAGACTCCAGTCAGGGATCCACCAGCTGTGGTGATTGTCCTTGTGCATGGACAATCATCTACACAAATGGAGACACCACACAGGATGTGGGGCGGTGTTTTACTGTTTTGCTGTTTGTTCTTCCTGTTATTGACAGCACACAGAAAAAAGGACCTTTGAACTGCTCTAATGATGTGTAGAGAAACCATCCAGAGAGACAAGTCAGCAGAATCCAGCCCTGGTCATTGATATCCTTGATGGGTTTACAATTTGCTCTGTATTTTCAGTTCTCAGAGAAAGTTCAAGCTCAGTGCACCAAAGGCTTTTCATTTTGCTCAAAGCTGGCCCTGCCTGGAAGGCTGGTATGTGTGGCTTTGATAAAGCCAAAAGGTTCCTGGCAGCAAAAAGTGTGTCAATAGTACCAGAGCCTTAGAGAGCTGTAGGTGCCAGCCCTTGCTTTGCCTTTCAGTGCTTACACTCAAGACCTGCCATTCAAATAGCACAGGGTCTCCTTTATTTTAAGCTGAAATTTTACTAAACTGTATTTGAATCCTGCCATCAGCTCCCAGTCCATCTGGAGCTGTAGATGTTTGCTGTTAATTTGACAATTCACTGTTTTTTGACAATAATTCTGCCCAAGGTTGCTCTCAAATAGTCAGAACTTTTGGGGTGGAGACAAGTATAGCATAAGCACTTGTTCTTGTTTTAAGCAGTCCAAGAGAAAACTAAGAATTTTCACCTGGTGCAATGTCTGAAACCTCTACAGCTGTGAAAGAAGGAGCTGCTGTGGAATGATCGGGATGAACTCCAATGAACTACGGTATGATGGACAAGGCTTATTGCTCTCTTTTAGGGTACATGTTGTAGAAAACCATCTGCCTGATAACAGCCCAGTCCTTGTAGTCTGCATATAGACTGGCACTGGTTAGTGTTCCCTGGGGACAAGTGACCAGAGCTAATTTAACTCAGCATTATGAACAATAAAATACTCTGTCAGGCATCTGATCTGAATTCGGGCATTGATTTCTTTGTTTCTCTGTGTTGGGGTTATAGATCTAAGACTATAAAAATCGTAGAAGCAATTTTCTAGAATTTGATTTTACGATGTTTCATTATTGAAACAAAAAATATGGTTTCCTAGCTTAGGAAGAAGCAGAAAAAACATAAATAAGAGTCATGGGTTTTGAGAAGAATGAGCGTGTTCCTTCAAAGCTGTAAGTTCTTTCTGCACTGGAAAGTGATACTCAGTTTTATGTCACATAGAAGCCTAACCCAGGACATTTTACATACTGAGTAAATTCAGGAAAGAGTTATAAAACTTTTTATGCTATATTATAACAATCCATTATTGAGAATAACGTTTTTGTGGCTCATGCATAAGTATGTGTCTCTATAAATAGCACTGCAGTCAATGTAGGAGTAACATTTTGGAAATCTGATTTTTGGGCAATTGAACTTCCAAAATTCCAGCTGATTGGAAAGCAAGACATGTCACTTCAGTAACATGTAATAAACAACACACATTCTTAGCAACTAATTGTAAGTTTAACTTTACTTATATGACACAGTTCTTCAAGGATCACAAATAATGAACAAATTAATGAAATTTATAGCCTGTTTGCAAATAACTTGTTGACAGAAAGCGTTATAGTTGTCAGTTCACATTATTCATTGCCAATTCTTTCAGTGACTGAATTCAAAGTTACAGATTCCTCAGTGACGGGTTTTGGATAAACTCTCCTACTCCAGCTGGTGTACAGACATTCCTGCCTTTGATTTAAATAATTGATATAATTAATTACTTGCTATCATTGCTATATGCATCCAATCAGGGCAATGCAAACACAGTTGCTTTTGACCTCCAAGAGAAAAATTCCCTCTAATGTTCCCCAGAATCCTGGCACAGTCTAGCTGAGGGGCATGGCAGGAGGGACAGTAGAGGTAAAGCCCAGCCCATTGAAAACCCTCTTGCCTCCAAGAGGAAGGCAGGAGAGCCTGTGAGATCCTTTCTCAGATATATTCACTCATGAAATATGAAGAGTCATGCATGTGGACTCTGACCTCCTCGAGTCACAGGTTGGAGACTGTGATTATGCATTTCTTTCATTGGCTTTTAGGCCAAGATTTTAAAATGTAGCATCTCTGAAAGCCTTTGTTTTATTCTCCTTTGTAAGAGTGTGACTTTCAGCCAGGAGCATGCCAGGTGATGCCAAGATGTCAGCATGTCAATAGGTACTTACTGCTTCTGAAAATCAGGGCATTTTCAAGGCATGTGCTCAGACTCAGCCCTTTAGCCTGACACTATCCTTGGTGCCTTTGAAATCCAACGTGTCTCTTTCTGATCTGCTGCTCTCTCTTCTTTGACTAATATTCTCTATTTTAAAGCAGTTTCTTCAATTCTTTTCTACTGTTTTCTTCATCTCATGCTTCCAACAACCAGTGTAGGTGGTCTGATGAATTCTGCTTGGCTATGTCATCAGGTGAACGTGGAGATAAACTGTGGTACAATTATTTGCCAAAATATTTCGTAATTAGCAGTAAATGTTCATTATCTGCCTGTAAGTCATCGCAACCAGTAGACAAGGGCAGTGTTGAACTCTAGGAAGCAGCAGTGTGGGCAAAGGGCCATTCACACAGAATTTGTATTTGCAGTACTCTAAGAAGGCTTACTTAAAATCTTTCCATTTGCTATGTATGTGCACCTCTTTACAGTGACTGTTCTTCTTCATCTTAATTTTGAGAAATTCCTGGTGATTTGCAGAGATATTGGTACAAAATGCAAAGGGGGAAGCTGAGATTTGGTTGCATAAAAGCATTGAATACTTTCAGTGAACATAAAACTTGTCAAGACCTCCTGAAGTGAAGAAATTTAAACAGGCTGTGAATAGAGAACAATCGGCTGCATCCTAATTTAATTGTAAATTTTCAAACTGCATAACTTATTTGTCAAAAGATTTAAGTTCTAGTAAATAATTTTTCCCAGCAGAGGAGTTTTCAGATACATTTTTGTTCTTTTGATGGGATAGGAGGGATTGTTGATGTGTTTCCTCCAGCACAGTCCCTGTTTGCTAAACTGAGAAGGAAAGGCCGGGGGACTGGGAGTGCTTTGCCAATCCTTGTGTGCCTGAAAATGAACTCTCAGGCTCTACAATTGCTGATGTCTCCTCACAGAAACTAAAGATGGATGATGGAAGAAACAAAGAGGAAAACAAGGGACAGATTTGGTGGCCCTAGGACAGATGTCACCTCAGCAGAAACGGGGGATGTGGCACATGAGTTACATCCAGTGACCAGGGGAGCACAATCCCAGTCCCCCCATGGGCACCAGAGGATGGAGGATGTAGAATGAGCTGCAGAGGTGCCTCCCTGCCCTTCCTGTGCCCACGATGCTGGCACAGCCCCTCTTCACATTCCCTCCCACAGGCTGCAGTTTCCTGCACGACCAGCAAATGCAGCAAAAAGGATGAATTGACTTAATGAGTTATTTTGATCTCCTCTGATGTGATAAAAAGAGAGCTGTAAAAATCAGTGCATACAAGTTTCAACTTGAAGACATCTAACAGTGTCCAACATAGTAATTTGATTAATGTTCTGTGTTCTTTCTTTAGGTTTCTCTAATGCACCCTGCTGAGCTTTTGGAAGTGTTCACAATGTACACAGGAAATTAACTGACAAAGAATATGCTGTGAACTGTTCATACCAAGCAAACTAGAATGAAATACAGTATTTTTTGCTAGAATAATAAGCATCCACATGCAACTACTGCATGTTGGCTAACAATTTAACAACTGCTTGAAAAGGGATTAACTATATTATGTGCCTCTGTAGTCTGTAACTGCTAACTCATTACATAGCAAAATAGGTGCCATCTCTGCCAGACCTTTAAAAATCAATACAACTCTTTCAATGCAACTTAGAAACTCCTAGACTACAAACCCCAGCACTGGTGTATGCTATTTGAGTGATAAGCCACAACTAAAACTTTTAAGAGAAGTTCTGTCTGTGAAAGTAAAAAGCATGATACAGGTCTCATTATTGGAAAGCAAAGGTCTTTCCTTTCTCATCAGACTCAGAAGGATAAAAATCAATCTTCAGTAGGACTGGTACTGCAGCACTGAGGGACAGCTGTGAGGATCTAATAGAGCCTCTGGGCTGAGGGAAGGCAAGAAGATGTACTCTTCCATCAAAAGGGAGATAAAACCTTTCCAGCTGCTTATTTCAATCTGCCATTAATGCCATGCTCTTGCCTGGATTCAGTCCAAGATAACCAGCAGTAAGGTAGGTACAGTCTGGCTCTGATGCCACATTGTACATGCAATTTCAGCCAGTTAAAGATAGGGGGGTTCAGAATTCAATTCCTTTTAATGGCCCTTATGAAAACACACGTGATTAGCTCCATCTATTTCAGCCCAGGAATATTTCATGGCACCGTACGAGTAATGGGCTGTTCCCTTCTGTCACTTTGGGATGGAAGACTCAGAGATCCCTGACCCTGCAATTGTGTGTCAGATGTGAATATGTGAGAGACATTGCAGCAGGGGTCAAGTAGCATTTGTCCTTCGGCAGTGGAGAAAGGTTGGGATATACACGGATTCTTCTTTATCCACACTTGGACATGGCCTCTTAGCAGAATTGTGCTTAATATTTGGATTTTTAGCATGCTAATATTCCCTATTAAAGTGCTTCAGGTATGAAAACTATAGAATAATTCTGATTTCAACATTTTGCTTGAAGTTCCACAGAGCATGGATTTCAATCCATCTTTGCTAATTTTTTTCTTGTTAGTGTCACAACTCCCATATATCTTTTCTAAGTACTCATAGATGACCTGCAGCTTCTCTTGTTTCAGCAAGAAGCTGCTGACACGCCTCACGAGCATCACAGATTCTCACTGTCTTTGTTTATCAGTGTTTTTTCTGTGTTTCTTTGGCAGTCCAAATGTTTGTTTGGAATTATTCATGATATGAGCAAGTCAAACTGCTTTATTCTAGTTGTAGGATTTAAAATTGCTCTGGTCAAGACTGGGAGCTGCATTCAGGCAGTGGTGCCCACTGAAACCCAGTAATCCACTAAAGTTTCCTTGCTAAGCTCCATTAGTCCCACAGTTTAGAGAAATTGTTGAATAGGAATGAGAATTGTTATCAAATAAAAGAGACTACCAGTGATGAAACCCAGAAGGGTTTCTTTAAATGCAGATCTAGCAAGCTGATAATTCAAGCTTCTAATTGTTAGCAAAACAATAGGAAGTCTATAAGCTGGATATTTGCCAGCAGGGGCCACTTCTGAAAAGACTCTTTGCTTTTCTCCCTTCATCTGCTGCATTGGGATGAGGGAGAGAGTTATGTCAACAGTGGGAGATAATCTTTTTATATGGGTTTACATAAGAGAACAAGGAAAAGGCTCAGAAAATTGTTCACTTTCATTGGTGATGTTCCGAGGAAAAGCAAAAATATGGAAAGTTAGTATCTGAGAATAATAAAGCAAATAAAGAAAATAGACTTAAAGGGCACAGAACATGGAAAGGCTCTGGAATAGGAGCAGTTTATGTTACCCCACTCTTGTGTAAATGCATATTATGTAGAGAGTTTCTCTTCAGGCATCTGTGGGAGAAACATCAGCAACTAATCTCAAAAGGAACAGACATAACAAACAGTATTAGACTTGAATTTCAAAAAGCACCAGGGCAGGGTTTAATCACTCCTGTATTTCTGATAAACAGAAGGGCACTTAATTGCTTCAGAGCTAGATCTTAATTCAACCCCCTGTGCCCAGCAGGAGGAAACACTGCATGTGCCCATGGGGTGGTGAGGTGTGTGCAGGACAGGGAAGGTCACTGGGCTGGGTGACAAACGCTGCTGCACAGGGTGGTGAGGTGTGTGCAGGACAGGGAAGGTCACTGGGCTGGGTGACAAACGCCCCTGCACAGGGTGGTGAGGTGTGTGCAGGACAGGGAAGGTCACTGGGCTGGGTGACAAACGCCCCTGCACAGGGTGTCCCTGGCGGGCTCAGCTCACTGAGCCACCAGAAGGAGAACTGGACAGAAGAAAAGAGTTCCCTGTTGACTCAGTGAGGTCCTGCTGAAAGCAGGGCTGGAGAAGGGGCTGGGATGTGCTGCTGGGACAGCTGAGGTGGCACATTTCGGGGTGCTGGGCTGGTAAACTGAGGTGGCTGCCCGAGGTACCAACCAGGAGATCTGCCCCTGGTTAATTGCCACGTTGTGATTGTAGATTACTTTGCAATCACTTGTGAAGTGTTTTTTTTTCCTGATTTCATAGTAAAAGAGTTATTTTAACCTACTCTTCTCCCAGTTATGAGTCATTGTTGTTCTCTTGTGGCTTTCCCTATTTGCATTTTACAGTTCTTATTCTGATTAGAATTTGAGACCTCGAAGAACTGCTTTAAGAAGTGCCTGTTTTACTCAGGCCCTGCTATGTGAGTGCTGCACACACTCAGAAATCCTCTGCTGACTTCAGGAAATGTCTTGCATGGTTTTCTTTTGCCTAAAAACTACACAGAATCTGTACTCTCTTTCTTTGCCTTCCCCTCCCTTGAAGCTGTAGCAGATGATGGTTAAATTATCACAAACCTTTCAGTGTGGTAGCCCAAGGCACGGGACAGAAAATGAAAAGGCCAAGGAAGTAGCTGTGAACAGATTTTCTTGTTTAAATTTTCAACCAAGAGCTGCAGTGAATTTTTCAAACTATTTTTAATATTGTAGAGTTCTGTCATATTTTTGCCATCCTGATATTGTAAATGGATGTATTTTATTGGCCTGAGACAACAATAAATAATACAATTCCATTTTATTTAATGATTTCTGGTTTCAGTGGTAGAGAAGCTTTGCCAATTTTAAATTAGGTCTTGGAGTAAATTTAAAATTAATGAAATTTAAAGCTGTGATTTGTTTAAGGATCCAGAACATTCACTCTTTCATCTATTCATCAAGCTCTTTAATTACCTAGTATGCATGAAACCTGTATTATGTCTTATTATTGAGAGATTAATTTTATGAAAACCTTGGAGTGATACATCATTAGAATGACTCTTGGTTAATGTATAGTCTAACCTTTTCCACTAATCCCACCACAGAAGAAGAGAGGGAAGTTGACAACTCTTCTGCAGTGTTTTATTCCTGCTGTTCCCCCGCAGTATTATCAGCTGCTAGCAGATAGTTTGTCTCTCCTTCTCTTTTAATTTCTAATCCTCACTGGTGTGTAGCTGTCAGTTCCCCCCTGAGCAGGATCCTGGTTGTTATTCTGCTCCAGCACTGCTGGAGTCCTGGCTCTGGGAGACTCTGTGACAGGGAGCGAGGAGTGAGCCTGTCTGGAGGATGAGGCAACCCAATGGTCAGTCACTTGGCCTGCAGGGAAATGAGCAATGGAGAGACCTGGCAGAGCTAAGATGGACCAGAGAGTCCATGGCAGGCTAGAGAGCCTCACCTGCAATACTGGGGCAGTTTTGGGCACCACAATACAAGAAAGGCATGAAGTCATTAGAGAGTGTCCAAAGGAGGGTAATGAGGGTGGGGAAGGGCCTGGGGGGGAAGCGTGTGAGGACACTGAGGGCACTTGGGATGTCCAGCTGGAGAAGAGGAGACTGAGGGGAGACCTCATTGCAGGGACAACTCCCTGGGGAGGGGCAGGGGAGGGGCAGGCACTGATCTCTGCTCTGGGGGGACCAGGGACAGCACCCAGGGAATGGCTGGAGCTGGGTCA